>JARFJB010002213.1:1053918-1108918 GCA_036346205.1 Vesta saturnalis | reverse complement strand
GTCGTTGTGTGTGTTCGTATGCGTGTGTGTCGTGTGTGCGTGTATGTGATGCTGTGTGTATGCGTGTGTGCGTGTGTGCTGTGTCGTGCGTGTGTGTGTGTGCGTGTATGTGTTGTGTGTGTCATTTGTGTGCGTGTACTGTTGCGTTGTGTGTGCGTATGTATGCGATGTGGTGTGTATGTGTATGCGTATGTATATTATGCGTGGTGTGTATGGTGCGTGTGTCGTGGTGCGTGCGTGCGTTTGCTGCGTGCGTGCGTTTATGCGTGCTGTGCGTTGGGTGCTTGTGCGTGTGCGTGTGTGCTGTGCGTGTGTGCTGTGCGTGCTGTGCTGTGCGTGCGTGCGTGTGTGCGTGCTGTGCGTGGTGTGTGTGTGTGTTTGTGTGGTTGTGTGCTGTGGTGCGTGCGTTGCGTGCTGTGCTTGGTGTGTGCTGTGCGTGCATGTGTGTGCGTTGTGTGTGTGTGTGTGTGATGTTGCGTGTGTGTGTATGTGTTGCGTGTTGTGTGTGTGTGTTGTGTGTATTGTTGTGTGTTGTGTTGATGCGTGTGTGTGTGTGTGCGTGTGGTTGGTGTGTGTGTTGCTGTTGCGTGTGTTGCGTTATTGTGTGCGTGTGTGCGTGTGTGCGTGCGTGTGTTTGTGCTGTGCGTTGCGTGCGTGCGTGTGTGTGTTGCTGTTGCGTGCTGTTGCGTTTGGTGTGTGTTGTTGTTTGCGTGGTGTTGTGTTTTTTTTTTGTTGTGCGTGGTGCGTGGTGTGTGCGTATGTGGTGTGTGTGTGTGTGATGTTTATTGTGTATGTGTTGTTTAACTGTGTCTTGGTAGTGAATTATTAAAATGTTTATATTGTGTCTTAAATATATTATGGGTGTTATTTTTATAATTGTGTTAGTTTTTTTTGTTTGTGAGTGTGTGAATATGTTGCTATAGTGTTATAATATGTGTGATATTGTTTGTATATAAAATAGTAGTCTTTTAATTGTATCGTATAATGTTTTGATAGATGGTGTTGTGTTGTTGATATATTGATGTTGTGTTGTACGTGTAGTCTATGAAAAATGTATTAATATAATATGTATAATGTGTTTGTGCTTTATGAATTGATATTATTGTTATTTGTATATTGTACGTTTATATAATGCAAATTATAATTAATTTGATATTAAATGTAATTTGTGTTAATTTGTTGTTTGAAATATTGTTTATTGTTGTTTTTTGTTTGTGATGTGATATTATTTTGTGTGTTGTACGTGTTTTAGCAAAAGCCAAGAAATTTAGTGTGTAGTGTTGTTGTTGTGTAAAATAGTGTATTGTTGATGTGTTAATTGTTATAAAATTTTTTGTAAGTGAGTAGTATGGTTGTTTTGTGAATTTTTTCGTGTGTGTGGTTTAATTGTTTTCTCACGATATTAAATGACATGCTTCGCCTGTGCATTGCCCCAATCTCTCGCTCTGACATTGTTTTATTAAAATGAGCTTTTATTCTTGAGTAGTGGCGTATCAGTTCATTCTTTAACATTTCTGACTTTGTTGGCAATTGAGCTCTCAAGTCGTTTTCGTCTAACCATAAGTCATTCTGGTAGAAATCATTATGATAAACCCCATTTGTTCCCAGTAGGTGGAAAAATGGGAGGATAACACGCGATATTAAGGTGGAATCTAACGTTGAATCTTTAGTAAATCAAAGCGTTCTAATGCTAGCTCCGTGCTTTGTGAAATGTGCATTGCTTCGAGAATTAATGTCGATAATTGGTGCTGTTGCGGGTATCTTTCTTCAGGAAAACCATTGCCACGTTAAATTAAGCGAATCAGCTCGTTCTAAAGCGTTTTTGATAACTGTTTTCCATGGTTGTGCTTCTGTGTTGTCGATAAATTTTTAACTAGCCATATTCGGAAACATTTAATTTTTGAGGAATATGCACTAGATTCAGCTCTCGTTTATTGGTAAACATAGATGTTGTTGGTTGGTCCAATGCTTGCCTCTCCACATAAATTCTACGATTTTTCCTGCAAAGATAGCTGCTGTTGGAGTGTGATTGGAATGCACTGTAATATATGCCAAAGTTTTGGAGTCACGTATTGATTTAGAGCGTTTTTCCGGCCTACAATTGATAAGGATGGTAGTGACCGTCTCCATTTTGCCAACGAGGTATCCAGAGATTTATTTAGTGCTGCAAAAGCTTGCATCGAATCCTGTTCCTCGTCGTTTGACAGACTCACTCCTAGCACTTTAATTCTGTTTACCCATTGTATCTTGAGGGTGTCTCTGTTTCTCCTTTCCAAAGTCCTCCCAGAATCCAGTACACTTTTCCCAGTTAAGCTCTGCGCCAGAGCAATCCGCATACATTTGGTAGCACTTTTGAGGGTTTTAAAGTCAGTTTTATCGGATATAAACACCGATACGTCATCCATACGCGCTCAGGGTTATGTTATCACTTTTAGGGACTTGGGAGATTGGAAAACCTTTCAGGAGTTTTCTGGATAGAGATAAAAACGGCTCAATAGCGATGGAGAATAAAGGACCTGAAAGAGGACACCTTGTCTGATTCCAGTTTCAAAATGTATGGCGCTGGTAAGCAGTGATCCCAGCCTAACGTGACTTAACGAGTTTACGTACAGTAGTTTTACTGCTTTGATAAACCGATCTCCAAAGTTCATCTTTCTTAGCACATGGAATAAATAACTGTGTGAAATTTTGTCAAAGGCTGCTTTTGGTCTAAGCTAATGATTGCAATCGGAACGTTTTGATGATTAGCTTGTCTTATTAATTCTCGGTGTACATGGATTGAGTCGTACATAGATCGATTTGGTATAGAGTAGCTTTGATTTGGATGTATTATTTTGTTGATTACTCTTGTGAGCCTTAACGACAATAATTTTGCTAAAATCTTATAATCGGTGCATAGTAGTGAGATTGGACGCCAGTTTTTTAATTCTAGCAAATCACCTTTTTTTGGCATTAAAGTAATAACGGCTTTGCGCATGGAATCGGGTAACGAGTTTCTTTTAATTGCTGCTTGTATAGTCTGGAACACTTTATGTTTTATATGGTTCCAGAAGGCGACATAAAATTGCACCGTTAGGCCATCAATTCCAGGGGCACTATTTTTATTTAATAACTGGAGTGCTGCTGTCAACTCCTCAACTGTAATTGGTTCCTCTAACAGTTTCTTCTCAGCGTCCGATAAAGTTGCGAGAGATTCATATAATGGACTGGAAGAAAAATTCGTAACTGATTTTTTTTTGTGCACCTGGCGAAAGTGATTCCACTACTTCACAAAGAGTTTGTGGGTCCTCAATTGTTCCATTGTTATGCCTTAGGATGGACAAAGGTTTGAAAAAGCTGTTAATTTTTATCTGTTGTGTGTGTGTGTGTGTGTGTGTGTGTGTGTGTGTGTGTGTGTGTGTGTGTGTGTGTGTGTGTGTGTGTGTGTGTGTGTGTGTGTGTGTGTGTGTGTGTGTGTGTGTGTGTGTGTGTGTGTGTGTGTGTGTGTGTGTGTGTGTGTGTGTGTGTGTGTGTGTGTGTGTGTGTGTGTGTGTGTGTGTGTGTGTGTGTGTGTGTGTGTGTGTGTGTGTGTGTGTGTGGTGTGGTGTGGGTGGTGTGGTGTGTGTGGGTGGGGTGGGTGTGTGGGTGGGTGGGTGTCGTGGGTGTTGTGTGGTGTGTGCGTGGTGCTTGTTGTGCTGTGTGCGTGGTGTGTGCGTGTGCGTGGTGTGCGTGTGCGTGTGTGCGTGTCGTGCGTGTGCGTGTGCGTGTGCGTGTGCGTGTGCGTGTGCGTGTGCGTGTGCGTGTGCTGTGCGTGTGCGTGTGCGTGTGCGTATGCGTGTGCGTGTGCGTGTGCGTGTGCATTCACAAGTGTCCACAGTTCTTCTACTTTTGCGCACCTCATTATCATGTGTCATGCATCTGCTTTTGACGCTTCACAGAATTGGCAAAGTAAAATAGGCCAGTCTGTTTTGGCAAGACGCCATGCTATTTAAGATAAAACCAGATGTTCCATTTGTAACTTCTTTTAGTTAATTGAAAGGCTTATATTTCTGATATACAGAAGGTTAATGTACTTTTGGCCAAAGTTGTAAATCTTTGGAATTGAACATTGAAAAAAATTGTTATTCTTTCATAGTTCTGCAATAATGCACTTGCTACAACTTTTGTAGTAGTTCCAAGTCGTTCACGTACTTCTTTCTTGTCTATCCATTTTCCATTTGTCCTAAAATCTCCTAAAGTTCTAAATCCGAAGTCCTTCCAGGCAGTGGCGAAAATTTTAGGTATGGTACGAGGAACTAGTGTTGAAGGCAGAGTTGGTATTTGTGAAGGATCTATATTAATTATCTGTAGTTTGACATTTTGCATTGTTTCCACCAGGTTGGCTGTAAAATATGACACAGAATGATCAGGGGATAATGAGTAAAGAAAATACCATTGCCATGTATATCCCAAGGAGTGTGATTCTTTTAACGTTTGTTCAATTACTGAGTTCCATTTATGTTTTTCTGTTGTGGTAGTAATTTTATAGGCGGTCCATATCCGTAATAATTGGATTTTGGATGGAAGATGAATTAATTCCAACCCACTTTGACTTAATGGTAGACAAAGCTCCGGATGTGACACCCAATGTTTTCCTTTCCACATAAACAACAATTTTTTGTTGGAGAGCTTGTTGTTGTGATAAAGAAACATTGATCACTTGTAATATGTGCAACAGCTTGGGAATAATGTGTTGATGAATGACCTTTTTTTCCTTTTAACGATAATGAGGTTGCCCGTATCTCCCATTTTCTCAAAGCGTTTGACAAGGTATTATCTAAGGACTTGTATGCTTTTGTCGAATCTGAGGTATCATTGTTAGAAAAATATACACCTAATACTTTTATACATTCCGCTGTCCATTGAAATGGCAAAGGATTGTCTTTTCTTTGCTTTCATTTAGCTGACCAGAAACCTGTGCATTTATTAAGATTTAGTTCTGAACCGGATTGGATGCTATACTCTTTGTAACTTTCTTGCACGTTAACAAAATCTTTTGAATTTGAGACAAACACCGATACGTGGTCTGCATGTGCGCTCACTTTTATATTAATTTCATGAGGACTGGAATTAATGACAAAACCGCTAATTCGGCGTCCAATTAAGGATAAAAGAGGTTCAATGGCAATGGAGAATAAGTGACAAGATAGAGGATATCCCTGTCTGATTCCACTTTGAAGATCAATTACTCTAGAAAGAATTGGCCCTATTCGTGTGACTTGTTCCATTTTTGTACAACAGCTTTATTAGTTCCATGAAATAATGGCCAAAATTCATTTTGTTTAATACGAATAGAAGGTATCTGTGATTAATTCTATCGAACCCAGCCTTTTCGTCTATTCTAATTATTGGCCAAAGGTTTGTTGTACTTATCAGCAAAATGTATTGTTCTCTATGGAGGTGTAATGTATCGTACATCGATCTATTAGGAACAGAGTAGCTTTGGTCCTCCTGTACCACTTTGTTAATCACGTTAGATAATCTTCTAGACAGAACTTTTGCCAGAATTTTATAATCTGTGGTTAATATTGGAACAGGTCTCCAGTTATTTAAGTTTAAAAGATCACCTTTTTTTGGAAACAGATTGATTACTGCTTTGGAGGTTGCTAATGAAAGCTGTCCGTCTTTTATTGCAGCGTTTATCATTACATTAAAGGCGCCTTTAGTGTGCGTGTGTGCGTGTGTTCGTGTGTTCATGTGGGCGTGTGCGTGTGTGCGTGTGTGCGAATGCGTGTGTGCGTGTGTGCGTGTGTGCGTGTGTGCGTGTGTGCGTGTGTCGTGTGTGCTGTGCGTGTGTGCGTGTGTGTGCGTGTGTGGTGTGTGCGTGTGTGCGTGTGTGTGCGTGTGCGTGTGTGTGTGTGCGTGTGTGGTGTGTGCGTGTGCTGTGTGTGTGTGCGTGTGCGTGTGTGCGTGTGCGTGTGTCGTGTGCGTGGCGTGTGGTGCGGTGCGTGCTGTGCGTGCGTGCGTGTGTGCGTGCTGTGCGTGCGTGCGTGCGCGTGCGTGCGTGCGTGCGTCGTGCGTGTCGTGCTGCGTGTCGTGCGTGTGTGCGTGTGGTGTGTGTGTGTGTGTGTGTGGTGTGTGTGTGTGTGTGTATGTGTGTGTTCTGTGCAATTGGATATGACGCGTTATTTGGCAACAAGAAATGATGAAAAGTTTTTCAAAATCTGGATAACGATCAAGTTTATAGGACACAACTCTACATGCGTTTTCATTATAATGTGTATTTATACGAAATCGGATGAGTCTTAACAGTGAAATAAAAATATAAATGTCTTAGATTTTATGTTAGATGTTCTTTGTAGAAAATGGCAGCATCTACGTGTCTATTAACCCATATCTCTCATGAAGGTTTAAACGTCAATCTGACAGAAATGATTGTTGTTTTACGATGACCTCAAAGAAACAGTTACTTACAGATATACTTCTGAGTATATCAACAACTGGAAATTAATCTGCTGATTCGCTTTTTATTATTTGTGAAAGGCTTTATTCACGTAGTTATGTTACTCTGAATATTCTCTTTTTTACTGTTTAGGATAGTTACTTCAGGCAGCTGTACGTAATTACAAAAATTTAATGAAAGTTTTGTACCCATAAAGATATTTTCCAATAGAAACTAGCAGGCAATAATAACGTAACTGTTTTGCTCTGTTATAATAATGGTTAGTTTCTACAATTTATGTATTAGTTATTGCAAAAGCGTGTGGCAAAATTGTGTATTCGCATAGTTGCAGGTTTTTAGTTTTTATTTATATCTATATCTACATGAAATACTATGTATTTGGAAATTAAAAGTGTATCGTTTAATTATCTTGTAAAGTGTTGTTTGTTCAATTGATTCAATGTATGTTATTGTAAAATAAATACAATCTCTATTATTATGCCTTTGTTTAACATTGAAAAAGCTTCCATCCGGTGAGATAATAAATTAACTGTCCAATTTCGACAAGTAAAGCGTTTACGGTTCTCTTTAGCCCCTATAGAATACAACATATCACATTCGGTAATTGATTGCAATACACATGTAAACATAGCAATTCAACCAATGTTTGGAGTTCATTTTATATTTACAGCTAAATGAGTTTCGAAGTACAATATAGGTAACATAATAAAACACATTATTTTTGAATGCAAGAATAGACCACAACTTTTAATTAATGCGAAAATGTTTGTTAAGTGATCAGAAAGTAGGCAGTAATTATTTATTTATTATTGAACTGAAATGTAATTTTATAGGTAGGTTCAGATAAAACGGTTACTTGACATTTTGTTTTATGTGGCTTACGTGATATGATGCGGTTAATTGTAATTCTTCAATTAAAAATGTTTACATTTCGTCATATAAAAAGGCCAAGTAAATATTTTACTAATTATTCTACTGCATTCTTTAAATATTTCTCTTGATGAATTATGCAGAGGACTTTTTCAGGGCAACAGTGTGCGTTATTAAAGTAATAAAATAGACATGAATTTCTTTGTGTAATTTTTTAATTTAATAAAGTTTTTATTCAGTGTACATAACCATGTTTCTGGTACTACAAATTGTTTATTGTACAATTAATAACAAGTAATCAAATAATCATTGTTCAATTGTCATTACAATTCAAAAAAGTATTCACTACAAGAGTCACTACCCAATCGAGTGGCCAATGGTTATTATACCATTACGGTAACTATTCATATCATTATATTATATTTGTGTAGTTTTACACGACTTAATGTACGGGGTGGCCAACTAAGAATGCGAGGTACTGTATCTGGGAAACTATAAGTACGTCGTAGAGGCTTGCGGAAAAAAAGGTTATTACTAAAACGGCCAATATAAAAACCTGGAAAATATTTTCATGTTTCTGAAATGACCGCTAGGGGGCGTAACTGCAATCTCGAAATCTAAAAAAGTGATGTTCCTGTGAATTCTGCTATATTAACCTAATAAAAAACTAACTGATCTTTGAAGTCGAGGATAATCTGAACTTTTTTTGTTTAAGACTTTTTGACGTATCTATAAAAATAAACTGGTGGGGGGTTTTCAAAGGTTTCCTTAAATCACCCCCCGTATCTTCGAAACGGCTAATCCGATTTTAACAAACTTGGGCGCGTTGATAAGAGCTTTTCTTGGGCTACAGATGTTAAAATAATTGTAGTTTTGTTAGTTTCACATGTCGTCGCTAGAGGGCTTTGTTCGACATTCCTACAGAAACGGTTAATTTTCGCAAAAAAATTAAATGCATTGGTAAGACTTTTTTTCATGAACGAGTAAATGATGCCTAAATCATGTTCCTAACCTAAAATATCGGCTAAAGAAAACTTTATACGAAAATTCCTTAAATTTTTATTTTTGTTTAACTGTATTTTTCTGGAATTGTTTCTATTTTTGTAGGTTGTGGCCCTAAAAAGGACCGATTTAAAGGAGGAAGGTTTTTAATGCCCCCGTAAATGCTCGAAATGCTGACCATCACGCTCTATACATTGCTGTAGCCCAAGAAAAGCTCTTTTCAACGCGCCGAAGTTTGTTAAAATCGGATTAGCCGTTTTGAAGATACGGGGGTGATTTAAGGAAACCTTTGAATACCCCCCACCACTTTCTTTTTATAGATACGTCAAAAAGTGCCAAACAAAAAAGTTCAGATTATCCTCGACTTCAAAGATCAGTTATTTTTTTATTAGGTTAATATAGCAGAATTCACAGAAACATCACTTTCTTAGATTCAAGATTGCAGTTACGCAAGCCCCACGATGTATAGTTTCCCAGATACAGTACCTCGCATTCTTAGTTGGCCACCCCGTACAATATTTAAACGGGGTGAAATTTCGTATAAAACACTGATTATGGTCAATAACCCTATCTATTAGAATATTTGGAAGAGTCAAACTAGCTTTTACTTCCTATTCCAGAAAAAGGAATTAGCTTGGCTTTTGAAAATAATCAATGGCATTATTCTGTAGGTAAACATCAGATTTACCAAAATCAATATTTTAAGAAAATTTTATAAAACGCTTCGTCATTCATTAAGCAATCAAGTACTACTTTTCAACATAAATTCTTTTATTTTTAGTATCTACTCTACGTTTGACCTATAACTAATTCTGTTAGGAATTCGATTCCCTTGAATATCTTTTAATTCGAATAGAAAATACGATAAAGGATAATTTCGGACTGAGGTGTATGGGGCGTTATTGACAACTTTAATGTTTAAATTATTTCGACTGTATAACGGTCTTGTACTGTAGTGGTGCAGAACAACCCAAATTTTGGTGAGACATTAGTAAAACCTGGACACCATGTCGCGTGTGTAACCTACCACGTCACTTAGAATTGGAAGAAGTTAGTTAGCTCGACTGGTAACTTAGCCAAACGGTTCTGAGACCGTAGAGCACTTGTATATAGTGGGTGTTTTAAAGCGTTGATAAAGAGTAAATAGATGGTTATGTTAGTTAGAAAGCAAGAACAAAAATTGTAGTCAGGAAGATAGGGAGAACAGACAAGAAACAGGCACCACACGCTTTAAAGAAAGAAAAAGGTAAATTATTATTTTGTGAGATAGAAACCCTGTAAAGGTTGAACCAGGAAAGCAACATATTGCTATTATAGCTAGTTAAATTATAATTCTTTTATGAAAACAGTATTGGATTATCGTATTCTAATGCTGAAAGAGATATCCTAATTACAACTAGGTTGAAGAAGCCGAGCTAACTTACCACTTTGAGTGCAAGTAACATTTTTCTACACCCGCATCGATAGTGATTATATTACTTTACAAAGTAAAGAAATATTTTATATGGAAATTTCCCTATAAAAATTAAATTTAAACATCGACGAAACAGCAAAAAGAGAGATTTTCTCAAAATGTTTGCACTTCGCAACAATGGCTGCTTGGAACGGAAAGCACACCTCAAGAAGAAACTTTCAACCCAAATTTTCTTATCAAAAATCATTGTTTCCAAAATCAAATCTTATATGTATTTCAATAAAGTATTTGTTTGTCAGATACACATATCTACCATTACCACCATCTGGTGGTAATTCAACAAAGTAACATATGCCTTTAAACTGCATGAATTTGAAACTAACCAGAACCGACGTAAATCCCATAGATGACACTAATAGGTTTATTTCGAACTGTTCTATAGAGTAAATGGTAAGTAGGTACCGAGAATTTAGACAAATTATTTTAGCGAAATAAGGAACGAGTAATCATTAAATAACAATCCGTAAATATTCAATTCAATACTCAAATAAAATTATAATATAGACTCGAAAAATCCGATTTTGCACGCTACAACCATGTGTTTAATGACATCCTCATTGCTCATAATTGGTTTTTCAAGTTATTATCAAAATTGCGAATTCGTGGGTGAATTTTCGCAATTAAAAATGGGCGGATTCCTGAGAGATTGTTAAGGTGGGAAAACTTAAAATTGCAATATCTTGCCTCAGTATGCCTCTTTAACATTGAGCGAAATTTGAAATATATTGCTTAAGATGTTACTAAAAGAATTACCTTGATTGTCTCCAAAAAATATCGATCAAGTAAATACTGAAACACAAAACATGTAAATCTGCAAACATTAACGGTCAGAGGTTTTCGCGAAGGCCAAAAACAACTTTCATTGGTTGGTAAAAAATTTTAGTTTAAAAGCCTTAAAATGAAATCTGTCAATTTACGGTATTCAAAAAAGGTTACAAAATGGACCTGAGTAAACTCAAAACAAGGTGAATCAAAAGATTAATGCAGCGAATAAAATATTAGTAGTATACACACTGTAAGAACTATACATACTTAAACAATGGAGTCAAGCATCGTCAACGCACAAGAAGGTAGTCAACAAGCCACTTCAAACACCCAAAACAAGCAGGAAAACAGCGGAGTCTCATCTGTTGGAATATTTTTAAACAAGTAGAAGACTGCTATAATTGTTATGGGAAGAAGAGTTAAAATTTGAAATGGCACTGTATTATTTGTTGTAACTAATGAATTTCCACGGGTGTCCGTTTGAAATAAAAATATCTGAGCGTTAATTATCGCAAATCAAATTAATTAGAAGTGCAATGTAATCGAATAAAATATGTTGCAAATTAAAATCACTACCCTTCATTAATTGCTGTGACCCATCAGCAGAAACAATCCGTTGATACCTTTCTATTTTATGATTAGAATAACTAATAAATAGTGTTTATAGCCAAAAGGTAACTGCCGTATTTAGCCGTAGGGTGTTACATTTTGCTGTGCTTAGTCGTCGGGCGGTAGTTGAAAATAATATTTAATGCTTACACGTTGATCACAATAAGGTGCTTGTAATTCCAAAGCTTACTTGATATTCAACGAAAACCGCTCACTGGATTAACCCAAACATGAATGATCTACTATTTTAACTTCGTGAAATTAATTAAAATTGGTAAAAACCATAAATCGAATGGCAGCTTTTCCAATGATTTTTATAATGTAAAAAAGATGTACATTAACATTCAGTTGAAAATTTTGGGTCGCTAAATACGTATATATCCGTGTTTGTTTCATATTTTTTGCTATTTCCAGTTTAAATGAGATATACAATTGCCGTTTGCGCCAATGTCTTTTGGCCTTATCTAACCATGTAAAGACGAATATATAGTTGTATTTTTAAAATTTAAATTTCGCAAATTATATGTTTCTGAGATAGCGCTCTACCGGAATTAGTAAAAAATATACAGCCATAACCTCTAAGGTAAAAGAAGAGACATTGAAAGCTCTTCTAAAAGAGATTAAATTCACTCAATTCGATTATGTCAAACCGGAGAAATGAGCATCTGCTCAGGAATTTCACATACCTCGCCTACCAAAAGATAGGCTGTAATTCACCCTATTCTGATCAAAATGTAAGCTTGAATTGTTTTAGATTCGTTTTGACACCTGTCAGTTTTTAGTGACAGTTAATTTATTATAACGGCTACTCTTCAAATTGTGTTCAATTATTACAACAATTTAGACCTGGCCATACACGAAATAATTTTTTAAATCCAGATATCTCAAAAACAGCTGCTCAAATAAACTGTTACCAGGTATACCTTTCATAGGTAAAAGACGTTGGAGAACAAGAAATTTTATTTAAAAGTAAATTACAGTGTGATTCAACGAAGTTATTTCGTTTTAAATTTGTGTGAAGTACCGCAGGTGGCGCCCTCTAAATTTTGAATGAAAATGAAAGCAGATTATAATGTTTCACCCCACTAAACCGCCCATAACCGAATATTGCGACAATACACCAATTATTAAAAAAAAAATATTTACGAAAAACTAACACTTTTGACACTCTTTATCTCCACTTCTGGATTGAGGTAGGTTGGGTTAGATCGTTATATTTTATCCTCAGGAATTTGTGGTAACATTTTTTCCGCACCTTTTAGAGACACCCTATACATACATATACACACACACACACACACACACACACACACACACACACACACACACACACACACACACACACACACACACACACTATATATATATATATATATATATATATATATATATATATATATTAGTGGAGTTGATCGGCCTATTTCCACAGTTTATGCTTTTTGAGCGCGACGTTTCGGAAGCGGACTCTGCTTTCGTCATCAGGCTTAGTCCTGAGAAGGACTGTTTTCGCACTTGAGTCGAATTCATTTGTTATATCTAATTTTTCTCAAGCACTTGACTACTCTCAGATTCGAACTTGGTACCTTTCACTTACTAGTCTGACACCTTTACCGCTGAGCCACTGAGTAATCCAATATATATTTGTTAGAACTTATATATATATTAAACTATTTTTTCGTGGTTGCGCAGAAGTTTATTGCGCATGTTGCGCCGTAACCTCTTGCGCAGGTGTATTGCGCTTAAGCTCTTCGCGCATTATTATATATATATATATATATAAATTCATAAATTTCTTGCTATGTTTTAATTTATATTTATTAATATAATTATAATTATCACCACGTTTGAGTCCTATGAGATGAACTGCATTAATAAATTATGTTATTTGATTTCAACTTCAGCACATTGTGCCATCATTAATTTTTTATGATGATTAATGTTACACTTGTTTAATAAAATTTCCCCGACTAGCATCCCAGGGAATAGACTTCAGTGTTAGTTCAGTATCAAAAAAAAAAAACATTAAACATTTGCGTTAGGTTTTTGCCAAAAATAAAATCAATTGTGATTTTAAAATAAATCTGGAATAGAATATTCTCAACTTTATTTAAGCACCTGTAATTATATAACAAGTTGCGCGCATGCGATTATCATTGACCTGAATTTGTGTACATATTTCATCATGACTAAATAATAACGAAGATGTATTTTCGGTAAGTATCTTTTGCTTCTTAAGATAATATTAAATCACCATAAAATTGATGAATGGTTGTACCATTTCCAGACTAGTATATAATTTACCTAAATCCTTTACACACATGCACATAGGTGATAAACAATAATAATATTCAACGTAACCTCAAATAAAAATATAAGATACATACACTCACATTTATGTTTGCATTCTTTTAGCTGCTCTATTTTTTAATATCGATGTTCCAATACCCAAATCAGAAGTAATTCGAATTCCATAAACAATATTGATCCAACGGTGGAAGATCTACAGCATAAGGATGTACAGGTATGTTGCATAAATATTTTCTTCAACACTTTTCAGAAGCACTTGAATTTTATTAATTATATTTTCAAATATACTAATTTAATTTAACGTTATTGTATCATAAAATACAATAATCCTATCTGCATTCGATTTTTATTTCATTGAAGCTTTTTAATTTTAATTCTATTAAAATGATAACAACATGTTAATTTCGTTGCAATAATTTTATATTAATCGACATAATTGATTTACATTATTTACTTCCAATTGTTTAACGACACCACATCATTCGGAAAAATATTCACCTTTACCTAACCTATGACAATTTTAGAATTTCAATTGTTTAATATTTGCATTATTGTAGGTTATACGAAACACAATTCATTTTAAATCTGAATTCATGTACACCCCAAGTGACATGTTCTCACTTTGAGGAATTAACAGATAATGAGAAAAATATAACAACTTCCTGTGCCTTTCTTGCTTAATAACCAATCAAGTTATAGTATTTTGTCTATACAAACGTAACAAAGCTTAATTATGATTAGCTAACCATTTTTCACAAATTTGTAAATTACTAATTTTACACATAATTTTCTTATATGGGAACAGATCCTAAAAGCATAATTATTTTAGAATTCTACACAAAATTTCCTTTCCATAGATACTCCATTTCTCCCACTTCCTTCTAAAATTCTTAAGCTATCTAAATTTCAACAAATATGTAAATATCCATATACAAATTTACTAACTTACTCTACTTCCTACAGGAAAACTATAAACAGAAATGGATTCTATAACCCAAAATACATACGGATACACCAGTTTCTAACACACTTATGGTCTATTTTGTAAATTTCCATCCCAACATCTATGTTCGTGATAAACATAACCTGGTTTCTCAATTTTTACACTTAAATTACATCCATAATGTTAATTTAAGTTGTAACAATTTCCATACACACTAATATGTAAGTTATTAACACATTATCTGTTTAATTTCGTATTATTCACTTATACGTTATATGAATCTTATTAAATTTGTTCTATTTTCATACACTTTAGCATATAGTTTACTTCTCCTATGTTATTTGATACAATTTATTTTCTTTTTGTTTTGGAATAGAAGCAATTTATGTTACCAGACTAGAATCTACTTATTCATATGGATTACATGAATTTTATAGAATCAACCACCTACTTTACACTTCCGAAGATTCTGGGAAACTATTAACATGAAAATGATATTGTTCAGCCATGATAATAATTTAATACTAGCTAACATGTCCTATAATAATATTTGTACTTAGATTTATATTACTTTCAACTTCTGCAACTTGCGCTTTACATATATGCTTAATCAATTCCAGTGCAATTGCTTTATGTTTAATGTAACTTTTACTCTGAGCCAATATCTAACTAACTATGATATTTAGCATTATAAACATATATATATATATATATATATATATATATATATATATATATATATATATATATATATAACGTGAACCAAAAAAACGTACCCCTGATTCAAGTGTATATTGTACACATAATTTGAAGACGAAATGTGACAGGCCCTCAAAACTGAATTTTGAAAATCGTTTTTCGCAAATAATTCGAAAACCTTTACGACTGTCAAAATACTATGCCCAATGAACATTATTTCTTTGTTGACGAAGATTTTTCTGGTTTGATTGGATTGTATATGAATGGACTGGGAGTATTAGTTTTCACATTGTTCCCGTACACTTTCTATTACAACTTTTTGTGTGTAAGTTTTCAGGTGCTTTGGTGAATTTTTTGGATCCGTTATTCAATATTCTGCAAATTTGGTCCTTTTCGTTGAAGTTGATAAAGTGAACGGTTTGCCAGTTATTTGCAATTTCATCAATCACGGTCAATTAAATACTACCGCACCAAAATTTAGTAAGTGGGCAGTGGACTAAAAGTCATAATCGTCATATTGTGATTTTTGATAAGTTTTCATACAATTTCTTTACCCATCATGAATATTAATCGGTATTCCAACTCCGAAATGGCCGATATGCACATAATCTATGGCAGAGCTTTTGGGAATTGAGTTGAAGCTGTTCGTTTATACTCCCAGGCATTTCCAAGCCGTCGGTTACCGGATAAAAAGACGTTTGCCAACATTGACTGGCGTCTTCGTGAAAGTAGTACATGTTATCAATTTATAAAAATTCTGCTCATATCGGGTTCTCACAGGTTGTTTGAAGCCACCAAAAATTGACAGTGGTAGGAGACGAACGGCAAGAACACCAGTTTTAGAACAAAGAGTGTTGGATGCAATTGACGCTGATCCCACAAGCTCCCGTCAATTGGCAAAAGAAAATAATTCAAATCAGTCCACGATATGTAGAATTATTAAAACAGAACTCTTGCGACCTTTCCATTATCGAAAGATACAAGCTTTGACCATTAGTGATTTTCAAGCAAGAGTGAACTTTACATTTTGGTTTCTAGAAAAACTCAATAATGACTGAAATTACCCATCGATTATCTTCTTCACTGATGAGGCAGGTTTCATCAGAAACGGATTTTCAACTTCCATAACAATCATTACTACGATTATCAAAATCCACGCGTTTTCATTGAAACCAATCATCAACAGCAACTCAATGTGAATGTATGGGCTGGTATCATTGGCAATAATTTAATTGGTCCATTCTTTTTGCCACAACGTTTAAATGGTAATTCATGCATCAATTTTTTGGATAATGATTTACCAGAGTTACTAGAAGATGTCCATCTGGATGTTAGAGGTCGGATGTGTTTCATACACTGTGCCCCTTCTCATTTTTCACTCACTGCTAGGCGGTCATTGAATGGAACTTTTAATGCAAACTGGATTGGACGTGGAGGACCGGTTCCTTGGCCTGCACGTTAACCGGATCTGAACCCTATGGATGTTTTTCTGGGGTGATTTAAAGGACATGGTGTATTCGGTGCCAATTACAAACGTCCAACATCTCCAGCAACGAATTTTTGATTTCACTAATTTAATAAAAGATTGTTCGCAATTATTTTTCAACATATGTCAGTCAATCATGGACCGTGGACTAAAAGTCATAGTTGTCAAAGAATTTATTAAGTTAAACAAAGTATTAATTAACAAAAAAATTAGCTGATTAAATGTTCGAATTGTTCACCGTTGACTGCCATGAATTTACGATTTCTTTTCATGATTGACTGACGTACGTTGAAAAATAATTGCGGATCATCTCTTATTAAATTAGAGAAATCAAAAATTCGTTGCTGGAGATATTGGACGTTTGTAATTGGCACCGAATACACTATGTCTTTTAAACGACCCCAGAAAAAAAATCCATAGGGTTTAGATCCGGTTAAATTGATATGTACCACTTTCACGAAGACTCCAGTCAATGTTAGCAAACATCTTTTTATTCGGTATCCGACGATTTGGAAATTCCTGGGAATATAAACGAACACTTTCAACGCAATTACAAAAGCTCTGCCATGCATTATGTGCATATCTGCATTTCGAAGTTGGAATACCGATTAATATTCATGATGTATAAAGAAATTGTATGAAAACTGATCAAAAATCACAATATGACGATTATGACTTTTAGTCCACTGCCCACTTAATAAATTTTGGTGCGGTAGTATTTAATTGACCGTGATTGATGAAATTGCAAATAACTCGTAAATCGTTCACTTTATCAACTTCAACCAAGAGGATTAAATTTGCAGAAAATTGAATAGCAGACTCAAAAAAGTCACCAATGTACCTGGAAGATCACACACACAAAAGTTGGAATAGAAAGCATACGGGAACAATGTGAAAACAAATACTTCAAGTCCATTCATAGACAATCCAATCAAACCAGAAAAATCTTCATCAACAAAGAAATAATTTTGATTTCGGATAGTATTTTAAAGTTCCTAAAGGTTTTCAAGTTATTTGCGAAAACGATTTTCAAAATTCAAATTTGAAGGCCTGTGACTTTGTAGCCATACATTTTAAAGAAAATTTTATTTGACTATTCGTCTTCAATTTTAGTGTAGAATATACACTTGAAGGAGTGGTACGTATTTTTGCTTCACGTTATGTATATATATATATATATATATATATATATATATATATATATATATATATATATGTTTGATGTTTTCTGCGGCGCTTCGTCTGGGTGCTGCTGTGTGATAAAGGTTCTTTTGCGAAATCAGTTTTTTTAGGTTTTTACAGAAACGGTACGTAATTCCTCCACATCCTCCATAAAAGCTGCATGAATTGCGGCACCAGTAACATGATTTTTGTGGGCGGGCAGGTTGTCCTGGTGGAACAGAACTTTCGCTGCAACATCCCGCGCCGTTTTTCCTTTATTGATTTGCGTATCTTAGGGATTAAGGCTGTATAATAGGCCGCCGTGATAGTGTGCCCAACCTCCAGGTAGTGAATAAGGAGTACATTCTTCGCATCCCAAAAAAACGTGACCATAACCTTGTGTGAGGATGCACTTTGATCTTGCGGAGTAGAGGTGAATTTCTGTGCCACCACTCCATACTCTGTCGTTTGGGCTCGGGATTATAGTGGTGAAACCACGTCTTATCTATTGTCACAAAATATCACAGAACTGCTTCAGGTTTGGCTTCATTAGCTCCAAACCAGCCATTGAACATCGAAATCTGTCTTTCTATTATTGAAGTATTTTGGGTACCCAACACTTTTCTGAATTCTAAGTGTTCATGCACAGTGGTTTCCAATGAGCCTGTTGTTGGAGGACCAGCACCAGGGGCCTGTTGACAACTATCCCTGCCGCAATTAATGACGTCGCGATACCAGTTTTTTACCACTTGGTATGAAGGGGCTCCATTACCTAACACACTGACCATGTCAACATGAATCTCATTTGGGTTAACCCCTTTTTCTGGGAGTACTTAATGACAGCTTGTTGTTCGGTTTAATCCATTTTTGAAGTTAAGTGCCATCTATCACAGCTAAAATAGAAAATAAATGTTAATATAGCAGCTACGGTTCTGAAATTTTGCATATAGGCATCTTACACATTAGGATACAATATTGCTATATTGCTTAATATATATATATATATATATATATATTTTATATATATATAACCAGAATATATCATGATTTATTTATATTTTATAATATATATTATTAACAGAGAAGGTAATCTTTGACCGAATATTATTCACATATATAAAATTAATTATTTCAGAACTGAGGTAACAGATCAATCTTATTAAGGCTATTTATCTTAAAAATAGAGAAATTATTGACATTTATAAGCTTTGAATTATTATTTATTCATCTTACGACGATAAATCTGAATGTCTAAGTTTTATACATATTACAATGAATTAATTAAATTATCTTACTATGTGAATTACAACAAATGACTGATACATAATAAAATACTTAACCATACAAATCATTCGTTCATAATATAAAACTATCAATTATACCAATAGTTTCAAAACACTAGACTCTATTCGTCGTATATTGTCATCTAACTGACCAATATAACATGTTAAACGTTCGAAATAAAAATAGATATGATTACATATAAACAGTTTTATCGTTGCACTATCAAATTATGTTTTATCTAAATCTATGATCGTTATTTCATTTATAGACAATTAAAGAAATTTAGATAATACTAATACTAATTTAACTGTTACACATGTCCTATAATTAAATTATAAATACCAACAATTTAATAAAACGATTTAAGTCAGACAGCAATTATTGTTCATAGATGAGTAATAATCTGTATAAATTACATTGTTATATAATAATCACTATGTCATTAATTTAGTCTGTTTCTACAATTCTCTACTAATTATTATGCAAACGGATTTCTAAAACAGTTCGATATTATTAAGAGTAATTGTGGACCGTTATAAAATGTTCTGTACCATTCATGAATCCATACTGTTTCTCATTAAAACATGAATTCGTAAACGATTGATTTCAGTATGCTTTTGAACTTATCTATTAGATAAAGTCATTTGGCCATAAAACTTTATACATGATTTAAAATCACTACATTAGAGATTATATCGTAAGATTTAAAGTGTGCAAATTACCATGTTTTAATATTATAACTTTTTATGTTAATCTTTAAAAATTTAAAATTGGATTAAAGGAAGAAGGTACGAACCAATCGTAGTTTTAGTGTTTCTAACATGTGATTAATTGATCTAACATTTACTAACAATTGGAGACTAAAAGTAATTTATTAACAATTTGTAATTCCTAGTAAAACATTTTAATTAGTAAATCCTTACGTTGAATTTGATAAACTTTAGATCTGTAATTATTTATGATTGTGATTTATAATTATAAGGATAAGTAATAATATAAATATATATCCAGTGTTACTAATTAAGACTTCATTAACTTTGATTCATAATAACTTTATTATATCTTTCTACGTGAATGAATTGGGAAAGGGATCTTTAACAGCTTTGACCCGAATATTCAATTCACAGTAGAAAAGGAGACTGATAATAAAATACCGTTTCTAGATATGAGGATACATCGTGATCATATTAACCAATTAAGGTGTGAATGGTATCGTAAACCAACTAGTAGTAATAGGTTCATGTTATTTCTCGCAACATCCTACTATGATAAAAATCAATCTAGTACTGACATTAAAAAATCGGATTCTAAAGTTATCTCATCCTACATTTCAACGTAAGGATTTACTACAGTTAAAAAGTATTTTACTAGAGAATTCATATCCAGCGAAGATTGTTAATAAATTACTGTTTAGTAGTCCTACGAATATCGTTGCAGAGATGGTAGAGAATGATATGCCAATTAATAACCAACAGGTTTCCCAAAACACTAAAACTACGATTGGTTCGTTACCTTTCATTCCGTCTCTTACACCCAAGCTTATTAACATTTTTAAAGGATTGGAAAACATAAAAATAGCTATCAGAAATATTAAAACAGTGGCTAATTTGCACACTAAATTAAAGTCTCCACTTACCATTATGGAATCCTCTAATGTCGTGTATTCTATCAAATGTAGTAACTGTATGAAAGTTTATATTGGCCAAACGGGTAGAAATCTATTAGTTAGGATAAGATCACATAAAAGCGACATACATAGAAATGTCCAATCGTGTGCCCTAGCGGAGCATGTTCTTAATGAAAAACATGTGATGGATTTCGATAGTACTAAAATTTTGAAACGGGCCAACAATTATCAAAAACGACTGTTCTTAGAAATGGTTTGCATAAATGGAGAAAGAAACAGCCTAAATAAGAGATAGGATATTAGTAAACTAAGTAATATATACAGTTATGTATTATCATTAGAACAATAGAGTGCTGTAAATCTTTTTTGTATGATTGCTTGTATTTATAATGTAATAAGGACTAATGTTAGTTAATATTATAATTAGTATTATCCATTTCTATAATGTGTTTAAAGAAATAAACCGCATCATATTTTAGATAAAACATAATGTTGATAGTGCAACGCATAAAACTGTTTATATGTAATCATATCATTTTTATTCGAAGTAGAGCATTTTTCTGTCAGTTGCATAAATATGTCACGAATAGCAGTCTATTTCTTGAATATTGTAAGATAGTTTTTATATTGATGACGAATGTTTGTATGGTGTTTTTATTATGTATTAGTACAGTTTATTGTAATCTCACGATAGTAAGTAGTAATTTAATAATTCAATTGTAATATGTTAAAACTTAACATTGCAGATTATCCTGAAGATGGAATAAATAAAATTCCGAAAGCTTGATAAATGTCAAAGAGTGTTTCTCCTTTTTTAAATAAATAAGCATTAATAAGATTGACTGCAAGCTCAGGTTCTGAAAATTAAATATATATATATATATATATATATATATATATATATATATATATATATATATATATATATATATATATATATATATATATATATATACAGGGTATTTCACGACGAACGAAACGGGCCGTAGCGCTTAGACGCCACCAATTTTCAAAATTCTTTGATGAAATAACTATTGGTCACTATGAATAGTCAATATAATGAGCTATTAGATCCCATATGACTGTTAGGAGGAAATCTATACATGTTGATGTTTAAATAATTGTAGAATATGCAGTACCATTGATGGTAATGATGGTGAGCATCCTGGTCGTAACTTAAACGAAGAGCGCGAACTCCAAGAAATTGCAATGTGAAGTTTAGCAGAATCTAAATTCCCGTGCAATAGTACAAAAATTGATGAAGAAAGGAATATTTAACCAAGAACAGTTCGCAATATCTTGAAAAGGAATAAATACCGTTGCAATAAGTTGCAAACTAAACAAGAAATTTTTCCAGAAGATGATCAAAAGCGAATGGACCTTTGTGAAGATATAATGAATCGGTTTAATGAAAACGAAAGATTTATTGAAAATATTTTGTTTACCAACAAGTTTTCTTTTGACTTGCATGGCCATCACATTCCGTCTGTCGCTGATGGTTACTCTCGGGAAAACAGACACATTAGTATTCCTTATCGGACACAACATACCCAAAAAGTTAATGTGTGGGTAGGAATTTTAAGCAATTCCATACTTGGTCCATTTTTTATCAACGGAAACTTGAATTCGGACAAATATTTAGAACTGTTGAGAAACCAAATAGTTTCAGCTGTTCAACGCCTCAGTATAAATTTTGATGACATTTGGTATCAAGCAGATAGCGATCCTGCTCATACTGCAATAAGAGTTCAACAGTTTATGGAAACTTCCTAACCGTATTATTAATGGAAAGGGTACTATTAAATATCCTCCTAGATCACCTGATATCGCGCCAAACGACTTTTTTGTTTGGGGATACGTATCCCAGTAAATTTATGGGCACAGGCATGAACGTGCTAAAAACTTGAACGAACTTCGTGTCAAAATTACAGACTCTTTAAACATCATCACCCAAGAAATGTTAGTAAACATCCGAACTGAATTATCACAGATTGGGTTACTGCCTTGCGCAAGGTGGAGGTCTTTTCGAAAATCTTGTAAAGTAGAGTTTTGAAAAAGGTGTATTCTGTTCATTTTTAAAAATAGTTGGTTTTTCAATAAGTATAATGCTAAAGTTAAACCTTAAACTTAAGTTATACTATCAATGTAAATGGTAATGTCATTGTTTGCAGCTCTCGTAAGTTTCTTCTTACGAGTAATAAACCGAACCATGTCATAAATTCACAATTACAATAAACTTCGATGTTTGAGGTGTTATAATTTAATGTTTAGGTATAAAGTATTTACTTAGTACACCCAGGGACAAAAAATTCCGGACACTTATAGTTATAATAAACAAATATAAAATTGTCCGGGATTTTTTGTCCCTGAGTGTAGTTTCAAAGAACTCGCGACTTTTCAACATCTTCATTGCTTTGGTTTCGTTAGAAATTTTGAACTTACGTAGTTCATATTTTGTGCCGACATGCAAATATGTACAAGTAGCAACATCGGTAAAGTTATGTCTCTTTCACACGCATATGTTTATTGGGTTTCTTTCTAGCTTATTATTAAGTCAGACCCGCAATAATGTTTTTACATACCTGTATATATATATATATATATATATATATATATATATATATATATATATATATATCAATAAAGTAAGAAATTTAGTGGGTGAAATGTTACAGCTATGGAGACTTTTATGTTGAAGTTATGTATATTGAATATTTAAGTGGAAAGAAGAGTTGTTAGAGTATAAATAGATAATAAAAACCATGAAACAATTTATACCATTTTCAACAATGCACTTTTTATAATAACTCTTTTCATTAACAATCCCATCAATTTTAATATTTCAGAATTAATTTAAATTTAGAATTTTTATAATTCCTTCCTTCTAATTGATAAAATAATAGACGGCAAGTAACAAGGCTGCAATAAATTTTGTACCTTCCTGTTAATTGAAGTTTACCACCTTTTCTTATATAATATTTCGTAGTTGCCGTCCGTCATTCAAAACTTAGTTAATTGAATCTTACGGGCACTATTTTGTTGCTTGAATAATTAATTGGTACATACATCAATTAATGCAACGTTAAGAAAACAAGTTTCTATATATTTCGATTTCGTTTGAAATCTTCTACAAGTGGAACATTATAAAACTAATTATTTTAATTTTTTTTACATTTTGTAATGTTCTACTTGAAGATGATTTCAAACGAAATCGAAATATATGGAAACTTGTTTTTAAGTTATTAACGTTGCATCCAGCAGCTCCATTATTATGCATTTTTTTTTAGAAAATCCTGAGACACGTCAATTTTTAATTTTAAAATGACATCTTGTCACGTAAAAATGTTGTCCTTAAATTCAACTCCCTTAAGGTGACAGCTATAATCCCTAAATTTTCAAACTGGAAGTATGAGCTTGTGATACTTCATTTGAAAGGCCTTTTCATTCTCTATTCAAAAGTGCTATGGTTTTAAATTTTATTGCAGAAATTAACAAGAAAAAAAGATAAAACATTAAATTAAGAAAAATCATTATTAATGGAGCAGATGTACAAAATGCATGCCTCCAGCGTCTTGACAGAATCCTAGACCCAAATAGAAATGTCTTCTAACGTTAGTTAATATCTGCGGGGTAATCGATCTAATTGCCAGTGTTATTCTTCTTCTTAAGCCAGCTACATCGTCAGGTTTGGTTTTGTAGACTACATTTTTACACATCCCCATAGGAAGAAGTCTAACGGCGTGAGATCAGGTGATCCTGCAGGCCATTATACAGAACCACGTTTCCCAATCCAGCGATTTGGAAAGACTGTGTGGTGATATTGCCAGATATTGACTTCGTAATGTGCTGTTGGCCCATCCTGCTGGAACCATATTGCATTACCTGGAAGTTGTGGGTTTCCTTCAGCTAGATACACGTTTGCAATCGCCGGTACAACATTATTTTAGAGCAGCTCTAAGTAAGTTTCTCGATTCAAATTGCCGTCAATGAAGAAGGGACCCATTAGTTTTCTCCAATTATTCCTGCCCAAACCTTTACTTTTACAGGATTTTGCGTGTGTAGTTCCCTCATCCAGTGAGGATTTTCTCTCGACCAGTAACGACAGTTTTGGCGATTAACATGGCCGTGAAGAGTAAATGTAGGTTCATCCGAAAACAAAACATGTTCTATTTGTAAAGTATTGTCATCTATCATTTGCATCATTTCTTCACAAAAGAGAATTCGTCTATCAAGATCGTCTTTCGCGAGCTCATTAGTTGGTAGCAGTTTATATGGCTGCATCTAATTCTGTACCAACAATTGAGGAATGGCTAATATTTAATGCTGAAGCTGCATGATGACTCGACGAATGTGGATTTTCTTTAACAATAAGCATTACATCAAATTTTTGATCATCGCTGAGCTTATTAGCAGGATTTTTCTTTAGCTGTCGTTCGCGAAACTACTTCTCTATTTTACATACGGTACCTTGAGATATCTTTGGCAACTCCGGATATTTTTCTTGAAAGAGGCGAACAACTTCGACCTGCGTTCCTGTTCTGTTTCCCTAACCAATCATCTGCAGAATCGTTATCTTATGCATTTCACTCTTAATTACAACACGAAAGTTAAACCAAAAACTTTAACACTGACAACTGTGAACTATTGTTACCATGACAATCACGTTTCTAAGTAATTTCACTACAGCTGATAATGGTTAAGTACTGAAATTTCAGGTTTGTTCATTTGCTGCTTGCCGGTTTTTGTCGTACGATTGTCGAGTAAAAATTGTACGTATTTATCAGTAAGTTTTTATCTTGTTGTAGGGAATGTCGGCAATTAAAGACATTCATTTTTTGTTATTATTAACGTTTAAGAACCTAAAATTGACAAGTAGTATTACTTATAAAAGTTTTATTTTAATGTAACGAATTTCCTACGCTGGAGAAAATTGTCCATTTTTCTAGTTAATTTCTTCAATAAAATTTAAACCATAGCAGTTTTGAACAGAGAATGAAAAGACCTTTCGAATGACGTATCACAAGCCCCTACTTCCAATTTGAAAATTTAGGGGTTGTATCCGTCACCTGAAGGAGTTGAAATTAGGGATGACATTTTTGCCTGACAAGATGTCATTTTAAAATTAGAAATTGATGTGCCAGGATTTTCTAAAAAAATGCATAATGATGGAGCTACTGAATTTATTCCATTTGGCTTTCACACTGAATATACAGGGTGTATTTTAAAATCACCGACAAACGAAAACTGGAGATTCTGTGATTCAAAATAAGACAAAAATGATCATAAACGATTTTCCGAAAATGCTTCCTAACCGAGATACAGGTTGATTCAGAAATAATTTTTTTAAGATTCCTCAAAAACTACAAAAGATATTACACTGAGATTTGGTACACCTAAATGTCTAATTAAGTACAATTAATTAGGTGAGTTTGAGTCAACTGGCTCCATCCAATGGCGTAGAATATGTTAAGTTAATCACTTTAAGTAAAAAAAAACGCACGTCCCTGCTTTTTTTGAAGAAATATATTTTTGTTAAATTCAATATAATTCTGCAAATAAAATCATACTTAGTATTTTTTCGATTCGGCACCCGTTTTTGAAACATTTTGCATTAACATAAGCGACTACATTATTCAATAATAACCAAACTAAATAAATTGCTTTACATTTGACAGTTACGTATCTTATCTTTGCTAAAACAGTTGCATTTACGCGTGTTTTGTAATTCATTGTTTTTGTCTAATTACTGTGAAAAAATGAATTATTCCAAACGAGAACTGGTCGATATGCATTTATGTTATGGTAATACTAATTGCAATGCTCATGCAGCTGCTCGACTTTATGAACAAAGATTTACAAATAGAAGACATCCACATCATACTACGTTTAGAACCGTTCATCGTAACTTGTTAGAGTATGGAGGTTTAAAAGGAAAGAAAAATTCCGGACTAAATGCTCGTGTACCAGTTGAAATTGAAGAACAAATTTTAGATAGAGTTTATGAAAATTCATCAATAAGTACGCGTGAGTTAGGTTTAGAACTTGGTGTGTCGCATAGCAAGTCTTGGAAAGTTTTACGAGAACAAAATTTACATCCCTTTCACCTGCTTACCATACTCGTCGAATGAATTTTTGCGAATGGTTTTTAAATAAAAATGCTACTGACCACTGGTGAGTGTATATTTTCCCGAAATGGAATAATAAACTTGCATAATTCCCACAAATTGTTAGATGAAAATCAGCATCCAACTGTAGTAACAGCTCACCAACATAGATTTAGCGAAAATATTTGGATAGGTATACTAGACGATCACCTAATCGGACCTATACGTTTTCCTCAAAGACTTACTGGCGAATTCTATTTAAATTTTTTGAGAGAAGATTTGCCAGAATTGTTTGACGACGTACCCTTAGATGTTAGAATGAACATGTATTTCATGCATGATGGTGCACCACCACATTCTACACGAAACGTCAGAGAATTTTTAAATGCATGGTTCCCTGGACGCTGGATTGGATGAGGAAGTGAAGTACTGTGGCCCGCACGATCGCCATTGGATTTGTTTGTGTGGGGGTATCTGAAAACTCGTGTCTATTCTGTTCAAATTGATAATAATTTTTATTGAATAATGTGGTCGTTTATGTTAAATATTATGCAAAATATTTCAAAAACGGGGCGCCGAATCGAAAAAATACTAAGTATGATTTTATTTGCAGAATTAAATGTTGAATCTATCAAAAAAAATATTTCTTCAAAAAAACCAGGGACGTGCGTTTTTTTTTTACTTAAACTGATTAACTGAAAATATTCTACGCCACTGGATCGAGTCAGTTGACTCAAACTCACCTGATTAATTGTATTTAATTAGACATTTAGGTGTACCAAATCTCAGTGTAATATCTTTTGTAGTTTTTGAGGAATCTTAAAAAAACCTTAAAAAAAGTATTTTTTAATCAACCTGTATCTCGGTTAGGAAGCATTTTCGGAAAAGCGTTTATGACCATTTTTGTCTTATTTTGAATCATAGAATCTCCAGTTTTCGTTTTCGCTGATTTTAAAATACACCTGATATATATATATATATATATATATATATATATATATATATATATATATATATATATATATATATATATATATATATATATATATATATATATATATATATATATTCCAAGTAGGCTATTTCCTTGTTTAACAATATAATCTGTAATCACTAAAGAATTTTGTGAATAAATGTAATTTACTATATATGGAATTTAATTTCGATTTACATAAGAAAGGGGTTTACAAACAACTTCATTATGCGTCAAAATAATGGGTGTGGAATTTGTGGCGCTAAAAAGTTTCAAATTGTGTACTGCTTGTAAAACAAAGAAAGCTGGTATTCAAAACATCTTTAAAGTTTAGCTTAAATTAATAACGCACATTCCTAAATAACTAGATTAAAAGAAGGTTGGTTTTTGTAACATTCGCATCTTGCAATTCATGAAATTAACTAATATTGTATATATGAAACTATGCACTATTTCGAACACAGCTAGAATAGTATTGAGTTTATTGGAAATTGCAAAACACCTTTACCAAAGCGCCTTGTTTAGAATTAATTTCATATTGAATTCAAATGAAACAGTTTGATTTTGATTCCACTTGAATTCATAACTATCGAATACTAAAATAAACGTGTAATAAGCGATTCTTTAGATATCTTAAGATTTATTAACAATATTGTGAAGACAGTTAGTATTAGATTTTATTAATAAAGGTTATATATAAATAATCATATGTGCAACAATAGCTACCTCTTTTCAACAACTTCAATTTAAAAATCGGAATTTTAGTCACGTTCAAAAGTGCATGCCTGTTGTCTAACAATTATATATTACCAAGGTCCTGTGTAAAAGTTAATAATGATATATTATAGATGTTTTGTGATAAATGAATAATTATAAGCTATAATTATTGCTGCTTTAACCATCTTGAAAGATACAGCTGTCTCAAGAATTTTAAGTTATACGTTACTTCAGTATCCGCTTAATACCTAAAGGTATTGTCGTTATTTATGAGAATAAACTTAATTAGTAATTACAACTATTTAATCAAAAAATATTATTTATATACCTAGTTAAACAAGTGGTTATGCTTTACTAAAAACATCACATAGACACAAAATTCTTATTATTAAGTTGCAGCTATCGGTAAATATTGTTTTACAATAAAAAGTTCAGTTTGAAATTCTAATTTACACTTGTACGCTTCCAGTTTAAAATTCAAATCATACGTATCGTATTAAACTTCATAAATAATAGAGTTTATATATTCATATTCTCTTTTTAATCCTTTTTTACATTTACATTTAATTATACATTTTGATTGGAAAGAGGACTTTGTTAACAGCATTTGTTGACGTAAAAAGAACGTAGTTATCATTTATTTCACAAATGACATCACCTCAACAATTACTTTTCAAATTCTCATTTCAAAGTGGTGGTGTGTGCTTACTTGCTGTTTTGTTTTAGACAAATCTGCGGAAATAAATGGATGAGTTGACACCTTTTCATATAATAAATCATTCCGTGTAGTAAGGATTAGATTTCACAGTAATATATGTTATTTAATTTATTTTTATATTTTGAGATATAAGAAACAAAACGTATTTCAATAGTAGATTATATTATTAGGAACAAAAATTAAACTTTATAGGTAAGGTTTGCAGTTTGTGTAGTGAGGCAGTCTCAATTCAACCTGTCACACAAAAACTGTTGAGTCAATTTCAACCGGGTTGCTTTTATTGAATTCATTTGGACCGCAAGAGATACCTTTTGGCAAAAATGTCAAAATTTCCAACCGGAAGAGATTTCCTGGTAACCAATCACTATGTATAGATACACTAGCTATGGTACATATGTAAGGTATCATTTGAATAGAGAACACACACAAATGTATGCAGTCATATGCTATGTAGAATTGGCTGCTACTGTGTTCTATGAATATAGTTTATTACACAAAGTAGTTGTTTTGGTAAGAAAACGTTACATATTGTGATGTACAACAACTGGTGCAGATTTATATATTTTGGTGTATAAATTTGAAGGCGGGTTTATTGGAAACCATTTAGTAAATATGGGCGACTGTTGTATATTGGGTAGTAAAACAATAGGGTGTGCTTGGATATATGTTTTTTAAAATAGTTGACGGGGTTTTTGATTTTTACGTTGAGAATGAAAATGTTCATAATATTATCTAAATGAAAAGGTAAATTAATTATAATATTATTATTAATTGGTTTGAAGATAGAACGTTCTCTTACAAATTGAAGTAAATAATAAATGAAATTTATATATGAATTGTATTACAATACCAGGGTAAGAGTGATAATTTCATCTAATATAAATTAATATCAATGATAATTTGAAAGTTAATATTATATCACAATCCTGTTATTTAATGTAGAGTCTCTTGGTTTCATTTTTGATGTATTTCATTTTGACATTTTATACCTATAATGTAGCATATTTTAAGATTTCACATGTAAATGTAGTGGAGGCCATCTTTGGGAGATAACCGCAGTAACACTAAAGTATGGGTGCCTGGTTTGACATATGTTACCATTTGTTTCATTAATTGTAAATATAGACCTTTAACATGTTGTGGTGTTTTATTTACACTACAGTTAGATAACTGTAACATGGTGAGTACCATTTATGAGGCCTGTATTAAATATTATAATATTAGATACCATATTGGTTTATTAGGGTTAGGCTAGGGTGGTACCAATTTTGATCCTTCACTAAGCAATAGAATATAAAATATTTATATGTATTTATCACTAATATTAATATTTTCTTTATGCTGTTGTTCTTGTTGTAGTAAGCGGAAAGGTTTTTCTTTGGTAGTTCTTTTCCTCCTCCTCAATAAACAAGCAGAACTACATTGTACTTGCTTATAAATGTACATACTGTGTTTTATTGTGTAACCTTTATTTTATCTTTTCCTAGATACCCGCAACACATATCCCGTAACAACTCGGTCACTCAACGTGGGTGATCATACTACCTTCCTCATGAAAATTAGACGATCGTTTGGTAGTTCGCGTATTAACTTTGTTTTTGCATTAGAGTTGCGCGGTCGCTAAATTAGCCTGGGTACATTACAACATTTTTAAAGATTTTTAGTAGTTATGAATAGACCCGGCATGGGTCTAACAGTGATATACAGTAGTCATTATAATACAATACTTATTCAGCGTTTTACGCTAAAATTATAGTTTTGCTGGTTTTAACAAGTCTTCTCTTTGTTTTTCTCCTGTAGTTATAAATGTAAATTGAGGTAACTTCCATATAGTATACGATTTAATGGTGTACAATCTTTGCCCATAACGGTTCATCAAAGAATGGGTCGTTTGAAGATTACTTAAACTTGCTATAATTCATTAAATTAAGGGGAGTGATCAGTGGCGGATTAAAAATTAAGGGCCCTAACTGTAACACAATTTTGAAGCCACCTTCCAATAAAAATTTAAATGTTTTAATACATACGTAAATCAGAGAAGTGAAGTGAACTAAAGTTACCATAGTTTCTGAGCAGCAAAGAGCGACATGTGAATTAAAAAAAATGCGAACATTCCTTCGGTACATTCGATGTGCAGTAATTATTTGTCTTGTGCCGGTAAAGATGTGTATTTATTGTTATTGACGATAAGAAATGTATGATGTATGTTTACTGTTAAAACCAGAACATAAAAAGAATTATTTGATATGCATATGTCTGAATACGCTATATACTAAGCTTAGTTTAGATTTTTCACAAATGTTTTGCAGACTTTGGATGGTTACATATCTATTTCATTTTTTTATAATAGTTGATTCACCTTATTTGTTGTCGTCACATTTAATTTGTACGCAACATAAACTTTACTTACACAATATTATTCACATTGTTCAAACCAGAAGTGAATATGCGATTTATTAAAGGTTAAGCGTATAAACGTAAAATCGGTTAATTAACTAACCATAGTGCACCGAGCTAGTAGTGTAGTGGTGACACGCTTAGTATTCGGGAGGTAATGGGTTCGATTGCCGTAACCGTCTGCCTTGTATGAGGTTTTTTCAGGGGTTTTCCTCACATGTGCGTATATGCACACTATGTGCGGCTGATTAAGTGCATGCTGGGGTAGTATTTTCCCCTCAGAATCCCACCTGCGTTCCTTCCGATCCTATCCTGACCACCCACATCCTTAATCCCACCATGTATATATACGTAATGTATGTATGTATGCTGGAAATCCATGATTGTGGCTGGAAGAGCTTGGAAAGCTCAAACAGCCCGCCCGCCCGTTTCGGGACGGATTGAAATACGTGACCTTTCCTTTCCTTACCATAGTGCACATGTAAGATACTAAACTTGTTAGCTTAATTTGTTATCAGCACAATATATTGACTGTGTCTCTCTTCAAGCCCAAATTGATAAAGTACATGATTGGTATATGAAGAGCAACCTTCACTTAAATATGAACAAATGTAGAGTTCTCACGTATCCTAAAAAGTCTCAATCAATATTATACCCATATAAATGCCAGTCGGTTTTATTTAATAGATGCGCTTCGATTCAAGATTTAGGAACAGTATTCGATAGCAAACTTTCTTTTGTCGACCATATATCAGCCACGTGTGCCGCTGCGATTAGGACACTTATGCGTGTGAGTGAGTGTGCATGTGCGTGTGCGTGTGCGTGTTCGTGTGTGCGTACGAGTACCTGCGTGCGTGCAACCGTGCGTACGTGCGTACGTGCGTGCGTGCTTGCGTGCGTGCTTGCTTGAGTGCGTGCGTGCGTGCGTGCGTGTGTGCGTGTGTGTATGGATGTATGTTAGTATCCACGATAACTCCAGAACGAAAATACCTACGTATATAACATTTTGTATTTAAGCTTGTTTTGATTTGGCTGATTAGATTTTGGGAGAAATCCAGTGGCGGAGAAGGGGGGTTTATTAGGGGCAGTTTTTGTTTTTATCAAATATTTCTAAAACAGCTGCATATTTCAAAGATATAAAAATACCTAGATATAGACCTTAAACATATCGATTAATTATGTTCTATGCAGTTTTTTAATATGACGCGTAATTTAGCGGCAAAACATTCCTAAGGTAGTGTTAGTTCAATTTTTTCATTATCTGGATAACGAATAATTTTGTCAAAAAAGTGTAGACGCTATTTTTTTTATTAGTGTACCTTGAAATCATAAATACTGGTATTATTACTAAAAAAATGGAAATAAGAATTAATAATGTAAAACATGTAAATAAAAATTAATATATCTAACAATGCTAACTTTACTTTCTATTTTCATTTATAAAATTAAAAGTGTTAAATAATGTTTAAATAAAGGTTTTGAATTTGTTAGTAATATTTTATTTGACGTTACAAGGTATTCCTGTAAGACCAATAATCAAAAAATTGTCATTTGGGCTTCACGTTTCTTGAGTTGTCGATGTTGCCACGGTAACTTTAAAATGGGACACCAATAAAAAAAAATTATAATTCAAATTAAGTATTTCATTTCTTTTAATTGTTTAAGTTAGCATCTAGATGTATATTAATCAGACATGAAGTTTTAAACGTCTGTTTGACATAGATTATTGTTTCTGTTTTTACAATATTGCATATTTTCGTTATTAACTGATTATAAAAGTGGTTGCATAATTATCCTAAAAAATGTTATTAACATTATTTTTGTAATCGTTACTTTTAATACATACACAAAAAAGTGGTATGTAACTAAATATATAAATTTTTTTGTTTGTGTATTTAATTTGACATTTGTCATCTAATATTTTAGAATTTAATTTTTTTCTAATTTTATGTAAACGATTACAAAAAATTTTGTTCGCAACACGTGCGCAGTCACATTTTTAGTGCTCGGCCTTATATTTTATCCCTTGGCTACGCCTCGCACCAAGAAATGTGTAGACTGCGCACTGGTTATGAAATAATTTTTTTTAATTTCCGTTTTTTAGGTTGGAAGTCGTGAGGTGTTCCACACCAGATATTTCATAGTATGATAACTTATACTAGGGTGTGTTACGGCATTATTAGAACCTGCCATTATTATTACATAAACTGCTTTATAAAATCTATAACAAGGCCGTCCATATCTTTTGTCACACAATCAAAATTTGCATTTGGCTGTATAAAACCTTGAACTTGATAATTACTTTGAATTGAATTTATTATTTTATTTGCAAAATTGCGACCTAAACTATCCGCTAAAATTAGAATGTTTGGTTTTGCGGATAATACGCATTGATTTTTTGTCACATTATTAGCAAGATTTTTATTTATTTTTGAACAGTTGATAACTTTGGATTCACTCATAGTATCGTATTACGCGGTCCAAAAAAATTAAGTTTTTTTAGAAATATCACTTTTTTGTTTAATATTGTCGCGTGTTTTTAATTTGCCCTACTTACAATGTCTCAAAACTTTTCTTAAGCAAGCTTGCAGTTTGTGCAATTTTTCGTCTAAAATGTTGGTAGGTCTTAACCCATCTGGTCTTCTTATGCTTTAAGCCAGAATTTTGGTTTGATATACAGTATTTTGTCACTTGGTATACCATCAATAACATTGCAGTTTAAAAGATTTGTTAATTTTGTAACAACCCCAATTTTTTTTCCTTTCACACTAGCACCACGTGCACTAACTAAACTTTTTATTTCGATTACTTTTAATTCACTAATGTTAGGCATTTAGATGAGAAATGTTAAAACACGTCAGACCTGTCGTGTGCTTAGGCGAATGGCATATTGATGGTCAGATATGAATACTGGTTTTGTTAATAGTTTCCTATCAAAGTGTATTTAGAACTCGGTAGAACTTTGAAAATATTTCTTTAAACTTAGTTTCATTAAACCAAAAGTTAGCTGACGCTATTCTTTGAAAAAAAGATATAACTATACGTTTTGCTTCTATAGAGGTAACTGTTTGTTTCTTTTAATATTAATTGTTTCGTGTTTTCATATTTTTGAGTTGTGATGTAGTTATTGAATGCATACGAGTACAATATTTAGTAAGGTGCTGGTTGCTAAGACAAGATATAGTATATTTCATGATTACGCACATGCGACTATAAATGTTTAGTTTGATAGTTACTTTATTTCATCTCATTTTCTTTTTGATATACTGGCGCCAGTCAGACTAGTCATTGTTGTATTTCAGGGCGTTTCGATGGTTCCTTTTTCTTAGTGAGATGTTGAAATTAGATTTTGTAAAATACAGGTTGCGTTATAAATAATACACTGAAATATAAATGAAAACAGTTTATGGTACCCTGATAAATTTATAGCAGTTACAAATTGTAAACTGATTAAGGATCCTTGGTATTCACAATGGGTAAAATCTAAAAACCACTTAAAAATGCGACACCTAGTGAGTTTCGGGTGTCAAAGGCCTATAAGGGCATATACAGGGAGTCAAAGTTTGAATGCCTCTATATTAGTAACGATAAGGGAAATAGATTGTTTTAATATGAGGCGAATCAAACATAACATTTTGTCCACTTACACCCAAATTCAGTGCGTAAATCACACACACTCACACACGCGCACACCACATCACGCAAAGCCAGACGCACGCACAGCGCACGCTCGCAACGCATGACACGCACACGCAAACACATTTAAAGCGACACACACACACGCACACGCCACGCACACGCACACGCGACAGAACAGCACACCACACGCACACGCACACGCACGCCACGCGCAGCACGCACACGCACACGCGCACGCACGCCGCACGCGCACGCCGCACGCGCACGCGCACGCACGCGCACGCGCACACGCCACGCACGCACGCGCACGCGCACGCGCACGCGCACGCGCACACGCACGCGCACGCGCACGCACGCGCACGCACGCGCACGCGCACGCGCACGCACGCACGCGCACGCGCACGCGCACGCGCACGCGACGCGCACGCGCACGCACCGCGCACGCGCACGACGCACGCGCACGCCACGCGCACGCGCACGCACGCAGCACGCGCACGCGCACGCGCACGCGCACACGCACACGCACACGCACACGCACACGCCACGCACACGCACACGCACACGCACACGCACACGCACACGCACACGCACACGCACACGCACACGCACACGCACGCACGCACACGCACACGCACACGCACACGCACACGCACACGCACACGCACACGCACACGCACACGACACGCACACGCACACGCACACGCACACGCACACGCACACGCACACGCACACGCACACGACACGCACACGCACACGCACACGCACACACACGCACACGCACACGACACACGCACACGCACACGCACACGCACACGCACACGACACACGCACACGCACACGCACACGCACACGCACACGCACACGCACACGCACACGCACACGCACACGCACACGCACACGCACACGCACACGACACACACGCACACGCACACGCACACGACACGCACACGCACACGCACACGCACACGCACACACACACACACACGCACACGCACGCGCGCGCACGTACACGCACACGCACATGCACAGGAACACGCAAACACACACGCACACGCGCGCAAACAATCCACGCTCACGCACACGCACACGTACACGCAGACGCACATGCACACGCACACGCACACGCACACGCACACGCACACGCACACGCACACGACACTCACACGCACACGCACACCCACACCCACACGCACACGCACACGCAGACGCACACGCAGATGCACACACAAATGTACGCACGTACAGACGCACGCATACATATATTTTTCAGAAACCATATTTTGGACCGGATATTTATCGTCTAAATTCAAATTTATTGACCGATTGCAATAACTTTCACAACTTTCCCTTTAGGTGCGAAAGTTACAAATACTGCACTAATACATTTTAACAAAAACTAAACAAAAATTAGCAATAATTTCGTATTACATAATTAATTACATAAGATTAGATGAGGTTTGTTAATGCAGTATTTGTCCTGATGATGGTACGTAAATGAAAAATTGTTTACTTTGATTTTTCCTGTATTTATGTATTTAGGAGTACTATTAATAAAATATTGCATGAATACTACGATTATGCCATAATCTATTGGAAATTTCCACAATCGGAAGGCACTAAATGGAGGGCTATTGTAAAAAATATTTCCAATTAAAAATACTAATCTGTTTGGATAAAAGTCGTGTATTTGAAAATAAAATTGAGAAACTTTAAACCTTTTAATAGAAATTGCAGCTATCGTCCCCAAGTTTCAAAGTTATCACTTTTGCGCCCTTTGAAGGTATAATTTTTAAGCTACCACTACCAATTGACTAGATTTATACATGAAAATAATCATTTATCATATATTGAGAGAATAGGTAACAAATTTACTGAAGCAATAAGATCTCAAAGTAGTACACTATTATCAGCTGCTTTACGTTAATTCGCATTAAGTATACTATGACCCCATAACTTTATTGTAGCTGAAAATGATTGTTTCTTCTGTTCACTTCATTTTTAATTAACAAATCGTTTGAAAATCGCCTATTATGTTTATCAATTTTAAGGTAACATTTCTACGCTCATGATATTATTTTTATGTTAAACAACATTTATCACAATTTTTTTAATTTCCAAACTGCATTAACCCATTAATGTCCACCGTATGATATATTATACGGGTGATAGATGTACAATTGTGGTCCTCTAATACTACAATTTATTACTAAATTGTACTTATGAAGTTGATAATGTATTAAATATGTCACCAGTGGCACTGATGCCAGCCAAATGAAAATGCCAATCATCAGTCGTTAGATAGCTTTGCAAGTACTGGACTTGTGCTCGTTGTAAAACAGTGACATTGCCATTTTATTGTAATTTTCAAAGTTATCAGCAATAGTTTTTATTTGTTTTATAAGAATTAGTAGCTTATTGGACTATTTTCAATCAGAACATTAGGGATTCGCCAATTTGCAAAAGTAAATACATTTGTAGCTCTTAGAAGTTCACGTATGATTTGTAATACGCTGGACAGTTATGATTACATGGCGTCATAACCTGAAGAAGGTAGATTTCCGCGCATGGTACTCGATTCTTACTGCAACTATGATTGTACACTTATTATCAATGTATAACAATGTGTAGAAAAATATAAATGTAATGATTAGTTTACAATATTAACGATTTTACAGTATGTAATATTTTAAAATTTTTAACCAAAGCGAAGATATAAACATGAGAAAAAATACGATCGTTGCAACCCCAAAGATGCTGAGAAACTACTTCAACTACTTACAAATCTAGATGAAGAAAACACTATAGCTCTACAAAGAGACGCAGCCAACGAACTCGAGTTAGTGTTGCATTACCCGCAGGACAGAAATGATTCAGGTAAAGACGACGCGGATAGTGATGAAGAAAAAAAAGTGAATGTACAATTTGAAAGTATTGGAAAAGGAATCTTGTCTGAAACAATTGATATAGGAGTAGTTAAAAAAATAGTTTTGAAGTGGAAAGAACCAAGCTGATTATTGCTGATGGAGACACTCAAAAAGATAGTTCTGATAAAAGAAAAACTGAATAACCCGCAAAATCACGAACAGATGATAATGTAAGTCCCTAAAATAGTGAAGCTTCTCAAGAAAATGACAGAAACATGCTCAATACATCTCAAAATAAAAAAAAGTGAAAGAAATTCCACCATTCAAGGCAGCAACTCTCAATAAGAGCAATGCAAACAACATCTATACCAACAATCTGGAGCCTGCAATTATAGCAGAACGGAAAGCGAATAACTGCAAACCAGTACATACACATATATCCAAATTGTTTTTTGATCATGACTTTATCGGTCATTTATGCAAAGAAACTGTAAGATATGCTTCTCAGAATGGCGTTGCATTCACGATATCTACTGAACTAGTAGTACCTAGGCATCCTGATGCTTACAGGATATCACCCTTTACCACCGAGAAAAATGTACTGAGAATGTCGAAGCTATTCACATTCATATTTGGTTAGTAACCAAAAGTAAATACAATTGTAGCCATGACAGCACCAATAGATTTGAACAAATCCATAGATTGTTACATTTTAACGAGAATAATTTTGAAGATAAGGAGGACAGAATTTATTAAGTTCGTCCAATTATTAGTCACCTAAATGAATGTTTTCAAAAATACTTTCAGCCGTCGGAGATTTTTCAGTGTGCACCAATTTTCGTCAAATCTTCATATTTTTCGCTCCAGCTCGTCAACGTCGGAATTTATGGGAAAAGAATAGATAAGGTTAGATGCAGAATTTTACGCTGAATTCAATGGTAAACAAATATACAGGGTGTCCTATTAAAAAAAAGTAAACTTTATGTTGTCTCGCTTAGGCTGAACACCCTGTATATCTCAAAATATCTTAGAAATATGTATCTGCGCAAACATAACAACTTTTATTTAAAACATTTGTTTGTATTTTTGATGAAGTTATTGCACTTCCACACACTACTGGGCCACCCTGTAGATAGTTTTTTTTATATCACTGACTTTGCTTTCAAGACTTAAAAATGGACAAATAAGTTGCATTGGAACAATTAGGAGAGACAACGTTGAATACGCTCCACTAAAAGATCTAAAGAAGCAAGCCATGCATTACAAGATGAGAAAAATCAGCTGACATTCATTGGTATAATAATGCAGTTACTATGGCAAGTAATATTTTCACGCCAGATAAGCTAACTCAAGGTAGCTGCAACAGGTGGTCAAGAAATGAGAGCAAAGTGATATGTGTACTTCATCCCACTACTGTCCAACTCTATAATAAAGGCATGAGGGGTGTTGATCTTTTTTATAACCTTAGAGGGCTATACGCATCCGTATTCTATCAAATAGATGGCATTGGCCTATATTTATATTTTTTTGAATTGTGTCCTTATAAATATGTGGCTACTATACCACAACGTAGAAGCCGTTCCCCTACTACCATTTCATACAAAAATTGCCGAAGCACTCCTTTCAGCACCTGATATTCCAACTCCACGAGGAGTACGGCCAAAATCATCACAAATGAAATACGACTAGATAACGTTGGCCACTTGATAAAACACAAACATAGTGGTAAATTCGGAAAGTGTAGTAAATTTCTATGCATAAAGTACAACATGGGTTTGCATCCTGATACTTTTTTGTGAAATACCACACTACATGAAGTGTTGTTTAATAATAATATGATGTGCAGTATCTGTTTGGTTGATTATTGTTTCAATAAACAATTTTTTAAATTAATACGATTTAGATTTTTTTATACCTAACTGTCCAGGTTATTATATATTATACGCCGTAATAAAGTAACTTAGACAAAAAAAGATAGTTTTTCTAAGTACCATACTTATTATAAACATGACACTAGAATTTGTAAAAATATAACTAAAATTTAATTTTGGGCACTGGTTAAGTTATTTGTAAGAACCGAACATCCAGTTTTTATTAACAAAAAAATGGTACTTTTGGTCAACACCGCACAATGGGGGTGAAGAGGGGAGAGATTCAAAAGCTTTAAATATTCTTGTTCATGCTCTATGCCAAGCACCACATTTTGTTAATAAATATTTTGTTAACATATAACAGTAGAGATGAAAATTGGTGTGCCCAATTGATAAAAATCTGGGAGGGTCATGGTTTATTCTCAAAAAATCTACAAATCTACAAACGTCACATTGACAGATAAAACAAAATTTGTTGGTTAGAGTTACATTTACGACTCTAAATTACAGAATTGTCAGTTACGTATGGACACGACTAGTAAATATATCGTTTTCAGATCGCGCAGTACCACGTTTTTATCCCTTAATTCTGGAGGTTTACTTTATATATTTTAAATGATTGATTTATATGTAATGTAGTTATATAGTCGAAAGAATGTTTCTCAGTAACTATTTGGCAAAGTGTTAGTATGTATTGTCGCTTCTTTTATGTTTCTTTATTAGTAATTTAATTGTTGAAACTTTCTTCTCTTTTCTTATGCTTTTCATAATGGGTTATGTATTTTAACACTTTAACGCGCAGAAGTTTTTTTTTATAGAATGGCATTTATTTTAATTGGAAGTTCATATTAAATGTATACAAAACAACTTTTATGAATAAATTTCTTTAATCAAACTTCTCATTAGGACTCTAGATGATGTTTTCCATTTAATCCACTGCCCTTACGGTATGTGATGGGTGGAGGTTTCATAGATAACTACTTAAAGGAAATACGACATTATTGCTTACCCTGGTACACAAATTATACGAGGGGTCGTTTTTATATTCCCGGACTAGGCAATTTACAATATTAATGAAATTTATCATTTTATTGATTTTAAATCACATATGCCATGGTAACGTGTTTGACAATTTACAAAACAATTGCAGCATTATTAGTTTTAATATCTGTAAGTTTGTGTTGTAACGTCTCAAAATGGACAAACCTGAATATCGAGCCGTTATAAAGTTTCTTACAAAACAAGGAAAATTTGCAAAAGTTATTCGTGAAGAAATGTTGATTATATACGGGGATAATTGCCCTTCCAAGTCGACTATTTGTGAATGGTCAAAATTGTTTAAATATGGCCGAGAATCACTGGATGATGATCCCCGTACAGATCGGCCTGTTGACACGATCACTTCGGATGTTAGTGAAAAAACCATGTGTTTGGTATTGGAAGATGTAAGATTAAAGAAGCGACAATTAGCGTCTTTATTAGGAGTTTCAGAAACCACAGTTTTCAGAATTATACACGATTACCTTGGCATAACAAAGGTCAGTGCAAGATTGGTTCCACGAATGCTTACGCCTTTTCAAATGCTTACTCGTATGGATAAGTGTAAAGAATCTTTGGTGCTTTGTGGGGACGAACCAGATTTAATTATCAATCGACTTACCATCGGAGATGAAACATGGGTCCACCATTTTAATCCTGAGTCGAAACAAGGGCCGATGCAGTGGCATATTAGGTGTTCCAGTCCTCCCAAAAAGTTTATAGTCACCCCGTCTGCAGGAAAAGTAATGGCAACTGAAGAAGGGTGGTATAATCACAGGAGAGTATTATGCAAGCTTCGCATCGCCTCAGAGATGTAATTAAAGTGAAAAAATGCGGAAAACTAACGCGAAGTGTCCTGCTGCTTCATGATAATGTACCAGCCCATAAGTCAAGACTTTTAAAAGCTGCCGTTGCTAAATGTGGTTTTTTAGAAATTGATCATCCACCTTCATCCTAGTACTGCATTTAGCACACCGTGTATAGGTCAGTAGGTCTGTATGGATAAATAAGTACCCACGCATATTCTTCTTTTGGCTGTAATTGTATCAGTTGTTTTCTCTTGCGAGTGGTGTAGTAACCAACAAGCTGATTCGCCAAAATACTACGGAAGTGTGAAGTGTGACATTGGTTTGGCATGAGAATTTTTACTTTTTTGTCTAGTTTTCTAAACTATGTAAGAATTGGTAATACTAGCATCAAATCAAAAGTAAAACCACTTTATCCACCATCTTCTGAATTTCCATTCAATTCTGTAAGTTCCAGTTGCTGATCAAAACTATCGAAGCTTCCCATATGGCGATTGTAGTCAGATATTGCTACATGACAGGTAACAGATTTTTTGTCCAGTTTTATTTGTTCGTAAAATTTATTCTTTTATTTTTATTTTTGGAGCTAACGACAATCATAGGTTTTCCTGCTATATTTCTACCTTGCAAGGGAAAAATCTCCACACATTTCTTGAGGATTTATCATCGGATAATGTCCTTTGGATAATTTTTCGAGCTGCCCTAAATGTGCCACTACTAAATGTGTCTCTATCGAGTAATTTATTTAGTAATTCGAAACTACTAAAAAATTGTCAAAGTATACGCATTAGCCCTTATCGACAAGTGGTTTGCACAACTGCAAATATTTTTCCCCAAGCAATATCCCTTTGTAACGATTATATGTGTTCTTGCCTTCGTAAATTTTAAAACTCAACAAATAACTTGACTTTGAACAGACAAGGGCCCAAATTTTGAAACCGCGCTTAGTTGGTTTTAAGGGCAAGCTTTGTTTCAAAGCAGTCCGGGCCTTGAAACCAACCATGCTTTCATCTACAGCTAAGTTACGAGAAGGATTGAAAGACTTCAACAACTTTTAGTTTAGATGATTTACCAACGGGCGTAATATGTGAAGTTGGTCGAATTGAGGAGAAACTCGTTTGGCCATTCCTGTGTTGTCGTTTAGGTGTAGGTAACGCAATATGAATAAGAAACGTCATGATCTCCGCTACTCTTTGAACACGCAGACTATCGTCACTTGACCAATATAATCGGAGACCAGGTAATTGATGGAATCCCGTAATGATCAAAATTCCGAAGAAAGTCAAGAGTTCCTCGGCAGTTATGTCGTAAGATTTGCCTTTTTGATGTACATACAAACGGGTTTGTTCCATTATGTCTTCTACTATATCAGGCAAATAAAAGTTTTCAAACATTTCAATAGGAGATTCAAAATTCACTTGTATACATGTACCAAAATTAATATTAAAAGAAAATTGGTTGTATTTTGCAGCGTCGCACGAAGTTTTAGTCCAGTGAAATTCTTGCCCATTTTCATTTCCTGAAGGACAATTTTCACTCACGTCCATACCTTCGTCGTCGTCCTCTTAATTACTACTACTGTACACTGTTTGTCGGTTTGTGGTTTACGGTTTGATTATTTAGGGTTTTTGTTTCAATATTTCTGTTAATTATGGAATCATCTGACTCAGAAGAAATGTCAGCTACATCACTTTCATAGTTATGATCTGCAACAGTATCATCTGAGTCATAAATATCAGTTGGCGCAGGGCTACATTGCACAGATTTAGACAAAGACGCAGTTGCTTTTAGTGGTAAAATTGGTGTACTGCAGTAGGCATACCTGTAGTGCTCCTAGTGGATACCGAAAATTGTGATCCATCCACAGCAGCAACGCTATCGCCATCGAATTCTTAGTCAAAGGCATGATCTTTAGAAATTCTTTCAACCAAGTCGAAGAAGTGCTGTTGAGCAATATTTTCTAGATCTCGAAATTTAAATCCAGACATTCTGAAACAAAGCACACGGTTGTATAAATAAGATGTTATAAAATACTGCTTATGTATGTGCTAAAAATACGTGCTAAAGAACATAATAAAATAAATTGTAAGTTGGCAGTGATCGTCTACAATCCTCTTACAAAGTAAGGTTATAATACTTGTGTTTACAAAAAAACAACGGAATCTAAGCGCTACGATCCATACAAATTATTTATCTAATAAAGTAATATTTGAAACTTGCCTTTGTTATATTACACAAATTTTTGCTTGTAACCACAAGCATCGCAGAGTGCGCGGATTTTAAAATGTGGTAATTTTAGTCACCTCTACGTATTCAATGACTACTAAGTTGTACAGTGTGTCCATTTTCGATGATATCTAGGGGTATCTCACTTACTAGTAAAGATACAGAGTTGCGGTTTTCACAATATCATGCTACCTTTTTGTGAGAAGAACGCTGGTATAAACAAAACTTTCATAGTCCGATATATTTCTGAGATGCGGGGCGAAATTGAAAATATTGAATTTTGCCCCCTTGTATCCCCTTATCCAGTGGCGTAGTCGTATTTTTGATGTAAGCTGTCAATTTTTAGCTATAAATAAAACTTATGGTTTTTTTAACGGAACACCCAGTATGTTTTTCTTGCATTTGATTGGAAATTTTGTAAGCTTTACAAAAATATATAATAAAAATATGCAATACGCTTTTACCTTCGGTGGACAGTCAGTTGTTATCAAAATTGTCTGAGAAGGGCGAGCGGTGAGCTGCGGTTGGACTATCGCGGTATAATCGGGTTAGTCGAGCGCCAATCTAGGTAAATGGTGATATAGAGGCCTAGATTCCTCTTCGCGGGGAATTAAAGGGGTCAAAGCGGTCCAAGTAGCGTCAGTGAAGATTCCAGTCTACCAGGGTTTCTGAATTTCTGTATTTAAGATTTGTGTCGTTGTTGAGCCAGAAATGCGCGGTCTCGGTAGTATAACTTCAAAATAATTCAGTTACCAAAAAATAAAACTCCTGATGCGGAGGTCGGAAGCAAATGTTTTCCATGTCGAATAAATAATAAAAAAATTAATTTTATAAGTTAGAAATTAAACAACAGAACGATTCGTCAAACAAAAAAATATAAACCAAACTCTCGGTTTCAGTGAAGAAATTAATTTTGTTATCGCGGGTAAGTGGGACCAATTAAATTTATATTTCTCAGACAAAAATGATACAAGAAAAATTGGTGGTTACGGTGCGAGGACTCTTCCTCTAATTCATTCGGGCAGCTGAAAAAAAAAACAAACGCACTATAGGGCTTGGCGATGTCAATTAATAAAACAATTTTTCGGCAACGGTGGCGGAGAAAAAAAAATACCTAAATTCCTGAAAAAAAACTAACAAACAAGAACCAAAAACGCATTCAAGGCGGTAAAGAAATAAACTAATACTTTTTCATACACGGTCAGCTATCACTGAAAAAAAGTGGTAGTGGTAAAACAAAATTAACAACTCCAGTGATTAAAATAATTAAAAGAATCAAGGAAAAATATATAATCGCCAACGGTGACGGAAAACCAAAACTAAATTCGTAAAAAGAATACAAGCTAAAAATGTCGTTTGTCTAAACAGGCTAAGAAATAATAAACTAATTAACCCTTGTAATCTGTTTGAGACGGCCTAACGGTATAACTAAAATAAATGTTATGATCTGGCAGCTTAAATAACAGATCAACAAAATCAGAAAAAGTATTTGTAGTTAATAATCAGCTACTTGCTGCTAATAAAAAAATTAGTCGATATTGAATTAATAACTGTAGTAGGTGCAATATTTGTATCACCCGGTATATACACGGGTATCGCTTGTGGCGGAAAACTACAGCTAATTTCCATAAAAAAATAAAAACACAATGTATTTGTTAGGTACTAATAAAGGCGGCTATATAAAACAGAAATTATCGAACAATTTATTCTTTTAAGGCTAACATAAAAGAAAAATTCTGATTACAAAACTTAACCAGCTGAGCTACAGAATAGAAATCGCGTCTATGTAAATGCTTACACTAAATCTCAAAAATTAAAGTGCAATCACATACAATGAAAAGATATTCCTGCAAATGTTCGTACTTGATCTTAAAATTAACCTATAAGCAGTTACCCCGTATAACAGAAATTTTAATCATAACGTGTAAATTAATGGTAGGCCTGCAAATATTTAGGCCAAACTTAATGTTGTTTGAAAACAATTTTATTTGTAAACGGTTACCCACGGATAAAATGGTCACCAATAAAGGTATAAAAATAATTAGCGTACAGATAGCCAGCTTAATATTAGTAGAAAAACGGACTTAGTTAAGACGGAAACGGTGGTGTTTCTCAGCTGCAGAGAACTCGTAGATAACACGCTTATCGGATAATTTCACACTTGCAAATACAACTTTACTTAAATATGTTTTCCATAAATGGAATAGCTACAGATATAAGGTTTACTACTTGTATCTTGTTTAAAGAAACAACGGAATAGCGGACGGGAATTTATGAACACATCAACAGTAGTATATAAATCAAATTAATTTACTTAATCCAAAGACCTTCTCAAATAGATCAGGCATGCACACGCACTCACAAAACTCGTAATTATAATCTTAACTCTGGCGGTGTTAAACGTCTCGTATTCAAAAAGATAACAAAACTTTTGTATCTGAACTATTTCGACGTTCAAATGGAGAAAACGTCATGTATTAAAATTGTGAATTTATATACTTATAATGGAAATCATTTAAAATAAAATTATTGCATCTTCCATTTCAATTAATCAAACTGCGTGTACGAGTATTGCATTGTAATTTATTCACTAAATCAATTTTCTGAAATTAGAAAAATACCGTGCGGTCACATAAATAACAATTTGTCACAAAGCAAGGATTTATTTTAAATCGTTACAATACATATAAAATCTATGATTTCACAAAATTGCGTAATAACATAGTGCGAATTACATAGCATTAGAATTACTAGATCGTGAGTTAATTATATTAGGATATTATAAACATAGAAATTTTAAAAAAGCTAAATCAATTTTAAGGCAGATTAAAATTGAAAAACTTAAAACAATATTAACTCGTTAGTAATCCCTTAATAGATTTTCACCTTAAAAGAAATGCTCAAAGTGGTTGCCATTTTCCCGAACGCAATGTTGACATACAGTGGTTATTCTTTTCAAAGCATTTAAAATAATTATGGAACGTCTTTGCAAGTTTTGAAATGCCGTATTGATGGCATTAAGTAGTTCATCTATTGTCCGATGAGGGATACTATAAACTTTATTCTGCAAGTAGCCCCATAAGAAAAAGTCTAGCATGGATAGATCAGGTGACCGTGTACGCCATCTAATTGGTCTATGAGTACCGATCCACTTCTGCGGGAAATAATTTTCTAAAAAAGGTCGAACAGTTACAGCATTATTTGCGGGCGCGCCATCCTTTTGGAAATGTATCCTGTTAATATGAGCTAAAGGAACATTGTTTAGTAACATAGGGATAACATCTTCAAGGTATCTGTTCCCTGTAAGACTGCCTAAATCCTTTCCTCTCTTTCGAATAGCACATGCTGACGTTCTTGGGACCAATGCCTAGTATTATGCCTGTTGAAGATACCTGCACTCGAAAAGTAAGCCTCGTCGTACTATATTATAAATCTATCAAAGTTATTACCAATACGAATTTGTTCCAAATACCAGTTGCAAAACAGTAAACGACGTTCTGCAACCCCAGGATGCAAATGGTGTAAAATTTTTTTCTTGAATGGCTTAAATTTATATTTGGCCAATATTCTTTGAACCCGAGTTTTGGGAACACCAATCTCCTGCTGTAGAACTCTGTATGATTATGAAAGCGTGGACTCTAAACATGCTAAAACGTTGACTTCATCCGTATCGCGATTTTATTTATTATACTTTTTTGGTCGTGGTTGGATAAATGATCCATGTTCTACCACACTTTTTTTTATTCAAGAAAACATTAAAAGACAAGGTTGCCTTCTTTCTGGATATCTATAAATCGCTCTGATATTTAAATAAAAAATAAATCCACATACGTAAAAAGATAAATAAGTATTCAAACAAACCTGTTGAAATACAGTTGGGAAGCTTCATAGGAGTTTTAATTGCTCTCTATAAAACAGACTAACATGTCATATTTTTCAAAATGTTGCTAATTTTCATGTTCAGCCATTGTATTACGCAAGAATATTAATTTTACAACTGACAGGTCTTGACAAGTGCATAGCAAATGATCATTTAATTGTTTCAATAACCACGGCCTACTAATTCTATGCTATCTAATACACACTACGTTATTACGCAGATTTTGCGAAATCATAGATTTTAGGTTTATTATTTAAGATACACATCATGTATTATATATTTTTGTAAAGCTTACAAAATTTACAATCAAACACAAGAAAAATATACAGGGTGTTATGTTAAAAAACCATAAGTTTTATTTATAGCTAAAATTTGACAGCTTACAGCAAAAATACGACTACGCCATTGGATTCTAGGTAAAAAACTGTATAAGAACCAATTTTTATCTTCGCCATACATTAAAGGATAAAGGAGATACAAGGGGGATCCGAAAATTCAAAATTTTCAATTTCGCCCTGTATCTCAGAAATGTAGCGGGCTATGAAAATGTTGTTTATACCAGCGTTCTTCGCACAAAAAGGTAGCACGGTAATGTGTAAACCGAAACTCTGCATCTTTACTCGTAAGTGAGATACCCCCAAATATCATCGTAAATGGGACACACTGTACATAAGGGTAAATTTCGTATTGATATTAATACTTAGTTGCACCGAATGGAGGGTGGTTAATATAGCGAGCTATGCTCTATAAAAGGTTAATTAATATGTAACCCCCAAATACAATACAAAATTGTGTACTATGCCTTAATAGTAAATGTTCAGCGTTAAGGAACAAATCAGTTTTGTAAAATTTTTCATTTTGAATATATGACCTTAACCACAATTTACTTAAAATTAATCCCCTTTTTTTGGCTCATATTGCATAGTCGAATTTAATTAAAAAAGGGCTTAAAATCTAAATATGTACATCCTAATAAGTTCTCAATTAATTGCAAACAATAAACTTACCACAAAAGGGTACATAGTTATTATTTGAAAAAGTGCAATAACATAAAAACATCAAAATATTTTCTGTATTAAGTAAGTTAATTTAAAAATTGGAAAAAAAAACAAATTCTTATTAAATTACTCTTAGCGGTAATAATTACTACTCAAGAAGACACCCGCCTAGTTGAATAACTTGAAAAACAGGCTTTACTAACTAATACGATAATAATTACAGATGTAGGATAATTATGTTGTCTGCAAAGACATCTTTGATTGGATAATAATATTGACATTGTGAGCTAAGGTTGTTATTAAAGGCTTGTTGCTTTAGTCAACATATCAACCCGTAATTACCAAATAGGAAACCGTCTCCCAACAGGCATATTTCCTAAATGATGAAAGCATCTGCGCATTTGAAAACGTAATAACAACCATAAAGATCATTGTTTTGTAATTAACTTATTTATATTCGTTTTATTAACCGTAACACCTTGAACTTCTCGTTTAATTTAACCTAACTCTAAGGCTTTCAGATTGAAACTGAAGTATTATATATATTTTTTAATTTATTACTACTTTTCTTTTATTACTGTGTGTATTTAACATACTTACATTTAAAAACAATTAAAATATCGATTTAGTTATAACAAAAATTCAAATACCTGCTTCCTTTCATTAAGTATAGGGAATGATAAATAAGAAATTATTACATCAAAGTCAATTGTGAATCTGTCATATAACAAGATTTTGTGGTCGATATTTAGAATGTAAACAATTTCGCTTATAAAAATACGAAAGTTTTATGCTAAGATTTCACTTTGCAACGGAATCCTTATGACTTGCAAAACAATTGAAAGGTATCCAACTGCGAAAACAACCGCACCTACCCCAATTTGAAAAAGGTAAAACCGTCAACTTTGCAACAAAAGGCCTCCCTTGAAGTTCTTACCTAAAGTGGCTTAGAATATAATTTGAAAACGCAGATGCTTGAACGAATTGACGTGAAAAATTGAATATTTTTACAATGAGTGACGAAGCAAAATGCTCTGGTTAGTTTCGATTCAAGATTTACGAGTTATGACAGCTTTCTTGAAAATCAGACTTATTTTATGGTTTTATTCGTTTATGATAGTCTCTGGCTTTGTGTGGTGACTCTTGTGGTTATATTAACATACTGTAGTGGAAATTACACACAAATAGTAACTTTAAAAGAGTTTTTAGAAAGCGCCACTCTTTATGATAATAAGTTTATTGTTAAATGCCAGTAAAACAGATTAAATCTATTTAATGGTCTTATTACCACATACTTAAATTACCATTTATGACGAGAAGTTGCACAACCTCAAATATTACTTTTATTTACCTAATATAAGTAATTCGTGTTTGTATATAAATAATTTGGTAATTAGAAATTTAAACAACAATGTGTGTAGAAATAACTGTAAAGTTGCAATAACTAAAACTTTCCATTTTTTAATGACACATTATGCACGAGTAAACTCTGTATACAGTGATATATATGATGCATGAGAAATGCCAAATAACCCTATCATGTTTATGACAGGTGATGATAACGGAGAAACCTATAACATAAACATTGCGCTTTATTTATGGTAAATTGAGTGTACGTGTGTAAATTAAAACAGAACATATGAGTTGTTTCAGTTCTTTTGAAAATTCACTAATTAAATGTTTAACGATAAAGGTTAACAGTATTGATCTATACGCGAAATTTTATGTATATATACATATATATATATATATATATATATATATATATATATATATATATCTGTCAACAAGAGTATTAATACTGTGTTAGTATTATATACAAATAAAAGCATAATTTAGTTTTATCTCATCCTCCATCGTGGGACCAATTACCACAAACACGACCGTCCTATATGGAATTTATATAAAATTTTGTAGATAATTACTGCTGAATTTGTGCTAATTTATTTCCTAATTTGAAAACCCGCTGTCTAAAAACACTAAATGAGTATATAATATTTCGATCTTCTAATATTTTGTTTCTTGCTAACTTAGTGTTAATGAAAAAAAAAATTACATATTTATTTTTGAACTTATAATTACTGTTAGTGAGTTTACAAAATTGTACTCGTAATTCGCAATGACAGTTATATTCTCATTAATGAAATATCATTACTTGAGTTTAGAAAAGTTGTTTAATTTATTATGAATCAGTTCACATATGCAGGCCTTTTCCTTTTTTGGGGCAATCTTCCCAAGTCTTGCTGTTGTAGTTTGGTTTTATCCACAGCTAATTCCTGCCTGATTTTCTGAATTAATACCCATATGCCAAGGTGATTTTATCCAACTAAATGAGAAAATTTGTGGTTCCATCCTTCAGTATGATTATTTGTCCTTTCGCCGTCTGTTACCGTTTCCTTAGAGACGTTCCAGGTTTGCAGAGGAAATAAAGGTGGAATGTTTCTTAACCTTACGTTATTATCGTTATTGTTTCCAGCCCTCCTATATATACCGGATACGTACGTGGCATCGAAATACTCTACCATCCTTTGGGCACCCTCAGGAATGTTATCTTTGAGGTGGGTCACACCTCTGGCCCACATCTTTTAAAGGTAGAAAAGCTAAACCATCTAGCACGACACAAAACTTGGAATACGCTGCGTCATCTCTGTACCTCTGTTCAAGCTCGACCTCCTGTCATTTTCGGTGGGTACTTTGAGTTAGATGGGAAGAGAACCCTCTTATGATAATATGATCCCGAATACTTATTGTATGGCTTGAATTGCAGCCCTTTCAAAATCCCTATGTACACTAGTTGGGCCCGGAAACAGATTTGTTTCTTCGCAAGCACTAACTATTGTACGTAACACAGTTTCATACGTTGACTGCGACTTCTTTTGCAGTAAACTATATGCACAAGTCACAAACGCCCCTTGGACTTTTACTCGGACTACATATAACTGCGTAAACAGTGATGGGGCCAAAGAGAAGTTACCATCTACGTACCAAGAGGTAACACCGGCGAGGTGAGCCAGAAATTGGTCAGTAGAAAATACTACAACTCTTTCTTCGGAGTCTATTTTATTATCATACAGTAAAAACCATTCTTTATTTACGTCATCGGTTGTGCACCAGTTACCTCCAAAAAATAGTCTTAGGTATTTATGTTTAGTATTATTTAGCAGAGCTGAAACCAGCTGAACTTTCCGTGTAGGCAAGCATTGACATACTTTACATAGACTAGTACCTTCAATAACAAGCCCTTGCAGTGATTTTGGATTTGAAATATTTGGACCTTTAGAGTTTCGAAAGGTTCGTTTGGCCGATTCTTCAGTCGGCATTTCTGCATGTGTCGAGTCTTCTAAAACAGATACAGCTTCAGCAAATATCTGAACTGGCTTGGCTAATGTATCCTTAGCTCTTTGTTTCATTTCTTGAACACATTTTGTAGCCTTAAAGTTTTATTCAATGGCCGGATGATTAAATGAAACCTATTATCAATTAATATCTACTTTTCACAGGGAATCGAAATGTGAAAAAATATACAGGGTGTTGCATTTGAAAAAATTGAGAAAAATTACATTTCCCGTAAGTTAATCATTCATTATGGTTTTACATGTTTTCGAAAAATTTCCCAGTTTGTTTTTTAGTAGACTATTATTAATGGTCGGTAGTATAAACAGATTTACAAAATCATGGTAACAATGCTCGCATCATGGATCCAAAGTTAACTCTATTTTGGTACTAAAGTCACGATATCTGTAGAACGGTTAGTAATACAGATACAAATTTCTACAATCTTGTTCTGAATGTAACAGTGAATCCAAAAATGCAAAAATATACAGGGTATTCCATTTAAAAAATCACAGGTTTGGGTTGGTATATTTTTTCAATCACTTTGTATATACCTAAATATTTTTAGAATGTAGGTCCAATGATCGTGTATAACCACACCAAAATTGGTTTTATATCTCTAATAGTTAAGGAGAAATCCTCCGTCCAGTCAGTAGACACCCACCCTGTATATATATATATATATATATATATATATATATATATATAAATTAAAATTTAAAAATACATACTGAAAAAAATTCCTCGAGTGGAATTCGAACCCACGATTTGTTTTTTGCTAGAGAACTGCGTTACCAACTACGCTACCGAGGGAGCGAATCTCACTCGATATAAATTTAATTCGTATGCATTTTTTGTTTATATTAATACTGATGTACACTAACTTTATTTATTAATGATCACAGTCAACTTTTTGTGCTTATGTCATGACAGCCCGCAATTAGCTAGGTTTCACACATGACATGTACATGACTGATTTTAAACCTATTAGCGAAAGCAACATTCATAGAAAATTATAGAAGGAATTATTTTTTGAACAAAGTTCATTGAATGTATTGTATGTAAATTAAAATTTATACTCTTTTTGTGTACGTATTCTTCAATTTTAATTTACATATAATTTGTATATTTAATGAACTTTGTTCAAAAAATAATTCCTTCTATAGTTATATATATATATATATATATATATATATATATATATATATATATATTCACAGCCATCTATAATTGTTTGTCGGGGGTTTTTCTTTCGGGGTCTATTTTCCTAAGGGTTCTGATTCCGGGTTCTTCACCAGAGGTCTTTTTTCGTTTTTTTTAGCTAATGTGGTTAATACAACGGTTTTATTTATAGGTTTCTACCATCTTAAATAATCTTGTATCCGAGTTACCACTTTTGTACAAATACAACCCTCATAGTAATAAAAAAGCTCTAAGTGTAAACTAGGTACTCACTTTATTGATCAAATCCCTAAAGTTAAAAAATAAAAAAACGTATGAAAAGCTTTAATGGCTACTTAATAGCAGTTTGACATTTAAGATTTTTAGTGCTCCCTAAAATTTTCACTATAGGTAATAGTGCTGAATTTGTACAGATTTAGTCCTAAACTTGAGAATTTTTTGTTTAAAAACAAAGGTTATTAAACGTATAATATGCAAATAAATGATCTTTAGGATTCCTGGTATTATGAAGTTTTCAGGACATTGTGTATATTCCTTTATAAGATTTGAAAGTTTAGTTAAGTACAGCTCCGTAATAAATCCCTTTCTATAACAAACCCAGACATAATCATTGTTATAAGAATTCATTTTATTAGCTTAAATGAAGAATGGTAGATTATTATGTAAGGCGTTGATCATTATTCAGCTAAAGATTTTGCAGTTAAGGCGATAGCCGAGACTGCAAACTGAAGTGAAAAATTGATCAATTTACACGTCGAACGCAATAATAAATATAAATTAAATGAAGAAATAACTTGCTCTAATTCGTAATCGAAAATCTCAATTGAAAGTAAGTGCCAGCAATGCGGTAGTGGAACGATACCGTTAGTAGGGAATGCTACATCGTCCGGAGTACGATTTAGATAGTAATCGGTCTGCCTGCCAATGTAATCACTAAAAAGAACAATAGGAATGCGTCGGATCGGCCTGGCTACAAGCTGCGTCAAGGTCGAAACAGACATGCTTGTTTCTGACGAATTGGTACGTGGAATGTTAGAAGTTTGCATGGTAAAGAATTAAGGATGCCGTGGAGATGGATGATGGCAGTCCAGCACGACGGTCGGGACTTGGGACTGAAATGCATAACGCTAAAGGGGTTGGAGTGATCGTGAGTGAAACAGCGAAAAGGTGTGTTAAAAAGTACGAATTGGTATCACACCGTATGATGCGGCTTAGAATGAGAGTGAAGTTTCGAAGAATTTTTCTTGTGAAGAAAGATACCTAGAGTGTGAGAACTTCTAGAATGATGTAGAGAACGTGTTGAACTTATATAAGCCAAACGGAAGTGCGGTGATATTGGGAAATATGAATGGATGGTTGGATGTACCGAGGGAACATACTGAACGCGTCCTAGGGAAGTCCGGAAACCAGAGAGTCAATGAGAATGGTGAACGCCTGGTGAACATCCGTGTGGAGAGAGACCTGTTTACATCTAATACGTGGTTTAAGCACATGTATTCTTGGCAAAGAGGTGAATATAAAACTATGATTGACTTGATAGTGTATGATGAATGACTTAGTTTAGGGCAAAAGTGAGCCTGAAGAAGGAACGGAAACGTAGTGCTAA
>JARFJB010002213.1:1043918-1048918 GCA_036346205.1 Vesta saturnalis | reverse complement strand
CGAGTCCAGGATGTAAAATCTACATTTCAGCTATTTTTCAATAGTTCTCTGGAAAATATAATTTTGAAAATGACTAACATCGAAGGTCGTAGAGCGTACGGTGACAAGTGGCAAGAATTAGATGACATTACGTTGCAGGGGTACATAGGTTTGTTACTGTTAGGAGAAGTTTACAGATCGCATGATGAATCTACCAGAAGTTTGTGTAATGCAGAAACAGACAGACCTCTTATTCGAGCAACAATGTCGTTGAAACGATTTTATTATATATCACGCGTATTACGGTTTGATAATAAAGAAGATCGTTAAGAAAGAAGGCTACGGATAAGTTGGCTCCTATTAGAGAATTTTGGGACAAATGACCTGAAATACTACCAAAATTGTACAATCCTGGGCAAAAAGTAACTGTGGACGAGCAGCTGGTTGCATTTAGAGGTCGTTGTCCATTCAAGCAGTATATGCCAAGCAAGCCAGCAAAATTGGCATCAAAATATGAACGCTTTGTGATAGTTCAATCCTTACATTTTGTCCAGAAAACATCTTCCCCGTAATGAACAAGCAGCTGCAATTGTAACAACTATTCAACAACCATTGGTGGAAAACTCTACCGCACCTCTTCTTGGAACTAGCAACAAAAACAAACGAGAACGCTGCAAATTTTGCCCTTCTAAGTGTGATAACAAAACTAATATGACCTGCATTAAGTGTAAAAAATATTTGTGTAAAGAACACGTGACCTATTATTGTCCCGACTGTAAGAAGTAGTGCATCATATCAATTATTAGACATTTTTTATTCCGTTTTCTTTTTTTTATTTAAATTTGACTGAATTTATTGTAAGTTTCACGTTTCATATAAAAAACATTGCATTAGAGAAATAAAGTTAATAAATGTATAATAATTGTTGTTATTTTGGTTTTAATTCATATTTCAGGAGTTCGGGTGATTATGATATCAACGATAAAAGATATGTAGGTATAAGGAAAATTCACTTCATCTATTTCTGAAAATAAGAAATGGAATAAATTAGCATTGTAATTATTTCTAAGAAAAGCTAAAGGGTATCCGCACATATCTTTGTAACTATAGGATAAGGTTATTTCGAATAGGGTTCTTTATTTTAACAACTTTCTAATCCAATTTTGCCTAGAATACACCTTAACAATAGAAGAAAAACGAAGCGTTTTCTACTTTAAACTTGCAGCTTTTGTAGAACTGGTACTGATTGACACCTTATTAAAAATTTCAATTTAAATAATCTGACTTTTTAACGAAGCGGCAACTAACATAGTTAAGATGTCTGGTCTATAGAAATTTATCTTAAGCATTGTTAAATCTTAAACACAAGGTACACAAAATGACAAAACCGTATTATTAACCACGAAAGAAAAGGTGTTAAAAGGTAGTCAATGCTTGTTAAAAACCAACAATACTTTAAAATCTAGCACAATATTTTTATGCAAATGGCATACTTACAAAAAGAGATTATTCTATTACGATTTTCATTAAGTAAGTGATATTAGAGGAAAAAGATGGTATCAAACGATTTCTAAGGATTTTCCATTCTACTAACTTCGAAAGTCGTACATAATACTTCTATTGTCCAATGTCCAATCTCGTCTACATGTCAATCACTCACTCCCTCACTATATAGTAGATTCCCCAACAAACAGTGCATTCAACCATACTATTCTGTTATAATACCACTTATATCAAAGACTTCTATGAATAAAAATTATCATCACGATACATTAAACTACTTGAGCAAATAAAATGTATTTATGGCTTCAGTGAAGCTCAAAAACTGTATTTGAAACTTGGTGAATTATTAAATAACATGCAACTGAATTATAATTATATTCTTCAATAAGGCGTTTTGCTTACAATACACTAAATTTCTTTAGAAAGCAAAGTATTTATACACACAATACAACTTAAAACACTTAATTTTAGATTTCAAAAATATAATTGCGTAATTTACCGGTAAAAAAATTATAATATCCTTCAATAACAGTACACTATTTTATATAGATGCATTTATGGTTTTCGACCACCTTTTCTAGGTGCGTTCGTATTTATTATTTACTTTCTTCGTTCACTTCTATCGATGGAACCTTTGACTGAGAAACATTCCTTTTTTTATCGTGAACTTGTACTTAAACCCTTTCAAGAGTTTTGTAATTTTACTTCTATGATTCTAATTTTTGATAATAGTTTTTTTTCTGAAAATGCTAAAATATGGTCTGAAGATAAATAACAGTACTTCAGAAACTAGTCATCATTTAAGGGTACTACAATGAAATAGATATTGTGGGAAACGATTTGAGTGTTTACTCCTAAGTTAGCATAAATCCGTCGAATCGCGCTTTTCATTTGTTAAAATGGAGGCTGTTATTTTTCCTAAATTCTTCATTCTTCATTTACACTTAATAATTCGCATAGGTCTCGTTTTATAACTACTACATAAAATAAAGGTAATAAAATAAAACAATGTACTACGTGAACAAATCACTGGTGTCCCAAAAAGGGAGGGTGCTGTAACACTTTAAATATAGCACTGGGGTACGTGGCTTCAGTATGACTTTAAATAAAGTTTACTAACAATTTTTTTTCAGATTTCTTTTTCTTTTCCAAGTCTACTACACCAACAAACAACGCCAATTCCAAACTACATCGCCCACAATAGTATCTACAGACGAAGTATTACAACACCGCAAATCATCATACATGGGATTGCAAAAACAACACCACTAAACGCCATCATGACACGCTGAACACAACTAAAACAAATATACACTATATATATATATATATATATATATATATATATATATATATATATATATATATATATATATATAATACAGGATTATTACAAATGATGTTCCCGATTTCAATTATAAATATTACTGGATTAATCTGTTTTAAGACCATTTCACTTGGTAACACTGGAAAGAAAAACTCATAAAGTTTCGTTTACATTGGTTTAGGTACGTATCTGCTGTTTGTTAAAGTCAATTGTCAATTGTGTAATGGTTGAGTTTGAAGACAGGAAAGCATTTTGTGTGTTGGATTACCGCATCAATAAATCAGTTATTAGTGTGCAACGACACTTTAGAACCAAATTTAATGAAGATCCCCCTAGCAATCACTATTCGAAAGTGGCAGAGCAGGTAAGGTAAAGTTTTACGCGTAGTCGACAGAAATCTACTGTTAAATGCAGCAGAGAGCTTGATATACCACACCCAACAGTGTAAATATCAAGCCTTACAAAATTCAGCTTGTTCAAGCATTTAAAACCAAACAACAAAAGTTCTAAGACTTTCATTTCGTGGGAACATGCTGGCCTTGATGGAAAATGGAAACTTTGTAAAATGGTTAGTCTTTAGTGGTGAAGCCACATTCGACTTGTGTGGTAAAGTGAACAGACATAATGTCAGAATATGGGGCTCAGAGAACCCACATACCTCCATCGAGCACATGCGCGATTCTTTGAAAGTTAATGTGTTTTGTGCTATCACGTACAACAAAGTGTACGGGCCTTTTTTCCTTATTGGACAAACAATAAATGGAATAATTTCATTCTACAATTAGACGGCGAACGTCCACATTACTACTTCGATGTTAGGACTGCACTTCGAAATCGGTGGATCAGTCGTACTGGTCCAAATGATGGTGTACTCTTGAACTGGCCTCCAAGATCTCCGGACATCATCCCCTGTGACTTGTCCTTGTGGGGATACATCAAAGATAGATACCGTTACCAGAAAGAATACCTGAGTCAACAACGGATTACCAGAGCCAACGAAACAGTCGACCAAGACACTCTTAAGTAAGTATGGTAAGAGTTTGAATACAGCCTTGACATCTATTGTATCATAAGGGGTTCCCATATCGAACATTTTTTAATTCTTGACACCTGGGATGAAAATTTTTGAGTTTTTCTTGAAATGTAACCATTTTATTTTTTATATGATAAATAAACCTAGACTTACATACACTTGAAATCATGAACATCATTCAATAACCCTGTATATATATATATATATATATATATATATATATATATATATATATATATATATATATATATATATATATATATATATATATATATATATATATATATATATTGCGATGATTTTTATTTTATATTTGATTTATAATATTTTAGTGTCATAAACAACTTGTATTGAATTTGTTAAGTGTATGTGTCTGTGTGTCTGTGTGTCTGCGTGTCCGCGTGTCCGCGTGTCCGCGTGTCCGCGTGTCCGCGTGTCCGCGTGTCCGCACGCCCGCGCGTCCGCGCGTCCGCGCGTCCGCGCGTCCGCGCGTGTGCGCGTGTGCGCGTGTGCGCGTGTGCGTGTCTGCGTGTCTGCGTGTCTGAGTGTCTGCGTCTCTGCGTCTCTGCGTCTCTGCGTCTCTGCGTCTCTGCGTCTCTGCGTCTCTGCGTCTCTGCGTCTCTGCGTCTCTGCGTCCCTGCGTCCCTGCGTCCCTGCGTCCCTGCGCCCCTGCGTCCGTCCCTGCGTCCCTGCGACCCTGCGTCCCTGCGTCCCTGCGTCCCTGCGTCCCTGCGTCCCTGCGTCCCTGCGTCCCTGCGTCCCTGCGTCCCTGCGTGTCTGCGTGTCTGCGTGTCTGCGTGTCTGCGTGTCTGCGTGTCTGAGTGTCTGCGTCTCTGCGTCTCTGCGTCTCTGAGTCTCTGCGTCTCTGCGTCTCTGCGTCTCTGCGTCTCTGCGTCCCTGCGTCCCTGCGTCCCTGCGCCCCTGCGTCCCTGCGTCCCTGCGTCCCTGCGTCCCTGCGTCCCTGCGTCCCTGCGCCCCTGCATCCCTGCGTCCCTGCGTCCCTGCGTCCCTGCGTCCCTGCGTCCCTGCGTCCCTGCGTCCCTGCGTGTCTGCGTGTCTGCGTGTCTGCGTGTCTGCGTGTCTGCGTGTCTGCGTGTCTGCGTGTCTGCGTGTCTGCGTGTCTGCGTGTCTGCGTGTCTGCGTGTCTGCGTGTCTGCG
>JARFJB010002213.1:973918-1038918 GCA_036346205.1 Vesta saturnalis | reverse complement strand
AGTTCCTGGGGAGAATTCAACATGTTAAAATGGACGCAAGGAAAAATTATCATTGGTGGTACGTGGCTTCCTACAGCACTAATACCAGCAATTATAGTTATATTGATACCACGTTCGCCAAAAATCATGCACCCAAGTTATTTTTTATTCCTTTGGGCGCTATGATGCGCGGTGGAACACGAACAGTCGCAAATTGCATTTGCATATTGGTAAGCTAATATGCGGATTTCTTGTTTATTTAAATCATAGTTAAGCCTTGCTGAAAATTCCAAATACTCTTTCACTAGATTCTGCTCCTCTTCTTCTGTAAATATTTTTTTACAGCATTTGTTGTGGAGTATTTAAAAGTTTGATTTCCAGATTCGCGGACGAGAAAAGGTTGATTTACTGATATTATGTAGCCTATATGCTTCTCTGAAGTTTATATGATTAGCTTAGACATCATTTACTGCTTCTCGAAGACCAACTCTATTAACAGCAAAATTAATAAGTAGGTAACTACGCTACCTATATAAGCAAACCAAGAGAAATTTTTAATGATAATTTACACAAAACTGTACATGCATGTACCCTGGTCCTGTCCAGTTGTACATGAAAATCCTGTCCCTAGATACACGTTATGCACAGTAGTTGCATTTTTCTGATATATTTTTGGGGGTTAAGAATTTATTATTTTCGATATAACTATTAAAACAGAACAAAATTAAGTATCTACACACCTGGTTCAGATTCCACAAAATGATTAAAATGATCTGTGATACATTCAATTAATCCCTCAAAATAGTAATTTAGTTGTATTAGAAACACAAAATACCTCCGATTCACCGTTTATAACTGGCAATCGTGTTGGCAACTGAAGATCCATTACCGCGTTAGGGTTCTTGAAATTATATCCAACAATTTCGCGCCTGTGATCACAGATAGCGAAAATATTTTTTTTGTCCTAAGGTACATGCGTTCCAAGATACAACACTTTCCCCTACTGGATAAATTAGGTATGGAGTAATAAAAACAACAAATTATTGTTAAAAGATGCCAAATGATTTTTTTATGCCGTTATATAGTCACACCCTTATGCATGTTTTAAAAACAGAGATAGATTTTCGAACATTACACTATTGTGATGATTTAAAACTGAAAAATGGAAATGATTGCGTTTTCCTAGACCTGATCTGTGCTTTTTCTTAACTATGTCTAGTCGCAATTAGGTTTGTTACTGTAATACTTTCTTCAAATTGTAACTTAATAGCCGACATATAATATTTCGTAAATTAATTTGCTTTTGGAATAAAAGGATTTGTACATCTGACACAAATTACAGTGGTCCTTCTTTATGATAGTTTTTAGACTTCATGTCAGTGTGATCTACCACCTGTTAACGTCTGTTTTTTAATTATGGAACACCCTATTTACAACTTAAAGAAAGTCGATGATTGATACTTAAAATTATTTCTTTGAGATTCTTTCCTTACTAATTATGTGCACATCACAAGTAGTTTTGCAAGCATAACGATGAGATATGCAACTTTTAAAGAAGTAAATGAACGTTTGCATATACATTGTTAATTGAATCAACGAAGTTTATGACAACTATCTAATTTACTCGGATTGTAAAGTTAGGAGTTAAAGAAAATTTCTGTAATGAAATGCAGTGTAATTTCAAAATAATACGTATACAAAAATTAAACAGTAGCCGGTGTGGTAGTAGAAATATTGTGACATCCTGTTGGTGCTGACACCGGACGCAGAGGATATGGACAATTATGCATTATGTTAATTTTATTAATATCAATTGGACTTAAATTTTCAGCAAATCCCATTTCGCAAGGTACGTTCTAAAATATCAAAACATCATTAAAGTTAAAGAAAAAATAAGTAAGTAAATGCATTGATTTGCTTCACTACGTACACATTTTGGTGTCATTGTTGGTAAGCCATTACTAGAAAATGCGAATTCGTCATACATCATAATGCTACAATAATCAAAGGGTTGTCCAAAATCAGTTACAAAATCGGGATCTTCTTTATCAAAATTAAACCACATCTCTACAATACTTAACGTTAAACCATTTTAAAAATATCCGGAAGTAATTTACCTGGGATTACATTACTCATCCATACCTGCAAGTAATCGTCCCTATTTGGAGCACCTTGTTCATGATACATCCCTAGAGAATGACAAAATTCATGTATCACAGTATCTCTGTACACGCACCCTTCTCCTAAATTTACAACTTGTCTCCCGCCTAGACGCCCAACATCAGAAAAACATCCTTCTTCATCGTTCTAGGAAAACAAGCACTAACTTTATTATAGAGAATTATTGTAAATATCTTACTTTAATAGCAACGTAATCTCCACCACACTCCCAGATACAATTTCTAGCCTTAACGCAAGTACCATTGAATCCAGTTTGTAATGCCTCGGTTATTACATCCCGTTCCAGTAAAGCTAATAGGTTATATACTATATTATTATATATTCTTAGTAATGATGGTTAATTAACAATAATGAATAGATATTTGTTATTTTCGCATTAATCGTATATTAGGTTTCACAGATAACGTTATGTATTAAAAAAAAGACATACCTGCATTAAATTCAATGTAAATGTGATCTTACCAATACAGTGAAGACCAAAAGTCTGTCACTCCCCCCCCTTTAACTTTTGAACGGTAACAGCTTTTATCGTGCAATGTGCAAAATGACAGCTGGGTGACATATTCACATTTTTTCTTAGTGACACCTTATTTTAAAGGTACTTTCATTCGTAAATCAACTGCCGTATACGTGTGACGCCCAATTTCATTCAAACCCCTGTTACGGTGATAAATTCAAGAACTGTTTCTGAACGTACTACAAAATGTGTTATGGTTTTTACACTCTGACATTTAGATGTCAAATTATGAAATGTATAAAAATGGCAAAGTCTCGTTCTTTAAACGAAAAAAGTGAAGCAGTTATCATCCTTGGTGAACCTATAATCGCAATTAACTAACGTAAAAATGTCAAGAAAATATAAATACAATTTTAATAATACAAATAAAAAACACATAAACAACAGAAGTTCTTACTTTAAAATATGTTTGAAATGTTCGCCTAGCATCTCTTATCAAATAAGCATTCGGCTAGAGAATGCTTCCCTAAAGTTCTGAAGAATTTCTGGGGTTACTTGTGCACAAACGTCAATAATACGTTAACGAAGTTCTTCCAAAGACTCCAGATTTGTTGTATAAATTCGAGATTTAAGGTAACCCGATAGAAAGTAATTTAGGTGTGAGATATCCGGTGACCGCTATGGTCACTTCGTAGGACCCCGGTGACCATTCCACCTATACGTATAAGTAGCGTCTAGTAATTTCTCACATCTCCAAAGTAATTCGGTGGGTACCGTCTTGTTGGAAAATGACGTCGATGCTGAATTCTTGATGATTTTGGGCTATAATGTTATTAATGAGTTAAGTGATTCTCTCTTCCAATAATTCGAGGTACATGCCGTTTAAATTGCCATCTAAAAATATGGGCCCTACAATGTGATTACCTACTCCAGTATCTGCAATTTTGATTGTAAACTCGTCCGTTCAGATAAAATGTGCTCTCGTTATTAAACCAAACATGTTTTAAATAGTCAGAATTTCTTACGATCCTCTCTGTCGCCTATCAGGATCATCTTCTGCCAATTCATGAAGAAGTTGCATCCGGGAAGGATAAAATTTATACTTTTTCACAATTCGCTTGAAGCACGGGAAACATTATACGTACTGATCTCCGCCATTGTACTTTGTTCAGGATTCACTACCATTCCAGCAATTACCTGTTTTTTCACATTTTCTGCAATGCTGGGTCTCCCGGATCTTAGTGCATCTTTTACCGTCCCTGCTGATCGAAGTTTTGACAGTAGATTATAAACAAATAAATTTTCTATATGTTGACCGTTGCTGCTCCAGTTTTTTCGTTTAAAGGACGAGACATTACCATTTTCATACACTTTATAATTTGGCAACTAAATATCAGGTTCTAAAAACCATAGCAACAACTAACTGTCACATTTTGTACTACGTTCAGAATCAGATCTTGAATGTATCACCGTAGCAGGGGGTTGAAAACGAAATTGGGCGTCACGCGAATACGAATTATTCAAAGGTTTTCAAATTCGGCGGTTGATTCAAGAATGATAGTACCTGTAAAATGAGATGTCACCCATCCCATAAGAACAAAAATTTGAAAATGTCCATCTGTCATTTTGAAACTCACCAAACTGCACGATCAAATCTGTTACCGTTCAAACGTTAAAGGGGGGGGGGTGACAAAATGTTGGTCATCATTGTATATGGAAAGACTGATCAATGATAATGAAGAAATTGCGTATACATCGCAACTGAATACTATTTAGTTTCTTCGAAAACTTACAAAAATCCCCTTCGATTTGATAGCATATTACGGCGTTTGGCCAATGTCTGAAATCCAAGTTTAATACATTCCTTTGGTCGTGAATTATCATATCCCCTTCAGTTTTTCCACTGTAAATCCATTTCGTATGTTTTGTACCAACTAAAACATAGATAGTATATTTAAGTAATTCTAATTTAAAATTATTCTACTTCGATTAACCGGTAAACAATAGCAAAATTGAGTAACTGCTAATAATGACACAATATTTTTAAACACATGTAATGTATAAACCATTTTGTTTTAAAGATATTTGTCAGACAAAAGGTATGTTACTAGTAAGCTTATGACTGTCTGGCAACTTATGTATGTGATATCTAAGAGATATATTAACGAACAAAAAAAGTTTTTGTTTAAAAAAATATTTGTTTAATTTAATTATAAAAACTGTTCTTGTTGCTAAAACACAATGCGTTTGTTAAGATAGTATAATTAATTCAGGTTAAGGTGGTTTTGCAAATAGCGTGAATCGGAATTGGCACAAACATTGAGGAACGTAAAGAATTTTTTACCCTTATATTGTCATGTAAAATTTATTCGTTCAAACATCAGCTAAAAGTAAATAAGATAGTATGTTACTTTTCCCAAACTGTACATATTTTGTTTATCTTTATTTAAAATGCGACGACGTCAAAATCCACTTATTTTACTGTTACTATTTTATTATTTCTTTTCCAGTCGACTTTAGTCCTAAATACATTTAGTGTTTAACATATTTCAATGACACTTCGATGTATTGGAAACTAGTATGTTTATGTATGGTTAGCATTCCTAAATTGTAATGTTACTAGTTGTGTGTAATCCTAAAAATTATCATTTATTAGCAATTTAGGAAGCTTAATCTTCTATTAACTGAGTACATGCTGCTATAAGTTATTAAGGAGAATTTTCGGAAAATATACAACCTTATTGTAACTTTTTTTATGTGTGCATAAATAGTACAAACTTTATATTAACAATAGCTGTTATCTATTTATAAACCTTCATGATATCTCACACAGATAATTCCTTGTTCAAATAAAGTATGCCAATGTTGAATTAAAAATTTATTAATCTGGCACAATAAAAGCAACCTTGTCCCTTTTCTCAAAAGTATTATTTTGAATGATGAAAATTGTGAGTTTTAAACGAAAGAAAACTGATTGAGACATATTTTGTTATATTTTTGGAATTTAATATAGATTTAAGAGTTTAGTATATTTGTCACTAATTTAATTAATATCAGCATATAGGGTTGCCACCTCCTGGTCTTTTGATTCCGGCAGATCACAATAATAATTATTACCAGACAGAGTGCCTTACCATCTACACCACCGATCACCGAGCCAACGACCTAAAAAAAGGACACTCAAAATACAACGAAAGTAATTTTTACATATGTTTAATTTTATTTCAGACTATGTGAGAAAGTTGTTATACACATTTTATTTGATTTTAAATTTATACTTTTCATTAGAGCAAACAGATTTAATAATGTCAGGCCTTCAACCCACAAATTAAAAAAAACATTTACATTCTATCTGAAAGCTTACAAATGTCTTTCTTTAACCCATATATTAAAGACTATACTAAAAACTCGTTCACATCCAGCGTTCGATACAGGTACAGATATAACGAAAGATACCAGTGTCTTTAACATAGCTCCATCGCCGACTTCAACAGTTGAAACAAATTTTGCCACCTCAGGTTCACTCTTTCAACTGATTTTACAATAGTGTCTTGGACCGCCCTGAAAACGCAAAAATCGTCGTAAAGTTGATCCTCGTCTATGTTTACCTTTAGATGATGGGCCAAATCTGTCAAGTTATCCCAAGTGATTGGATTCTTCATGGAAAGCATGCTCATATTTGTAACAAACCTCTTCAGTTGTGTTAAAAATATATCATAATTCAGGTAACTTCATTGATTTTTGTGTCATGTAAATTGCATACCTTAGTGGCTGAAAAAGAATACGTTGAGATTTTAAAGTGGGGTAGTACGCGCATTTCGTCTTGTACATTGAGTTCATGCGCAGACATCTATTTTTGGGGAGTCGTTGTTGTTACGACATGAAAGCAAGAAGCCTCCATTTTGTACTTGAGTATTTTTATTAAAAAAGTGTCATTAAATTAACGGTAAGAGTAATTACACCTATTTTTCTTTGTCTATGATATTTATCCTTTTTAGGCACGTTTATTTTACTTTTATTACACTTTTATTTTTACTGTTATTTTTAATTTTATTACGTTACATTTTGCTATTACGTAATTTCATTGTATTATTAGGTTTCAATTTAACGAGGATGACGCAATAGGGGTTTGTTTCTATGAAGAAAATTATAAATAAATGGTACATTAACCCATTTAAATCAAACAAGTTTGGCTTTTTGTGAAAGAATTTATTCATTTGGGATCAACAAATATCAAAACTCTGTTATATTTCCATTTCAAGGTTAATTGCACAACCAAAATTGAAAGCGTGGCTCGTCAGCATTTTTATCTGTAACAGTATACCAGTGACATCCAAAATTTTAAAGTACAACATGTATTTAATTTCTAATTATTAGTATAAGGCATTTTTTTAAGCTATTAACATTAGGATTAAGATTTTTTACTTTTATAACTTGTCTTAAAGATTTTATAATAAATCTTGTTATTGTTTTCAATTTTACATTTATTACATTTAAGGCTTACTTGTTTTCCATAAAATAAGTTGGCGTCCGGGATATTTTAACATTTATTTACAGGTTGAAGTTACATTTTTTTGTAAAGCGAACATATCTAACCACACACACACACACACACGCACACGCACACGCACACGCACACGCACACACGCACGCACACGCACACGCACACGCACACGCACACACGCACACGCACGCACACGCACACGCACACGCACACACACGCACACAAAAAACACACACACAACACACACACACAACACACACACAATATACACAACACAACACACACACACACACACACACACACACACACACACACACACACACACACAACACACAAAACACAACACACACACACACACAACAACACAAAAAAAACACAACACACACAACACGCACACGCGCACGGATCGCACGCACACGCACGCACGCAACGCACACGCACGCACGCAAGCACGACACGCACGCACAAGACACGCACACAACACGCACAAAAAACGCACACGCACACAACACGCACACGCACACGCACACGCACACACACACGCACACGCACACAACAAACACAAACACACACACTCACACACACACACACACACACACACACACACACACAACACACAACACACACACACACACACACACAAAAAAAAAACACACACACACAACACACACATACAAACGCACAAACAAACACACAAAACACACACACACACACAAAACGCACACGACGCACACATTACGCACGCACACGCACACGCATGCCGCACACGCACACGCACACGCACAAAAAAACACGCAAAAAAAAAAAAAAAAAACACAACACACAACACACACACACACACACAATAACAAACAAAAAACACACAACACACACACACACAACACACACACACACACACACAAAAACAAAAAAAAAAAACAAACAAAAAACGCACACAAAAACACACACACACACACAAACAAACAACACACAAATACACACAAAAAAACACAAACACACACAACAAAACACACGAAATTAAAACACGCACAACACGCACGAGCACACGCAAAGCACACGCACACACACGCACAAACAACACACGCACAAAACACGCACACGCACAAACACGCACACGCACACAACACAAAATAAAACACAAAAAACACACAAAAAAAAAAAAAACAAACACAAACAAAACACACACAAACACACACAAAACAAACACATTACAAAAAAAACACACACACACACACATGCAAAACAAAAACACGCACAAAGACACGCACACGCACATACACGCACACACACGACGCACACGCACAAAAAACACACAAAACACACACAAAAAACACACGCACGCACACGCACGCACACGCACACGCACGCACATACGCACACGCACGCACACGCACGCACACGCACGCACACGCACGCACACGCACGCAACGCACGCACACGCACGCACACGCACGCACACGCCGCACGCACACGCACGCACACCGCACGCACACGCACGCACACGCACGCACCACCGCACGACGCACGCACACGCACGCACACGCACGCACACGCACGCACACGCACGCACACGCACGCACGCACGACACGCACGCACCCGCACGCACACGCACGCACACGCACGCACACGCTCGCACACGCACGCACACGCACGCACCCGCACGCACACGCACGCACACGCACGCACACGCACGCACACGCACGCACACGCACGCACACGCACGCACACGCACGCACACGCACGCACACGCACGCACACGCACGCACACGCACGCACACGCACGCACACGCACGCACACGCACGCACACGCACGCACACGCACGCACACGCACACACACGCACACACACGCACACACACACTTTCTAATTAAAGCAAATCAAAGTTTAAGAACATTTTTTTTTATGATTGTGGACCTGAACAGGCTAAATAAGGCCTATCGTGCTAAAGCACTCAGGAACACTTAGGAGGATGGATAGAGGGATAATGAATTGCCAATAGATGCCTATGAACAGCTACCTTAAATTTTCTCATATCATAAGTGAGAGGAAAACAGGAACTAGGAGATCATTCCAGAGTTTAGAAGCCGTGTAGAAAATGTGGATTGCGCCCGTTTGGTACGACAAGTGGAGATTTGTACTGCTTACTGATGATGTGAATGAGCGAACCGAGTGTTTCTAGCAAAGATAGCCGGAGATGGTATCAAAGAATGTAATTCACCAACACAATAGCCGTTGTAATAACGATAATACAAAGAAAGAACTGAAACCATCCTTCTATGCTCAAGGGACTGTATGTGAGAAGTTAAGGATGGGTCATTTATAAGCCTAATCGCTCTCTTTTGAATACGATCAACGATATCGAGAGCGTATTGGGGAACACTAACCCAAAGGTGAGAATTATATTCCAGATGAGGCCGAATTTGGGCCTTATACAGCAGAAGGAGTTGTCGAGAGGTAAAGTACTGCTTAGATCTGTACAAAAACCCAATTTAGGAGCAGCTGTTTTGGTAGCTGACAGAAGATGGTCAACCCATGAGAGATTTGAAGATACAGTCATACCCAACAGAGTAATAGAGTCTGAGAACTTAAGAACTGAGCCATTCATACTTACAACAGGAAATGATCGATCTTTTTGGCGGACATAAGGCAACACTGAGTTTTGTTAGCATTAAATTTAACTAGATTATTGCTTCCCATTCGAGAATACGTTGAATGTCTTTGTTGATTGAATTTGCCATTTCAGCTTTAATTTTTGATTTGACATAGAAGGTGGATTATCACTATGAGTAGACTGAGATGAACTACAGTGAAGAGTGCTATCGTCAGCAAAGCAATGGATGGGGTTAGTTGTTGAAGAAATAAGGTCGTTTATGTACAGCAGAAAAAGTGTAGGCGCTATAACGGATCCCTGTGGTACGCCCGCGTTAATGCTAACTTCTTTTGAAAAAAGCCATCAACTACGACACGTATTCGTCTTTTATCAAGGAAACTAGAAACCCAGTTGATGAGCGTATCATTTAACCCAACGAGGTGAGTTTGGCAAGTAAACACTTATGCCAAACTTGGTCAAATGCCTTTGAGATATCTAAAGCGACTACAACTGTTTCACCGGACTGCTCTACTGTATTGTTCCAAACTTGGGTCACATATGAAAGAAGATCGCCTGTTGAACGACTTTGCCTAAACCCATATTGGTGGTCACTAAGGAGTTTGTTAGTTTCAAGGAACGTGAGCAGTTGCTGATTGATGGCTTTTTCCATGATTTTAGACAAAATGGAAGTGATGGCAATTGGTCTGTAATTTGAGGGATCGGTCTTATCACCTTTTTGGGAATAGGTTGAACATTTGCTAACTTCCATGATGAAGGAATTCCCAGAAGATAAGAGATCGTATAGAGCTTAGATAGGACTGGTACTAGTTCGGGGAACATTTCTTTAAGACAATAGCTGGGATACCGTCTGGGCCAGTCGCCTTATTGAGATCAAGCCTACTGATGATCGATTCCAAGAGCTTGTACCGAAAATGAATTGGTTTCATAACGTATGAAGAAGAGTTGACTAGGGCACATCTTTTCCAGAATCATTGAGACACGAGTTTGATGCAAACAAATCCACAAAAAGGGCTTTGTCTACAGAATCAGCAACTACCGATCCGTCAATAGATGTCAGGGGGAAATGAAGATGTTCGAAAGTTTTTACTAATGGCTTTTGCTAAAGACCAAAATTTACGACTGCCTAAAGGAGATGTAGCTAGTTCATTGCATTTTCGTTGTTCGAACAACTTTTTAGTTTTAGTGATGACATTTTGCAGATATTTCTAGCACCAACGTATTCTACATGACTGTCAACCGATTTATTAGATTTCCATTTAATGTAACATTTATTTTTAAAGATATTGCATCAGAACAAGCCTTATTGAACCAGGGTTGGGAACGTGAATGACCTACACGGTACTGTTTTTTCGGAATGTATAACTCCATTCCCATGAGGATGACTTCAGATACTGAAAGAGCGATGTCCGAAGAAGAGGACGACTTAAAACAATATTCACGCCATGGAAAGGTTGCAAAGAAATCCCGTAAATCACTCCATCGAACTTAAAACACCACAAGGTTCTATCGGTTTTGCGAACAACAGTGGAATTAGGTACAGTAGAAATGATTTTATTAGACAATGGTCGGAAAGACCTAAAGGCGAAAGAACGGAAGTTTTATAAACAAGAGGGTTTGATGTAAGAAAGAGATCTAGAAGATGTGGAGTATGGTTAGGGTTATCAGATTCTTGTGGGTTCAGAAATCATTTGTGTGAGATCACATGAAATAGCAAATGTTTCTGCACTATGACCAGGGGATTTGTAGTAGATGAAAATTGGCCAATTAGAGTTATGAACATTGAAATCGCCTACAAATGAGATATCGCAAGATGGAAACTGAGACAGGAGATAGTCAACTTTCATACTAAGGTAATCGAAGAAGTCTTGAAAGTTGCTGTCATTAGGAGACCTATAAATGCAACAGTAGAATTTCACAAAATTAGGACCAGAATGTTTAAACCAAATCACGTCAAAATTTTAGGCGATTGTCAATCATGCCATCGTGCAGTTCTGTGCTAGTAACATAATTGCTTTCAAGGACTTTGATGTTATTATTGAAACCTGCATTACAATGTGCAAAAAGCAGCAGTAACAGAAAGGCAACGAGATTTCTTCTTTGAATGTTTCCCAAATAATTGTACTACACTCACTTTCTCATCTTGTCCCTCTTCGATAAAGTACGCCCTCAAAGCTGGACAATTAAGGAGCAATGCTCTATTGCTGGCAACAGAGATAGCCACCTGGTTGGAACATGGCACAAAATATAGCGACACTCAGTATAAAAAACACGTGGAAATTTTTCAAGCTCTGTTCGTTTGGCGTATGCTGAAAATTCATTATAAACTATTAAGACTAATGCTTCGACATCAAATTTGATACCCTTTGACGCAAATTTTGTGCAGTTGTGTCGTATGTGGCATTTGCAATTATCGTTTAAAACTTTGTCATTAACAATTTGTAGTTTCTGATACACGGAACTGTTTCTACCATAATTGACGGAAGTGTTATCCACAGCAAACGAAGGTACATTATTTACATCAAAATTAGGAGAACTCGATAGAGCTGCTCTTTAATGTCATTACTTTTTTCTTGGGGATCACGGCAAAAATCTAGCAGTCCTAGTCATATCCCACATTCTTTCTGAAAGTACTGCACGACTACTGGGAACATTTTTATATTACTTTTGTTCGACGAGTCGATTCCGACTGAAAAATATTTCACATCCTTGATCTCATTCAAGAGTATTTCTTGAACTGCAGGAGCTAGTACACTCTCACATATACTTGTTCATTTTGTTCTGCCATAGGAGACCTTTTTTCGTCAAAGAAAAATCGGGAAATAGAGAGATGAACAGTTCGTTTGTGCAGTCCTGGCTATTATAGCTGTGATGATGTTTAACCCAACGATACACTGAAGTAGCCTCAATCGCAGACACATATACTTTTCTTACTCTAATACCCTCCTGCTTAATGTTAATTTTAGAACGACAGGGTTTACGTTCTCCATTGTAGGTGTCACTTTTCACAAGCCAATCAAATTCAGTTAACCACTTGTCCAGAAACGCCGTTGAATATTTTCTTTTCTTTTGTGGTACTCGTGGTGGCCCTTACTTGAATTACTGTCAACAGAATCACTAACTTTAGAACACATTTTTTAAAAATATGTTTGTTCAACGAACGCATGAGCACACGAGGAAGAAAATCAAGCAATACTAATTGTAATTACTCCCCTCTCGGCGCACGTGTGATTAATAGAAAACTGCCCTGGCACTTGCCACTGTTGCTGTTGCCAAATCAGAAGATTTCCCCCTAGATCTAGGTGAATATATTAAAATTCCGGGAGAATTTTAATTATTACCAAATACTTCCTGGAGACGGGAGATTTTCATTTTTAGGGACCAATTCCGGGAGAATCCTAGAAATCCGGGAGAGGTGGCAACCAAAAAATGTTGGTATGCTGATAGTGCATACCAACGTTTGTTGTCAATTTTAGAAAATATTAAACAAATATTTAGCACATATGCATTTCCCTAATTTTAGTGCTTCTAAGAATGTACATTTTTGGTACATTTATTGTATTTTATAAATAACACGTTTAGAAACAGTTAACTATGTATAATCTGAATAGTAAAAGTTCGGAATGTTGAGAAGATCAAACCAGAAATTTTCTAAAATCCTGATGAATGTTTTGAGTGTTCTGAATGTAGGGAATTGAAGGAAAAGTCAACGTGTTTTATTCTCTCCCAGGAGAATGGAGGACGGTTTGAGCGTTCCAAGCTGCTTTAGCTAAAGTTATCGGTTCCCAACATACATACATTATTTACGTACGCAAGGTGGAACTAAGGATGGGTGCTGGTCAGGATAGGATCGGAAGAAACGGAGTTAGGTTTCTGAGGGACAAGTTGATACCCCACCATTCCAATTTATGTGTGTGAGGAAAATATACGAAAGAAACCTCACACAAGGTAGACGGTAACGGGAATCAATCACATTACTACCCGAGTGCTAAATGATAGTGTAATCACTGGTCCAACAACTTGATGTTCCCAATGTGATACAGGCTCGTATCTCGTATTCCTATTGTATTTTTTATTTTTTCTATGCTGACAATAGACACCGTTTCCGATAGAATAGAAATTGTAAAAGTGTTTTATTCCGGTAATAGCACGCGCACAAGAGCCCTATTTAGCGCGAAATATCCAAACCGTCCGATTCCAGGTCATACCACAATTGGCAGAATTATTACCAAATTTAAAAATAGTGGAACGGTGCTTCCTTTGTGTAAATGCGCTAAAACTTATGAAGCTAATATTCAAAGAAATGTGTTTGAAAATGAAAATACTACAAATGTGTTATCTGCAGTTGTTGAAAATCCTGGTATAAGTTCTCGAGAAATTACAAACCAGTTTGAAATGCATAATACAACCGCATTAACAATTTTGACAAAGAATAATTTCCATTCGTACAAACTTCAGTGTCATCAGGAGTTGCTTGAGTGGGATTTTGAGAGAAAAGCAGAGCTTTATTATGAGATGTTGGAGAAGGTTTAATTTACAACGACAATTTTTAAAGAACATTTGTTTTAAGCATGAGTGTACGTTTACGTTAAATAATAGAAAAAAAAGTGCAAAATTATAGGATTTGGTCAATAAAAGAGCCTGAAATTGTTGTTGAAAGCCGATCTCAATATCGTCAAAGAATTAATGTTTGGGTAGAAATATGCGAACAACGTATTACTGGACCGGTTTTTATGAGGAAAATCTAAGCACGGGTAGGTTTTTGTATTTGCTGCAAGAGCAAATGTTACCGGCTCTAGCAGGATTAGCTCCCGAGGAAGAAGAAATTTAGTTTCAAATGGATGGTTGCCATGCTCACAACAGCCGAGAAGTTAAAAACTGTGTTAATAATTGTTTTAATAACTGTGTAATCGGACCAAATTGTGCAGTCAAGTGGCCTCCAAGATCTGGAGATCTTGACTAAAATCACTATTATCTCTAAAATTTAAAATCTTCACTTTTGAAAGGTTTGCAGACTTACAGGCTTTACAGACACGCATCAGCGAAGAATGCTAGAAAACAATGCCTCGCACTCTTGCCAATGTTAGAAAAGAATTTTATGATAGATTAAGATATTGCTTAGCGCAAAATGGTGACTTATTTGAGCATTTGCTATAATTTTTGTAATTTCTAATTGTTAATTATTATTGATATTTACACTAGGATTTTCAACAACTGCAGTTAATACATTTATAGGATTTTCATGTTTAAATACATTTCTTTGAATGTTAAGTTCACAATGACACAAAGGAAGCCATTTTAAAATTTGGTAGTAACTCTTCCAATAAATGGTTTTGATTAATTTTTTAAACAATTAAATCTACTTTCTTTTTTTCATTGATAATTTAGATGGTTTGACGTTTGAAAGATTGTGTCATTTTGACATTTCGTTGGTGTCTTGATGTTGTGCAGGACTGGTACACAATTTTTGCAATTTTCGAAATTAGCGTAATCTGTAAAATATTTTTTATAGGTTTCTGCGATAGAGAATTCAATTCTTTAAATAAAAGTTCCTGTAGAGTTTTTACCTAAAATAATTAGAAAAACAGGAATTCGAGGGTTTATGATTTCCCATTGGATTTCCTATGGTGCGTCCGACCACTTAACACCCTGTATATGAATCTATTTCCAACGCAAAACTCGAAATCGATAGATGGCGTTGGAATTGAGTTACAGCGTGCACGGAGAGACGGAAAATTGATGACAAAAGCGCATTTTTGTAGTTCGCGTTAATGAATTAGCGGTACACATATACACGGTGGGTGTCTACTGCGTGGGCGGAGGATTTCTCCTTAAATATTAGAGATATCAAAACCAATTTTGGTGTGGTAATATGCGATGATTGGACTTAAAAATATTTATGTATATACAGGGTGATTGACAAAAATATGCCAACGCAAACCTGTATTTTTTTAATGGAACATCCTGTATATTTTTGCATTTTTGGATTCACTGTTACATTTAGAATAAAAGTGTAGAAATTTGTACCACGATTTTGTAAATCTATTTATACTATCGACTATTAATAGCAGTCTACTAAAAAACAAGCTGGGAAATTTTTCGAAAACGTGTAAAACTAGACAGAATGATATGTATATTTTTTCACATTTCGATTCCCCGTGAAAAGTGGATACTAATTGATAATAGGTTTCATAGCCATAAAACGGACCCTTCTTGAGACATTGACGCTTTCACGTAAAAATACTCTAAAACATAAATTTACTATGACAACAGAATTCAACAAAACAAATGAGGTAGGCTAGCGCTCGTAATAAAGAGTAACAATTGGATCTACTGTTTTGACGTTTGTATAATCATAAAAATATTGTTCCATTAGTTTGTGTGTTTTTGGATTGTCGTTTTGCCAATTTTTGTATAAAATGAATTTTCCCAAAGAAGAAATGGTCAATATGATTTTTATTTTCGGCGAAGCCCAAAGAAATGATTTGCTACCCGTTTGTACTGTGAACGATACCCAGAGGGAAGACATCAGCGGAAAGAATCGTTTATGAATGTAACTGAGAGATTTATAAATTCTGGAACTGTGTGTTATCCCAAGCGCGCAAAAACAAGTCCAAATCCAATTTTTTTAATAACATTCTGTTTACGGATAAGGTAACTTTTCACAATAATGGCAATATTAATACACATAACTATCATCACTATTCAGATACTAATCCACACATCTTAAGAGTTGTTGATCACCAGCATCGATGGTCAGTTAACGTGTGGGGTGGTATAATCAATTTTAATGTAATTGGTCCTATTTTCTTTGATGGGAGTCTTACTCTAGGAAGATACTTACAGTTTTTGGAAAATGATTTACCCGAGCTTTTAGAAAATATCGAGGTAGGTAGTATTCATACGATGTGGGTTCAACTGGATGGCGCCCTTCCACACTATGCAATCAACGTTAGGCAATATCTCGATACAAATTATCCGATGAGGTGGATAGGACTAGGTGATATGCAAAACTGGCCAGCCAGATCATCGGATCTTACGCCCCTTGATGTCTTCCTTTGCGGCTACGTTAAAGAAAAAGTTTACCAACGTCCTCCCACCACAAGCGAAGATATGAATTACAGCTGCGTTTCAATTCATTTCGCCCCTAATGTTGTTGCGAGTGAATCTTTCGTTTACCGAGCGAATTGCAAAGTGTTTAGCAAGGCGTGGTCAGCATTTTGAACATTTAATTTGAATTTATTTTTTTATTCGTTTATGTTTACTTGTTCAACTTATTCTTAGGTGTAGAGAATTATTTTATTGTTTAGTTATTAATTAAGTTTTCCTATCAGTTAAAGAATTTGCCAATCGTATTTTCTTATTTGCTCTGGATTTTATTTTATTTGTTCTTCTTTATGTCAATATTTTCAAATAAAACGTCAATATCTCAAGAAAGGTCCGTCTTATGGCTATGAAACTTATTATCGATTAGTATCTACTTTTCACGGGGAATCGAAATGTGGAAAATATACAGAGTGTTGCGTTTGAAAAAATTGAGAAAAATGACATTTCGCGTAAGTTAATCGTTCTCTATAGTTTTACATGTTTTCGAAAAAACAGGTTTGGTTTGGCACATTTTTGTCAATCACCCTGTACATACCTAAATATTTTTAGAATATAGGGCCAATGATCGTGTATTACCACACCAACATTCGTTTTGATATCTCTAATAGTTAAGGAGAAATCTCTTCTACCTACGCAGTAGACACCCACCCTGTATAACAAATTGATATACCCAAAGATTCTAATCGGTGAAAATGTTCATCTATTGCTTACTGTTTTTCCGTTGAACTCCTTTCAATGATTGTTGAATAGTTTGTCTAATAGAGCGAAACTAATTACGCATTCTAATAGTGACCAAAAGTTGCCTATTGTGGATCACATTACGCCATAATATTTTATGTGGATTCTAGGATATAAAACCTACATTTAACTTAAACATTAATGGTATCCACCTTATGACGATGGTGAGAAACTTACAAAGAATTACTTATTCCCATATTTTACTGGGAAAGACTTCCTAGTTTCAAATTTTGGAATGATTTGATTTTATTTTAGCATTGGTTCCACAGATCGCTCGTGATGACTCCGTTCTTCTTTTCAAGATTATGTCAACAGTTTGGGGGTGGCATATAGACAAAAGGAAAAATTATGTGACCAGATAATATTCCTCGTCATTACCAGCATTTTCAATCAGGTTTTTCATTTCGTCCTCACTAATAGAGTGCCTCATTGGTGGCTCTGAAAATTTTATTGTATTCTACTGTGGCGTGCTAGCTTAATGCTCTTTTTTAAATTTTGAATTTTCATTACAGTGCACACGCATCATCGGTATTTTACTTAGTTACTGTTATTATATTGTTAAACAATTGGAAGTAAAACCTGTAGCCGGATAACGGATTGGCCATACTACTTATTCACTTTTCAGCAAAATATTGGTCTAGAAATTGTCTCGGTAAGTCTATAAAATGCGTTGGACCGCGGTGCTGTTGCCAAAACAAGTTATTACGTAATTCAAGCTCCAACATATTTAGAAATGGTAAAACAAATAGTTAGTGTAAAACGGTGTCACGTGTTAAATTAATTGCGTTTTCATTCGACTTTGAGAACTTCTTATTGTTGGTAATCAAAACACACAGGTACTGATGAGAGATCTGACAACATTGCGCGTGATAGTTAAGTTTTAAAATAATTCAAAATTTGGTAAATAAGAAAAATTTTGATTGTTAAAAGGGACCCTCTTGCGTTCGTTTTTGGTGAAAACGCTATTTTTGATATGAACAGGATTGTTAAGAAATCAAACACTCTTGAGAAAAATTTTCTATAATTTTCACAAGTGGGAAAATTATATTACAGTGGTACGCTGGGTTTTTATTCTCAAGATTTATACATCAAATTTTCTACTACCTAAATATATAATGTTAGTTTCGATTTAATACGGATTTAAAAGGTTTCTTAAAAACTACATATGTTCTCGTCGTGCCAGGAGGTGAGTAAATCATTTTCGGTTAACAGTCATCACCTTTTGTTTTAACAATTAGTCAATTAAATACACTTTTACAATTTGTCATTCAACTCGGATCTAAAATATTTCTTCGTTTTTTCAGGGTACTGCTGCAACGGATCCTTCAACTATAACTGGTTAGCGCTTCTTCCTCATTAGGGAATAATTAAAAAAAATAACGTCCGAAAATATGGTTTCCCATCATTCCTGCCCACACATTAACTTTCTGCTGGTACTGGGTGTGTCCTTCTGGATAACAGTTAGTAAAATTGGTTAAAGACCAGTATCGTGTGTTTTGCTTATTAACTGTGCCGGTTAAGCAAAACGTTGCCTCGACAATAAACAGAATTTTTTTGTGAAAAGTTGCATTTACTTCAAGTTGGTGGGTTAGTTCTTCCTAAAATTTCAATATGCGATCCAAGTCGTGTGCAAATAACCCCTGAAGTATGCCGCTTTGTGTGGTTGCCAGTTTTTCTTCCACTATTTACAGTGGATTTGCTTGTATTACAATCACACGCAATGTATCTAACGGAAGTATGTGGATTTTCCACGACGGTCAACATCATATTTTCACTTTCTTCATTATTTAAAGCTATAGATCTACCCGTTTTTGATAAATCTTTAACAGAGCCTGTATCTTGAAATTTTGCCAAACTTTACATACAGTTGATTGCGTAATGTGAAATTTAGGGTACAAATTGCTAAACAAGGAGGTCTTCATCCTCCTTCTTTCTCTATATCCCAGCATCATTAAAATTTCAGTACGTTGCCTTTCGGATAAATGAGACATTCTGTTTACTTCAAAAGCGTGTTTCACTCACAAATGGATGTTAACGAATGGAAATAAGTGACTTTTAACTTCAAGAACTGTCAACCTTGACAGTTCTAAGGCGCAATGAATTGTTTCGAAAATTAAAAGCAATAATAGGTGACTAGATTATTGACTATCAAAATAAACTTAACATCACTCTACCATCACTTACTCGCTTTTTACTCAAAAACTAGTTCAGTAAAAGTATTAAGGTTTTACATAACTGAAAAGAGAAAATACCTCTCTATCAAATGAGTACAATATAGTGGTACCTGGTCACAAAAAAATTGTAGTGATAAGAAGTGGTAAGAACTAAATACTACACAACTTTTATTTCAGATCTTTTTTGATAAAATAAGTAATTACAGAGATATATAGAATATTCCATACTTTTCGGACACCCATATGTATATTAAACAAATAAATAAATATAACTATTACATTCGGTAATGTTAATTTTGGGGAAAGCTATACTTGAATTGAAGAAATTTACTTTCTTATTTTATTAGCTCGCCTTCATTTAGTACCAATATTTTTATAGAAAGGAAGTATCATTCAAAATGCATGGCTAATAATTATTAGCATTATATTCAGTACATTCAAAAATTATTTGTCTTAATTAAGTGTAGTTTTTAAATGTTTGGACATATTGCACACGCACTCTAACAGAGTGTACCCTTATAGTGAACTAAGTGTATCTTTACTCACGGTTTTGAAAATAAGCCTATATTAAACTCGTTTTTCATGTATTTTTATATTAGCTATTTAAATATGACTCTATACCCCAGATACCAAGGATAATACATTACATCCGCACAATAACGTAAGCATTTTTGACCTTCTAAAAACTGAATTACGAGTATAGGATATCCTGAATTAGTTACATCAGTAAAAGACACGTAGTTGTAAAATCGATATATTCAATAGTATAGCTAACTTATGTAATGAGACACAGACCGCTCTACTGAAGCGAATAAAAATTACGAAGGCATATTACAAAAAAAGTATATAAACCATTTATTACATTTTATTATTTAGTAGTTGTATTGGAGATAACGTAACACGTTAGTAGATGGACCCATAATATCACAATAAATTTCAGAAATAAAGAAGCATGATAAAGATATATATATATATATATATATATATATATATATATAATATTCAGTAGATCTAAATTTCAAATTTTTTATCGACAACACTAAAAACGGCTGAGTATAATCACCATTACAGCACATGTTACACACAACACTCACGTTTGTCGTACCTAAAAATTCCTCAACCTCTCCGAATTCCATACTTTGCTTTTTAGCTTCCAACACACACATATTAAAGGATATACAATGGACCTTCCTTTACTACGCTAAATCCACTTATTAGTTCATTTCACGTTTGGACGGTTTCGCTAACATCGGAGTGTGTCAGTGTCCGTGTCCGTGTTCCTGTCCGTATCTAGGTCAGTGTCCTTGTCTGTACCCTTGTCAGTGTCTTTGTACATGTCCGTGTCCGTGTCCGTGTGCGTGTCCGTGTTCGTGTTCGCCTCCGTCACTGTGTCCCTGTACGTGTCCGTGTCAGTATGTCTGTGCGTGGTAATGTCCGTGTCCAGGTCTGTGTCCGTACCCGTGTCCGTGTCCGTATCCGTGTCCGTGTCCGTCTCCGTGACGTGTCCGTGTGCGTGTCCGTGTCCGTGTACGTGTACGTGTCCGTGACCTTGTCCGTGTCCGTGTCCGTGTCCGTGTGTGTGTGTTCGGGTCTGTAACAGTGTCCGTGTCCGTGTATGTGACTGTGTCTGTGTCTGTGTCTGTGTCTGTGTCTGTGTCTGTGTCTGTGTCTGTGTCTGCGTCTGTGTCTGTGTCTGTGTCTGTGTCTGTGTCTGTGTCTGTGTCTGTGTCTGTGTGTGTGTGTCTGTGTCTGTGTCTGTGTGTGTGTGTCTGTGTCTGTGTCTGTGTCTGTGTCTGTGTCTGTGTCTGTGTCTGTGTCTGTGTCTGTGTCTGTGTCTGTGTCTGTGTCTGTGTCTCTGTCTGTGTCTGTATCTGTGTCTGTGTCTGTGTCTGTGTCTGTGTCTGTGTCTGTGTCTGTGTCTGTGTCTGTGTCTGTGTCTGTGTCTGTGTCTGTGTCTGTGTCTGTGTCTGTGTCTGTGTCTGTGTCTGTGTCTGTGTCTGTGTCTGTTCTGTGTCTGTGTCTGTGTCTGTGTCTGTGTCTGTGTCTGTGTCTGTGTCTGTGTCTGTGTCTGTGTCTGTGTCTGTGTCTGTGTCTGTGTCTGTGTCTGTGTCTGTGTCTGTGTCTGTGTCTGTGTCTGTGTCTGTGTCTGTGTCTGTGTCTGTGTCTGTGTCTGTGTCTGTGTCTGTGTCTGTGTCTGTGTCTGTGTCTGTGTCTGTGTCTGTGTCTGTGTCTGTATCTGTGTCTGTGTCTGTGTCTGTGGCTGTGTCTGTGTCTCTGTCTGTGTCTGTGCTTGTGTCTGTGTCTGTGTGTGTGTCTGTGTCTGTGTCTGTGTCTGTGTCTGTGTCTGTGTCTGTGTCCGTGACGGTGTCTGTGTCTGTGTCTTTGTGTCAGTGTCTGTGTCTGTGCCTATGTCTGTGTCTGTGTCTAAGTCTATGTCTGTGTCTGTGTCTGTGTCTGTGTCTGTGCTTGTGTCTGTGTCTGTGTGTGTGTCTGTGTCTGTGTCTGTGTCTGTGTCCGTGTATGTGTCTGTGTCTGTGTCTTTGTGTCAGTGTCTGTGTCTGTGCCTATGTATGTGTCTGTGTCTGTGTCTGTGTCTATGTCTATGTCTATGTCTGTGTCTGTGTCTGGGTCTGTGTCTGTGTCTGTGTCTGTGTCTGTGTCTGTGCCTGTGTCTATGTCTGTGTCTGTGTTTGTGTCTGTGTCTGTGTCTGTGTCTGTGTCTGTGTCTGTGTCTGTGTCTGTGTCTGTGTCTGTGTCTGTGTCTATGTCTGTCTGTGTCTGTGTCTGTGTCTGAGTATGTGTCTGTGTCTGTGGCTGTGTATGTGTCTGTGTCTGTGTCTGTCTCTACGCCTGTGTCTGTCTGTGGCTGTGTCTGTGTCTGTGTCTGCGTCTGTGTCTGTGTCTGTGTCTGTGTCTGTGTCTGTGTCTGTGTCTGTGTCTGTGTTTGTGTCTGTGTCTGTGTCTGTGTCTGTGTCTGTGCTGTGTCTGTGTCTGTCTGTGTCTGTGTCTATGTGTGTGTCTGTGTCCGTGTCCGTGTCTGTGTTCGTGTCTATGTCTGCATCTGCGCCTGCACCTGCTCCTGCGCCTGCGTCTGAATCTACATCTGCGTGTGGGACTGCGTCTGCATCTGCGTCTGCTTCTGCGCATGCGTCTGCGTCTGCATCTGCGTCTGCGTCTGCGTCTGCGTCTGCGTCTGCGTCTGCGTCTGCGTCTGGGTCTGCGTCTGCGTCCGCGTCTACGCCTGCGTCTACGTCTGCGTATGCGTCTGTCTGCGTCTGCGTCTGCGTCTGTTCGGCTGCGTCTGCGTCTGCGTCTGCGTCTGGTCTGCGTCTGCGTCTGCGTACGTCTGCGTCTGCGTCTGCGTCTGCGTCTGCGTCTGCGTCTGCGTCTGCGTCTGCGTCTGCGTCTGTGTCTGTGTCTGTGTCTGTGTCTGTGTCTGTGTCTGTGTCTGTGTCTGTGTCTGTGTCTGTATCTGTGTCTGTGTCTGCGTCAGTGTCTGTGTCTGTGTCTTGTCGTGTCTGTGTTTGTGTCTGTGTCTGTGTCTGTGTGTCTGTGTCTGTGTGTCTGTGTCTGTGTCTGTGTCTGTGTCTGTGTCTGTGTCTGTGTCTGTGTCTGTGTCCGTGACGGTGTCTGTGTCTGTGTCTTTGTGTCAGTGTCTGTGTCTGTGCCTATGTCTGTGTCTGTGTCTGCGTCTGCGTCTGCGTCTGCGTCTGCGTCTGCGTCTGCGTCTGCGTCTGCGTCTGCGTCTGCGTCTGCGTCTGCGTCTGCGTCTGCGTCTGCGTCTGCGTCTGCGTCTGCGTCTGCGTCTGCGTCTGGTCTGGTCTGGCTGCGTCTGCGTCTGTGTCTGCGTTTGCGTCTGTCGTTCTGCGTCTGCGTCTGCGTCTGCGTCTCGCCTGCGCCTGCGGCTACGTCTGCGTCTGCGTCTACGTCTGCGTCTGTGTCTGTGTCTGTGTCTGTGTCTGTGTCTGTGTCTGTGTCTGTGTCTGTGTCTGTGTCTGTGTCTGTGTCTGTGTCTGTGTCTGTGTCTGTGTCTGTGTCTGTGTCTGTGTCTGTGTCTGTGTGTGTGTGTGTCTGTGTCCGTGTCCGTGTCTGTGTTCGTGTCTGTGTCTGCATCTGCGCCTGCACCTGCTCCTGCGCCTGCGTCTGCGCCTGCACCTGCGTCTGAATCTACATCTGCGTGTGGGACTGCGTCTGCATCTGCGTCTGCTTCTGCGCATGCGTCTGCGTCTGCATCTGCGTCTGCGTCTGCGTCTGCGTCTGCGTCTGCGTCTGCGTCTGGGTCTGCGTCTGCGTCCGCGTCTACGCCTGCGTCTACGTCTGCGTATGCGTCTGTCTGCGTCTGCGTCTGCGTTTTCGGCTGCGTCTGCGTCTGCGTCTGCGTCTGAGTCTGCGTCTGCGTCTGCGTCTACGTCTGCGTCTGCGTCTGCGTCTGCGTCTGCGTCTGCGTCTGCGTCTGCGTCTGCGTCTGCGTCTGTGTCTGTGTCTGTGTCTGTGTCTGTGTCTGTGTCTGTGTCTGTGTCTGTGTCTGTGTCTGTGTCTGTGTCTGTGTCTGTGTCTGTGTCTGTGTCTGTGTCTCTGTCTGTGTCTGTGTTTGTGTCTGTGTCTGTGTGTGTGTGTCTGTGTCTGTGTCTGTGTCTGTGTCTGTGTCTGTGTCTGTGTTTGTGTCTGTGTCTGTGTCTGTGTCCGTGACGGTGTCTGTGTCTGTGTCTTTGTGTCAGTGTCTGTGTCTGTGCCTATATCTGTGTCTGCGTCTGCGTCTGCGTCTGCGTCTGCGTCTGCGTCTGCGTCTGCGTCTGCGTCTGCGTCTGCGTCTGCGTCTGCGTCTGCGTCTGCGTCTGCGTCTGCGTCTGCGTCTGCGTCTGCGTCTGCGTCTGCGTCTGCGCCTGCGTCTGCGTCTGTGTCTGCGTTTGCGTCTGCGTCTGCGTCTGCGTCTGCGTCTGCGTCTGCGCCTGCGCCTGCGGCTACGTCTGCGTCTGCGTCTACGTCTGCGTCTGTGTCTGTCTGTGTCTGTGTCTGTGTCTGTGTCTGTGTCTGTGTCTGTGTCTGTGTCTGTGTCTGTGTCTGTGTCTGTGTCTGTGTCTGTGTCTGTGTCTGTGTCTGTGTCTGTGTCTATGTGTGTGTGTGTGTGTGTCTGTGTCCGTGTCCGTGTCTGTGTTCGTGTCTGTGTCTGCATCTGCGCCTGCACCTGCTCCTGCGCCTGCGTCTGCGCCTGCACCTGCGTCTGAATCTACATCTGCGTGTGGGTCTGCGTCTGCATCTGCGTCTGCTTCTGCGCATGCGTCTGCGTCTGCATCTGCGTCTGCGTCTGCGTCTGCGTCTGCGTCTGGGTCTGCGTCTGCGTCTGCGTCTGCGTCTGCGTCTTCGTCTGCGTCTGCGTCTGCGTCTGCGTCTGTCTGCGTCTGCGTCTGCGTCTGCGTCTGCGTCTGCGTTTTCGGCTGCGTCTGTCTGCGTCTGCGTCTGCGTCTGCGTCTGCGTCTGCGTCTGCGTCTGCGTCTGCGTCTGCGTCTGCGTCTGCGTCTGCGTCTGCGTCTGCGTCGTCTGCGTCTGCGTCTGCGTCTCCGTCTGCGTCTGCGTCTGCGTCTGCGTCTGCGCCTACGCCTGCGTCTTCGTCTGCGTCTGCGTCTGCGTGTGCGTCTGCGTCTGCGTCTGCGTCTGCGTCTGCGTCTGCGTCTGCGTCTGCGTTTGCGTCTGTGTCTGTGTCTGTGTCTGTGTCTGTGTCTGTGCCTGTGTCTGTGTCTGTATCTGTGTCTGTGTCTGTGTCTCTGTCTGTGTCTGTGTTTGTGTCTGTGTCTGTGTCTGTGTGTGTGTCTGTGTCTGTGTCTGTGTCTGTGTCTGTGTCTGTGTCTGTGTCTGTGTCTGTGTTTGTGTCTGTGTCTGTGTCTGTGTCCGTGACGGTGTCTGTGTCTGTGTCTTTGTGTCAGTGTCTGTGTTTGTGCCTATATCTGTGTCTGCGTCTGCGTCTGCGTCTCCGTCTGCGTCTACGTCTGCGCCTGCGCCTGCGTCTGCGTCTGCGTCTGCGCCTGCGTCTGCGTCTTCGTCTGCGTCTGCGTCTGCGTCTGCGTCTGCGTCTGCGTCTGCGTCTGCGTCTGCGTCTGCGTCTGCGTCTGCGTCTGCGTCTGCGTCTGCGTCTGCGTCTGCGTCTGCGTCTGCGTCTGCGTCTGCGTCTGCGTCTGCGTCTGCGTCTGCGTCTGCGCCTGCGTCTGCGTCTGCGTCTGCGTCTGCCTCTGCGTCTGCGTCTGCGTCTGCGTCTGCGCCTGCGCCTGCGCCTGCGTCTGCGTCTGCGTCTACGTCTGCGTCTGTGTCTGTATCTTTGTCCGTGTCCGTGTCCATGTCTGTGGCCGTGTCCGTGTCCGTGCCAGTGTCGGTTTCGATGTCCGTGTCCGTGTCCGTGGCCGTGTTTGTGTCCGAGTCTAAGTCCAGGTCCGTATCGGTGTCGGTGCCTGTGTCTGTGTCTGAGTCGGTGTCTGTGTCCGTGTCTGTGCCTGTGTCTGTGTCCGTGTCTGTGTCTGTCGGTATCATATATATATATATATATATATATATATATATATATATATATATATATATATATATATATATATATATATATTGTATCTTTCTCTATATTAAAAGAAATATTAACAACAAATAAACTAATAGTATTTATAGAAGGACTGAAGAACCTCTTCTGGGTAATCAAATGCATATTACGTAGCCTTAATAAAAGACGCAAGGAACATATGAGATTTTGTACATTAGGTTAACCAGTGAAATAAATAATTTAAATTACGACGTTCAATTTGGTAATGTGTAAACATTCTCAAGAAAACTCATTATTACATTCGTTTAGAGCACCAAGGTATTGAGATATATAAACATTCTAGCATATAATAAAAAAAGGCACAATGGTAGGTTTTAATCTTAATTTAAGCTTTTTGTAAGTCTATGTTTTTTTGCTGTTTTTCCTAAACCTTGAAGTATATGCTTTACCGATTATATGTTAAATACAATACATACATATATACAATATATAGTTTAACGTATGCAGTTGAAGTTAAAATTAAAATTAAAAGTAAAGTTAAAAATTATATTTACTATAAACTTACTACATTGTGTTTTCACTACAAAATAACACTTAACTGAACTATTTCTTTGTTATATTTGAGTAGATTTTTAATTGATGTCAAGTTTCTGTTTGTGAATGCTTTTATCAATTTCACTGTTAGCCTTCGACTGTTAGAGGGTTCTGCTTTATTATCTTCAAGGCAGTTTAACAAATTTTAATCTACCAAGGATCTAGTTATTCTTTACTAAAGTTGTATTCCATGGTTGGCTTTATATGTTTATCAAACTTTTATATTAATAGCAGGCTTATGTTTGCGTTTTCGATTTTTCGTATTTCATAAATTTGTTTAAACATCTTAAACAATTTTTAAAGTTTTCACTGCTACTCAGGACAATAACTGTAAATTACTTATATTTAAGTTCATTTGTTTATTTTTTATCAGATGCAACACGATATCCACGGCGTACCAATTGTAATGATAAACTGATAGCCCTAAGATTGTGTGTGCATTGTTAGGCGTAATGATCCAGACAAAGTGTTTCAGCACATTCTTTCTGAAAAAGCGAGAAGTAGATATTTATGGGCACTCTGTCCGTGTCCCCAAACCGGAAAGATCTGTTGTTCTGAACCGTTACCACAAGATTCCTTATGCTACTTTCATTCCTCTTTTGAGCCCGATCCGCAACAAACTCTAAGGTTGTTATAGGAAGCTTACAGATACTGGCAATTACAATACCTTGATCATTTCTTTGAAAAAAATTGTCTAAACTAGCACAATGTAGAATGAAAATGCCTAAGCATTCTGCATTAACTAACTTCCTAAATGTCAATGCACATCACTTGTATTTTAGAAACCGTACAATAACTATCACCGAAGGAAAACACTATTGAAGAATTTTATCGCAAACGCTCTACTTAAAAGCTAACACAAACACTTTATTATTATTAAAACGAAACTTTGAAATCTATTTGATTATCTAGATCATACATGAAATCCCTAAATAAAGAATACTGTTTGTAGTGACGGCTACCGCGTCCCAATTAAATTGTTCTCAGTTGCAGTTATACATATAATTCACTTTGTTCATATCAGTTTGGCTGAGTTCTTCTACCCAACCCATGTCGCAGTTTGGCTCCTACAAATGATAAGTTACATTACAAGGTATAATTTACAGTACAGTCGTTACGTACTTCATATGGTATAATGGTTTTTTCACCATTCATTGAAAATGCACAGTCATCATAATGCATAATACTGCAATAATCGTAAGGTTCGCCAAAATCTGTTACGTAATCCGACGAAAATTTCTCAAAATTAAATAACTGCTCTGCAAAATATGTTACATTAATCTTAAACGTTACTTCTTGTAGTAATTACCTGGATCAATATTCGCTTCCACGATTTCTACGTAATCGTCTCTGTTGGGATTGCTTTGTTCATGCATAAATCCTACTGAATGCAAAAATTCGTGTAACACAGTACTACTATCAACACAGTTTTCTCCTAAGTTTAATTCCTGACGACCTCCTTGTCGACCAGCATCAGCCCAACAACCATCTTCGTTATTCTAAAATATACATGCTACACAATTAGCATAAAAAATATATATAATTCACTTTTATGTCGATATAATCTCCATTGCAACAATTTCTGCATTCCTTAGGTTGAAGACAACTTCCTGCATAACCAGCACTGAGAGCTTGGCGAATCGTGTTAAGTTCTCCATTACCTATAAAGAAATTCATCTAATTTTCTTTCAAGTGTGTTTTGTTGTAGGTATTTCGCTAAAGTCACTCGGAAACAAAACGGAAAAATAATGCATGTACTTACTGAAGTCACCTGTTATTATATAGCAAGCGACTGCATTTGGCCAACGGTAATATGTGTCCACTAATCCATTCCTTCCTTTTGGCATTCTTGTATCATTGTAAAATCTCTTGTTACTTATGTCACAGTCTGAACGCTCTACGCAAATAATTTGCTATATTACTGTCATTACTTAAAATAATTACCTACCTTTTTGTAGGCTTCGAAAATTGGGCATTCACAAGCATTACCAAAACTAGAATAAAATGCTACTTAAAACAACTGTCGTTTTCATTTTTTTATACAATAATAGTTTTTTACTTAAACATTTTAAACTATTATGTGATCACTACTCACAATCTAAACTTATCAGTAAGTAGTGTGATTCAGAGATAAAAACGTACAAAAAGGTTGTTCATACGATAGCTATTGTGACAATATCTGAAAACCATTGATATATCTATAATATCAGCATATTTGTTATAGTCAATAAATATTCCCAAAGAATTTCATTACTAATAGTTACCTTTGATAATTAAAGCTAAACGATTCAACTTTAATTTTTATTCGTTTGGACGTGTTTCCCTTTATTTATTTTCCTACTTACTATCTTTACAATGTAATATAGATTAAAATTTAGATATAAAATCTATATCCAAACTTTGAGGTCGAATAACAAAATTTGTATTTGATTAACCTTTAAACTAATTTCCCAAAGTTCATTAACTGAAAACGCTTATATAGATTATATAGGTAGATTGTATATTGTATTATATGGATATTATATAGATAATTTGTCAAGCAATAAGTATTTGTCAATTTGGCACCTGTGAAAAAGATTTCACTAATCTGCATTGTTACTTTAATCCTTTGCCTATAACGTTAACCAGTGATGGTATTATATATGTAATTGGTCTCCTTATGGAGGATGAGCTAGTGGTAATAAAAATAACAGATGCTAACTAATAACTGGAAAATCTTTCGGGAAATAACGGATATTATATTAGTGGCCTATGTGTCATTGGTATTTGTTTTTTTGACCACTCAATTTATCCAAATTCTTTGCAAATTTTTTTTAATTAAAAATCTGCTTCTCTTGTTTTGAACATCCATACCATTTTCGACACCTGATTGTTATAGTATTACTATAAGAATGTATTACTTACAAAACGCACACCTTCCTCACATTATACATTGGAAACTTTCACAGTTTTCTACAATTTCTTTTAAGTATTCCAGCTTTTCATCGTGTCTATCATAACTTTTAAGTTGGCTACTATTATGCACTGTGTCCAAGATATGAATTCTCACTAAGAGGGCTCGGAAGTGGTAATAGATACAATACCGGTTAAATGAAAAAAAAATTGTCTAATTAGGGGGCCAATAAGACGACATAAAAAAATAGTGTAATTTTTTATTTTTAAGATGTTTGAAAAAATTTGAATTCTTGAAATTTGTGTTTTATTTTTTTCTGGTGTTATAAATGCTAGAGCAAAAATACAAACAGTTCTTCATGGCAACGTATTATGTCTTTAACATGGCGTAGTTAGTTTTTCAATCGGATGTTTGATAGTCTGATCGCGTTTTGAACCTTTTATGGACCATCATCACGAAATTTTTGAATACAGACATGCACTTTCAAGAAGTTGATGCAATAACTTTCCCGTATGATTATTACACACACCATAACAAAGTTCCATAATATTAGAAGTTAATATCAACAAACAAATTGACGGTAAAATGAAAAACTACTAATTCCTTTTGTTTTTATTGTTCTTATATTAGTTGTTCAAAAAGTTCTTCATTATTTTCCAAACACAAATCACATCGTCTTACAGTTGAATTCAAAATATTGCGAAGCATTTGAGGCGTAATCATTCAAATGCTTCGAGAACTAAGTTCCGCAATTATTTAATTTAATAATAATTTTCAATATTGTGTCGGTAAATATAATTTTTACACATCCCCAGAGTAAAAAGTCAAGAGGTGTTATATCGGGGAACGCACTGGCCATCTTACTTTTGAATACGTTCCACCCTATCTTGCTGAAAACCTTGCCGATAAACACTCCTGGACGGGTCTGGAATTATGTTTCGCAGCCCCGTCTTGTAAAAACCAATAACCTTCAATGTAAATCAGCTAAAGCTGCTTGTACTTCATTTTCTAATAAATTTTGGTAGCGTTCAGAATTTAAAGATTCGTTATAGAGAAATGGATCTATTATTCGTATTCCGAATATTGCAGGCCACACATTAAAACCGAAATGGTGTTGGTGTCTGCGCACTTTATAAACTATGATTTTCTTTCGACCAATAGTGAGCATTTTTGCTGTTGAAAATTCCATTATTGGTCACCTGACTTTCATCTGACCAAATGATTTTATATGGAAATTGCTCATTATCTGCACATTTCCGGGTATACCATTCACAGAACTCTCTATGCCTAGCTGAATCCCCTGGTCGAAGTCCCTGACAAATTCTAAATTTAAATGGACGTATTTTTTCTTTTTGTAAAATAAAATGAGCAGCAGAATGGTCCACTCTAATTGTTTGTTCAACCGTGTAGAAATTTTTTGACTTCCCGTAACAGTTAATAAAACATTATTTGCTTTTTTTCATTGCAAGGCTTTTTACGTGAATTTACAGACTTTTTAAATGCACCATGTTCTCTTAAATTTACTCACAAGTTCCTGAATGTGGTCTTATGAGGCTAGCCTCTCTGGATTTTCGTTGAGTATGTAACACGATAGTATATCATATTTTTCTACACATGAAAATTCAGCCATACTTCATTGATAACTACCACAAATTAACTAATTCAGAGTTAAATAGTAGTACCAGCTAAATACAAAATTGTACAATACAAAATTATGACAGATATTGAATTACTTCAAAGCCGTCATCTTTACTTTTTTTCAAAGCCTCCGGTTTTTGTTAAGTCTTTTTTAGAACATCACAGCGTTGTTATGATCTCGCAGTTAGAACTGTAAGATATTTTTTTTTTGAGATTCATGAAAAGCTTTTTATGAACTTGTAAAATTTTTTTTTTTGGAAATTATCCATATGTACTTTAGCAGTGTTTGATAATGATCATTTAAATAGGAAACTTTAATGTTAATTTTATAATCATTTAGTTTTTTATGCTGTTTCATAATTAACAATATATTATTTCAGTACTTTCCCTTATTTCATAAATAATTAAACATAAAGGAAGGTTCACTAAATAAACTTTTTTGAAAATGCAGGTCTGTATTCAAAACTTTCGTGATGATGGTCCATATAAAGTTCAAAACGTGATCAGACCATCAAACGTGATACATTCCTGAATTTTTAATAAAAAAACCTTTCAAAATACCAGGACCGTATTTAAAAAAAATAAGTTGGTCATGGATATAAAAATAGGAAATGTCAGATTGAAAAACTGACTATGCCATGTTAAAGTCCATAACAAGTTGCCATGAAGAAGTGTTTGTATTTTTGCTCTAACATCTATAATAACGCCAGAAAAAAATAAAATAGAAATTTCAAAAGTTCAATTTTTTTCAAATATCTCTAAATCAAGAAATCATACCACCGATTTCTTTTGGTGTCCTAATTACAAAACTTTTTTCCTATTTACCCGGAGTTGTATCTATCACCATTTCCGAGATCCCCGTAGTGAGAACCCTTATCTTGGACACAGTGTATAGTTATAGTCCGAGAGGCAGCGATAGAAATTTGCGGGTCATTTTCGTTCACTTCATTTTTTTTTATATGAGTTATACACGACATATGTACCTCATAGCCGGTCACATGAAACTTAGTATATTGTTTAGTTTGAACATAAAAAGTTGAAAAACAACCTTCCATCAAAATTCCAAAACAAAGTGCGTCTTCCACCCACACAAACAGACGCAAGAAAAATGGAAAAAAAACTCATAGCCGGTAAGATGAAACTTAAGTGTGATGTTTATTTTAATAATATGTAGGATAAAAATAAGAGTCTTCTACCTATAAAATAGAATAAAGATCGTCTTACAAGCTGATAAATATGCACTGGTTATGCGGTGCGTGCGAGCGCAACGGCGGCAACGTTGCATCTTTACCTGTTTAAAAGACGATCATTTAATTGTTAATAGACTAGCATAATGTTAATGTCTATACTATAAATAATTAATTTAATTTATTTTGAATTTGATGGTGTTTTAACGCGTCCGCAACGCGAAGAGGCAAACACAAACATCACAAACCATATCAGCAGTATTGATAGCGAATCAAAAGTAATCATACGGTGCTCTGATACCGATATGCTTGTTGTATTGCTCGGCAATGCATATATTGTAAAAGTGATGTGATAATATGGTTTCATGTTCGCGTGAGAGATTCGCAAAGTATATCTAAATGTGATGGATCTGGACAATAAATTAAGCTCAAAATTATGCAATGCGCTTCCAGCTTTCCACGTCGTTAGATGTGACTACAATCCATCGTTTTATCGGAGAGGTAAAAATCGGCTCTTTACAATTTTGAGAAACCCAGAAAAATACATGGATGCCTTTGAAAAAATCAGCGAGTTATCCACAGGAATATTCCTGAAATTCACTCGGTACTGGAAAACTGTGCATAGTTTAAAAAAATTACCAAAGTTAACGACGCTCGCGTGGCTGTGTACATGAAGAGTAATAAATTTAATGATGATGATCAAATTTTGAAATCGCTGCAAAAAATGTCGACGGAGCAATACTATCACCATGCAGAGCTGAACTCATCAAACAAATTAAGAGAGCAGCATTCACTGCGCAACTTTAGAGGCGCGCTTATGTCTACAACCAACGGACTTCCCACCCACCGTCGCAATCAACTCCAACAAAAGCCAAGGTATTACAACAAAATTACAATCATATAAAGACAATTTTCACTATTTTTAAATTTTATATTTACAGATAAAGAAAACAGTCAAGATATTCAAGATGCTCAATCAGACGAAGAGGAGGAAACCTTTAATAACAATGATGATGTCAATCTCATAATCCACGAAACAGACGATTCCGTCGATCAACACGACATCGAAGAGTGGCTGTGAAAAATAAACAAATATACATACAAAATGACAAATATAAAGTAATGTTGCATACATGTTACGAATGTAAATATTAAATTTAAAATCTAAAATAAATTTACACAAGTAGCAATAAAATGTAACTATGATTAATTTACTCACCTTACGTAAATACTTCAATCTAAATTACTAAATTACAAACTTTCTAAATCAATTTGAATTACCGCTTAAATATACTATAAAAATTAATTTTATTTGACAGTTTTCTACCAAAGAGCAATTTATTGAATTTACCAATTTACTTCGAAGTTTAAATTTTTGCGTTTCTCTTTAACTCTTTTCTGAATAAATTCAATAAATAATTTATAATATAGAAATTAACATTATGCTGGTCTATAACAACATCAATGATCATCTTTTGGCAGGTAAAGATGCAGCGTTGCGGCCGTGGCGCTCGCATGCGCCACATATTCAGTATATCTTTACCAGCTTGGAAGGCGACCTTTGTTGTACTTTATAGGTGGAAACCTATTCTTTTTATTCACATATTATCAAAGTAAACATCACACTTAGTTTCACCTTACCGGCTGAGTTTCTTTTTCATTTCTTTACGCCTGTTTGTGTGGGTGGAAGACGTAGTTTGTTGTGGAATTCTGATGGAAGACTATGTTATTTCAACTTTTTATGTTCAAATTATACAGTATACTACGTTTCGTGTGAGCGGCTATGAGTTTTTTAATTTAATTTTTGGCGAGAAGCGCAACCCTCCTGCAACCCCATGTCGTAGAACTGGAATGGGAGATGATGATTTTAGTATTATGGTCATTCGAATATACAGCGACCGAGAATGGTGTAATGAAATCTGTCGCTGCCTCCCGGACTATTAGGTGCAGGTATTATTTAAGCATATCGCATGGTAACCAAGCACAAGAGGTCTTACTTAATAGGTTTATTTTTACACAGTTTATTAAGATTTCATAGTTACATCAAAATATATATATATATATATATATATATATATATATATATATATATATATATATATATATATATATATATATATATAGATATTGAGGTGATTAGATAAGATTAAGACAGGGATTGGAGAGTTTAAACTGATAATTTCTTTAGAAAAAGTTGAGATCAAGTATGATACGTTTACGATGCATTTAATTGATGTAATTTGGTATACGATTGCAAGAAAGTGGATTTGTTTTGGTTAAAACAGGCTTAATAAAATTTGTACAATTTGGTTCAATCATAAAAAGCATTGTGCTACATAAAAACATGTCAGGAAGGCTAAATAAAGTTATTTCTGTAAGTACGATTAAGTACTTAGTTTTGTTTCATTAAATTACAGTTCATTAAAAGTATTTTGACATTTGGATGTTTTTCAGGTGTTTAACACATAGTGTAGAGTTATGTTTATATTAGGGACATATTATAAGTAAGATAAAATGCAGGAAAAATGTTAAAATTCGAGAAAAGGTTACAATACGAACATAATTTAATCATTACTCACAATATAAATGGAAACGGATGTGCGATAAAGAAAGTGGTGCATAATAAACATTAAGAACATTGTACAGAACAATTTTACATAAAGATATCTACATACAAATACATTTTTATGTTAGATTTTTGAAGAAGTGTGTTAGACAATATGGTTTATTAAAGTGACTTAAATTTAGACAATACAAGCAAGGTGAACATTGAATATGATTTTGGTTAATTTGAACGTTTTAAACGCAAATTATTTGTATATTTAAAATAAAGTTAGGTTAAGTTTTAAATTTAAGGTTATTTACAAATTTATAGTTTTTTTAGATTAATATGAGCTTAAAGTGATTTGTTAATGTGATTAATAGGAGGTTTTCCTCATTTCCATACAGTAATTTAACTTGTACAAGTCATTTGAACATAAATTTTGTGAAATGGGGTTGACTATACAAATTTACTATGTTAAACAGAATTTTCCTCTAAATTTAAGATTTTGGACATATAATAAATGTTTTCTGATACAAATTTTCGTCCAGATCACAAATATGTAGTTAATTTAAGTGTAGATAGTAAGATTTTTTAGATATAAGCAATTTCGGTTTAGAATAAGTCAATTCGTAGAATATTGAAGAGAGCTATACCATGTTGGGTATCAATTTGTGCAGAATTTAGCACAGATTTCATTTCTGTTTTTAAAATTTAAATCAATAGCTTTATACAAAAGTTATAGCATAATTTATACTTTAGTTAAGTTTTCGAATTTATTCTGACCAATCATAGACTTGGTTACATTATTTGGATTTCTAAAAAAAAATGAAAATATGGTAACTAACAGAAGGGTATATAAAGAATTGCTCCTGAGCAGAATCTCTCTCTATATTTTTCTATTTAATCCAGTTGTTTTGCACAGTTTAAAAAAGTGTAGTGTTTTTGTTTAACAAGTAAGTTATTTAACCACAATTATTATCGGGAGATTTTAATACAAGTTTAACGGAGAGACGAGAAGTTCAAAAACAATTGTTTTTAACCTACATTTGTTAAAATAAAGTTAGGTTACCGATATTTGTCCATGTTCGTAAAGGTCATTACGAATTAAATTTCATGGTTGTTACGATTAATGTTTGACGATTAAAAAAAAAAGTTCGTTTGTTTAATTTAATTTGTTGTTACGTTTTCCAAAACAAAATTGTAATCAATTTTTCTTCCAATTGGTATTTTATTCCTGCTGCGACATTTTAATAATTAATATTCCATTCGCATGCTAAAAAGAAAGTGATAATAATTTAAAATTTCTACAATCTTAAAACATTACTTAAACCGATAAGTTTGAAAAATCTTAAAACAATTAAATAAATATCATTATCAATAAATTTTGTGGTTGTGTGAAACTTTTAAGCATAAAATAAACTCGTTTACCACAACAAAGCAACCATCAATCCGAGGGCCAGTGTGAAATTATTGGGCGTATTGCAGCAGCGAACTTGGTGGATCAAGAACTTCGATCATCAATTGGAAAGAGCTTACATGAATAATTGGAACCAGCTTTATGAAAACATCCGTTTGCAGATAGGACAATGCACATGTGAGTCAATTTTTAATCATAACCCTGTTAGTTGTATCTTTATTTGTGTGATTTCCTGCACTTATTATTTTTATGTATAGGTGTAAATGTTTATGCAATAGTTGTGTTAACATCTGCAAAACAAATAGAAATTTAGTTTTATTTCCAAATTTTAATTCCAATTATCTAGTTAAAATCACAATTTTAAGAAGTCATCTTTTAACAAATCTGACAGTTTGATACTTGAGTTCATTGAATTCATAACGCATGCGTTATGGTATAAATTTTATTAAGGTACATTTAACATATAGGATTTTTAATATAACGTGGAATCCACATAATATTGAACCAGTTAATTATTCCCTTCAAATCAGAACTCTATCCCCTAAAGAGATTTGAGCTAGTACGGTGCACAAATAGAATCTTATATTTTAATATCCATTTCAAATTTAATTAGAATTTTATCCCCATTTTGATATTTGAGATATTAAATCCATAAATATATATATATATATATATATATATATATATATATATATATATATATATTATATATATATATATATATATATATATATATATATATATATATATATATATATATATATTGATTGATGAAATAGCAATAATATACAACAAGTCAGTCATTAAGGTTTATATAAAATTATTAAAAAATGAATTAAAACATACAATAATAATAATTTTTATAAGTATCAATTATTTTCTTATTTTTTTAGTGTAAGGTAGTGACAACAGATGTGTATAAATGGTTCTTAATGAATTAATATCAGTTTTACAGTTAACAATTGAATTGACGATATTAATTAAGTGGCACATTTCTTGAAATTTTCTTTTAGAAGTTTGTCCAATGTAAAAGCAATTACAATGATTGCATGGAATGGCGTAAACTAAATCTGAACTATTCGATATAGAAAATTTATCTTTTAATTTTGAATAGAAATAATTAATATCTCTAATAGGCGAGTTAGAAATTTAAGTAATCAATTAATTAGAGGAGTTAAAGTGGGGATGTAAGAAAACATTTTATAGGTTACCTGTTAAGTATTTTGTTGTTTTAAATTGCTAGTGTTATTTGCAACTTTAGTAAATAGTAACTTTTTCTAAAGATTGGCAGAATAACCATTTTCTAGTAATATTTTGTACAATTTTTTAAGATTTTTATTTAAACATGATGTGTGACAATTCCTATTAATTCTATTTTTGAGTCTCTTTATAATATTAATTTTTTGTGGTCAGATGAATATGGAATATATCGTTCTGAACTAGATATTTTCATATACCAATCAAGTATAATGATTGAATTTTTTCTGATTACTAGTGTCTCTAAGAAAGGAACATAATAATTAACTTCTTTTTCTACGGAAAAATGAAACGACTATATATATATATATATATATATATATATATATATATATATATATATATATATATATATATATATATTTTATTTTTCTTTTTGGTTTTATTAGATCAGCTGGATGTTTAATGAATGCTCTTTATTATGGCCTAAATTTTCGCAAATTTATTCTTTGCTTTTTCAAAGGCTACAACTAGAAAACGTTGAACAACAAGTATTATAACATACAGATCTTACTTACTATGAGGTTTACAAATTGTTGCGTTTTTACATTTTTTTTTATATTTTTTTATTATATAATAATAATAAAAGATTAGCTTCAAAATCCAAAAAACGTTTCTTATTTTAAAAAACTCTATTTTTGCTTTGTTTATTAATTCTATATTATACAATGGCTAGATTTTTTTTTCTAGGTGTGTTATAATATTGGATATTTTTTTTTATTGTGCTGTCAAAAAAATAAATATAATTTATGAATTATCTTTTTTTATATTTAATAAATATGAGTATATAACACTTAGATTCTCAATATCACTTTTTTTGTTTAAGCATGAAGAATTTTGATAAATATAACACATTTCTATAAAAGTTCTTTTTGTTTTATTTGCTTCTAAATGTAAATTTTTTCCGTTTTCAAAGTTAAAGTTATGACCTTTATTTAATATATGTTGTGCTAAAGCACATTCTAGAGGTTTAACTCTCACATCGCTTTTGTGTTGGGCAATTCTTTGTTTAAGGTACTGTGATGTTTGTCCTACGTATGTATTATCACAGTCTATGCATTTAAGTTGATAAACTAAATTCCTTTGTAATAAGGTTGGTGTTTGATCTTTAACTTTGTGAGAGTTAAACCTCTAGCATGTGCTTTAACACAACATATATTAAATAAAGGTCATAACTTTAACTTTGAAAACGGAAAAAATTTACATTTAGAAGCAAATAAAACAAAAAGAACTTTTATAGAAATGTGTTATATTTATCAAAATTCTTTATGCTTAAACCAAAAAAGTGATATTGAGAATCTAAGTGTTATATACTCATATTTATTAAATATAAAAAAAAGATAATTCATAAATTATATATATTTTTTTGACAGCATAATAAAAAAAAAATGTCCAATATTATAACCCACCTAGAAAAAAAAATCTAGCCATTGTATAATATAGAATTAATAAACAAAGCAAAAATAGAGTTTTTTAAAATAAGAAACGTTTTTTGTATTTTGAAGCTAATCTTTTATTATTATTATATAATAAAAAAATATAAAAAAAAATGTAACAACGCAACAATTTGTAAACCTCATAGTAAGTAAGATCTGTATGTTATAATACTTGTTCAACGTTTTCTAGTTGTAGCCTTTGAAAAAGCAAAGAATAAATTTGCGAAAATTTAGGCCATAATAAAGAGCATTCATTAAACATCCAGCTGATCTAATAAAACCAAAAAAGAAAAATAAAAATAAAATATCATTTTGCAAGATCAATATTCATTCAATATATATATATATATATATATATATATATATATATATATATATATATATATATATATATATATATATATATGGATGACAATACTTATTACAGAATAATACAAATGACGTATTGTGTAGTTTTGGTGGTGCGCTGCTAACGAGCCTTCGCCCTCTTCAACGCGTGGAATGCGTGGTTGTTGTGTTCCGTGGCCTTGCGTTATACCTGTTGGCGTGATGTTGAGTATTGTGTTTATCAGAAAAAGTCTTATGTTGGTGTAAGTTGCAGGTGGAGTGGTTGCGTGGATGTCCTGTTGTCTCTCGGTTGGTGTTTGTGGTGCTGAATATCTAAAATAAAAGGAAAAAAGTCTACATAATTACGAGTACCTCTGTATATAATATGTTATGGTCTTTGTTTTGTGCGCAACTCAACACGCTTTGACACTTAACTCATTTCCGTTTCTTATACCGTGCAATTCAGGCGATATCTTTTTTAAGGTTTGATTCCCTTCTAAAAGGTATATAAAGGCGTCTAATTACATTTTCTATATATAATATATTTAATAGAGAACAAAAGTAGGAACAAGAGTAGGAATAAGGAAACCGCTTATGTTAAGAAAAAGCTTTTATTTTGGTAAATTTCCGTATCGTTGTAAAAGCGTGGTGAGACGTCACGATCTTTACTTGCATAAAATGGCGTATGATAATGCATTGTCATCTTTACCAACATAAATGTTGTTATACATATTCTGCGTTTGTCGTACATATAAGCAGTTTTAGTCGTTCGAACCTGCGTGCGTTAGTTTAATCTACCGTTCCCTTATTGTTGGTGGAAGAGAAATGAAAGTTACCTTACGTGAATACCTGCTACAGTTCGATTGTTTGTACGTTGAGGATAGATGAGGGTTCTAGTACCTTCCTGTGCGTTTATATTATGGAAATTATAGTGTACTTTCCATTATGGTCCACAGTTCGTTTATACTTCGTTTATTTGTACGTTGAATACATTATCGTATATTTGTCTTGTGAATTGGAAATGAAAATTTTCAAGCTACACTTCGTTTAAGACAAGACTAAATTATTTATTTTGTACAAGTGAGTACGTATCCCTTTAGCGCAGTTTAAGTAAATAACAAATCAGTTAGTGTTATTTTGATACGGTTAAAAAGGAACAGCTGAGTTCTGCTCTTAAGATAAAAAACATTTGAGTTCATAACCTATCGCAACTATAATCTGTTGACATAAGTCAACACACGTTTCATTATTGACTACAGTGTTGATCGTATTGCATTTTGAATTTTAAGTAAATACAGATTATAAGGTTCTACAGTGTTGAATTTAGCAATTTTAAGACCTTAGACTTTACTAAAAATATCGTTTTAGTTATTTTACGCTGATATTAATCAAACAGTTCGCTTCATTAAATATAAATATAAATACAGTTATTTATTGTTTATTCAGATTAACTATTATGCTTTGAGATACAGCCTTTCTCAATTTTTTTGTTGTATTTTAACTATCAAACGTAGAAATTGAGTGACGTTCCAACATTAAAACAAACGATAATACTGATTGCATCTACGGATAAATCTCACCACTGAAAATCAATGAGTTCTCAATTACAGTAAGTTTAATATGTTTATACCTCACTGAGTTAGACCGTGGCACAATTTACCTTTGTAATACAACAATAAACAACACACTAACATGTTTTGTTATAATGGAGCCGTTGTCGGTACTACCGTTTTCTCAATTTTACGTTCCGTCACTCGGGCGTAACTGTCGCCGGTTCGGTGTTGAGAGGATCTCGCTGTCGTCGGTGCCCCTTCTGTCGCTGTTGGTGTTGTGCTCTTAGCTTGCTTCCGCTGGAGTGGCGGGAAACATGGGAACTTCGGACTTCCTCGGAAGTTGACCGGGTGATCACCACCGTAGTTCACGCACTTAGCCCGGACTGTGCCGGGGTTTAGCGCATTCTCTGGAGTGGTGATTTCCTCCGCACAAGAGACAGCGTGTCACCGCTCTACAGTAACGCTGTGTGTGACGGAATCCCTAGCAAGGGTTACACTGTCGAACGCCGGATTTCCGCCTCCTACCTGTCGGTCCTTCAGATCCTCTTCTGTTGGCAGCGTCACTAGCAGAAGCAGGATTGGACTGCTTTGTTTCTTCATCCTGGATCAATAAATATAATTAAACTCGCTTTCTGGTAGGTCTGATAAAACGTCGCTCTCGGAGATTTCTACAAGTACTCCCCGTATAACCACTTTCAACGTACGTTCACACGTTGCCTAATAGGCGTGGTATTGAGTACCATGCCTATCCAGATACCGCATCAGCCTGTCACGATCCTTGACTGTGGCAGGTTGTATCCTGAATTCATCGCTGATAGCCTTCGCGTTAGTGAAAGTGACCCTTAGCCGGTCCAATTCTCGAGAAAAAGTGACCCAGTTCTATTTCTGATGAAGGATTACCGGAGGCACCCTCTCCCTGGTAACGACGGCTTCCATGGCCTCCGGTGCCTTCACTCCGAAAGCGTTGACGGTCGGTGTAGGCGTCGTAGTGCTATCTCCTATGCTAGTGGGGTGATGCCTTCTAGCAGTGGTGGCCGGGTCTTACGTTACCGCCTCCTCTTCTGTGCGGTGGCGGCCGGTGGCTCGTATCTGTTCGTTAAGTGGAACGGCAGATCGAGCAACGACGGAAACGTGTATTGCTGGGTCGTCAGTGACAGTGGATCTCCACGTTCCATCGCTGGAAGCGGCGCGGGGTCAACCCTGATTCGGCCATCGTGAAATCGATGTCTTTTTTGAAGTTGACAAGTCTATCCTTATCTGACAAGATACCTTCTCAAATCAAGATGTAAGCCTCGAATGCTTATTAATACGACGGCGTTCACGTGGATGCAGTCTTAACTGAATAGGCCTTTCGTACCCCGGTGAGGTTGGGGCCACTTAAACAGTACTATGTAAAAATATGAGTGAGGTTAATACCGCTTGGTGGTATAGTGTTTGCGATAGCGCTGCAATAAATAAACATAAAACCGGACAACGGTCCAAATCACATATGGAGGTAATGACATATTTATGTACAACTTATTGGGGCTGTTAGTGCTCTAATAATTTTAACGTAGCGGTTCAAGTTTTTAAGACAAATAAAATAAATCGCTGTTTACTCATTAGTATTATAAAATGCTTAATAATTTTCAACCCAGGATTCAAGTACAACATAATTAAGAAAACAGAAAATGGATTTGGCAAGACATCATTTTTTAATCGCCATTTCTAAATTACTGCTACTTAGTGCTTAAACATTTCTAACCTTGGACTTTCAGTGTTACAACATAATTAAAACGGACCACTATTAGTGTGATGTTGGTACTGTCTTAATAGGATATTTGTGGATCTTGGGCTTTGTCTTATTTGTTCGCCAATATTATGACAGTGTTGATTATTTCACATTTTCAAGCCCAGGTTTCAACTAAAAATAATAATAGTGCCTTTTATTTAGACTACGTTTTAACAAAAGAAAAACAGAATAAGTTGTATTTAAATACTTCATAACCTAATGCGGCGAATTTCAGATGATTTGGCTCAAAAGTACCGCACTTGCCACCTTACTTGTAGTAATACACAATACATTAGTGGAATGACGATGTTAAAAACAAAATGTTGTAATTAATGCGTTTGAATATAACGTATAATACTAAAAATGAAAAAAGCTGAGTGATCGATTTGTTCAATACGTGGGGCTACGCGCGACAATGATGTGTTGTGTTAGTGTGATACTTTATATCCTGCATTCGAACTAAATTTCACATTGATGTAGAAGCATTTAGATGTTCGGTAGAGAATGATTTACAGAAGATTTTGAAGGATTTATCTGGAACCCGTGCCACTCCGATAAACCAATTAAACTAGTTATACCTGGATTTATATAATTGCTGCTCCAGTCACATCTGATGCAGAGAAATTATAATGAAGCTGAGTAACATCAGCATATTGATAAATTGTTACATAATTAGTAGCACAATTAAAATTACTAGAATATACAGAAAACGAGAGCAGCCCTAGTGCATATCTTTGGGATGTTCCCGAGGTTATAGGTACCGTTAAATATGTTTTATAATTTATGACAGCTTGGTACTAAATATGATGAATTCATCGTATAAAACTCCGTGGAGAAATCTAATGGTACTAAAACACATAATTTTCCGATGCACAGCTATACCCAGTTCTAAATCCGGATTGCATTTCTGCCAAAATATATTCTTTGAAATAAACACTTGTTCAGACATAATTTTTCCAAAACTTTCGATAAAATAAGTAAGATACACATAGGTCTCAGATCATTGAAAGAAATTGATTTACTAATTTAAGGCAGTGGTATGGTACTTGCAAGCTTCCGTACATCTGTATATGTACCGGTTATCAAGCAGTAGTTGATAACAAATGTTATGTACGGTAAAATATATGGACAACATAAGATAATCATTTTAAGACTAACACCATCGTATCCCGTCGATCTTGACTTTATTAAGTAAATGTATACAAGTACGCCACTTTCGTGAATTTCTGTAAAGAAAAATGAGTCAATAAATTTTTTTTAATTATTAGAGTAGAACCTAACTAACACATTTACAGACTGGGTATCTAAATTACAGAAATTAAAATACCTAGTTTTTATCCTTTCTTTTTTTTTAAATTTTTGTAAAACATTTCCTGGTATAGATATCATTAACCTTGTGTCCTGCGTTAACCAAGGTGCTTTAGCTTTATTTATCATTACATCGTCTAAATAATAAACGTGAGACCAATTAATGGCTTGAAGAGCATTATTGAATTGTTCAAATTTTGATTACACCAACGAAGTCATAGCCATTGGATGGTACATGGTGTTCAAAATCTGAGAAATTGTTAGTAAGACATCTTACATTTGAATGATTAATTCTAAGATAATTAGTATTGCCATTATATTTATTTACATTCAACCTAAAATTAGGATCACAAAACGGTTGAGGCAAATATTATTATCAATGTAATCCGTGAGATATGTCCTTCAAGAATGCAAGTATCCATCTGCAGTTAAAGTTTCTACATAAATGTATGAACCAATGATTGTGCTGTCAAATAAAACGACCCACCATTTGAAGCGAATCATATGACGACATCCTTAATGTTCGCGATGCTTTTCAATGGACAGACGTATTCGTTATGACGATTAAACATGTGTGAGTTTGTCAACTTACACTCGTCAGCAAATATGATGTTAGAGAGGAAATTTGGATTTTGTTCTAACTGATCCATGAAACTCCTACAAAATATTACTCGCCATTCACGATCTCCAGGATGTAGTGCTTGAGTGACATGAATTTTGAATGGGTGATATTAATTTTTTTTTTAGTACTCTCCATACTAGCTGTCGCGATGTATCCATATTTGTTGCGATGACCCGTGTCGAAACTTGAATCTAATGGAAAATTAATTATGGAGATTTTTAGAAATTTACTTACTGCCCGTAAAATTTCATCCTCATTTTCATTCCTGGGGTCTAGCAACAGACCTTCTTGTCTGACAACACGAACCAAACTCGCCCAAATTTCGATGTTGCGGTAAAGACTAGTTTTTAGCAGGTTGTTGCCTTTCTGGAGACCGCTCTAGGTATGTTTGTGCAGTAATATTATCGAGAAATTTGTAATAAATTGATGAAAAAGCAATAACCACTGAAATTTAAGCGAACTGTCAAATATGTGTTTATATTAAGCAAAATAATGCATATTATTTCCGAAGCACTCTTCTTCTTTCAGTTATGTTCATTTACTCTTAGTTTTAGTCTAGATTTCATCTATTACTATTAGAATTAACTATTTAATTTTGAATAGTTTAAATTTAGTCAAAACGTGTTTTTTAAACACAAGAACGCATGTTGCTTCCAAAGCACTCTTTGCCAAAACAGTTTTTTCGATATTTTGAGGGAATCTTGAAGTTGAAACATACCATATGATATAACATTGTAATCAGCAAAAAGAGCTTAATTCAAAAATTTAAAAATCCAATATGGCTGCGATAAGAAATAACAAAGTTAACTACTATAACTTCTAGACCTAGAGTATCTAGAAATTTTCAATAACATATTTGGATTTCTCATAAAAAAGTGCCTTAATAATATTTCAGTTTAAAACGTCCACCTTTTGCAGTTTTGGGTATAAAAAGGTAAATCGAAAATTTCGGTTTTTCTTTAATCTCGGCAACCTCCGAAAACATCCGAAATTTCTTAACGACATATTATTGAGCATCAAAATGCGCACTTTGCCCTAATTTAACCGTGTATCTCTTTAAATAACTGAGAGCTCGAAAAACGAATATATATATATATATATATATATATATATATATATATATATTAGAAATATCTATTATATATTTTAGATTAACACCAAACCAAATTTTGTCAGCTTGTTTTGTTAATTATTTGAATACACAAGGCCAATTCAGCAAAATAATAGATATAGGTATTTTGTTTATTTAATTAACAAATCTGATAACGCACCTTAACATAAAATAAAACAATATTATCAATGGCAACTTATCTGTCCGTGAAAGATAGTTTATCAGTTTAATGACTAATACTAACATCTTCGAAAATATTACTATGAATTTGATTGTTTACCATTAAACTGTCATCTCGTCATTAGATAATTTTATATTCTCGTTTATTATTATTAAATTGTAAAAAAAGTTTCTAAAAGCTAATCGTGGTTAGCACTTTTAATTCAAAAAGAAACGCACAATAGATATACAAATCTAGTCTTTCCTTAGTACGTCATTCGGGTGTTGTAGTTAGTTTCTCTTTGTGCCAAATTGAATTTAAGGTTGTTTCTATTTGCAACAGCAATTCCGATTGCTAAGGATTGATATTTAATTTGTGACTAAATTCAAGGACATGTATATCACATTTCGAATGTATTGTTCTATTATATATGAAAATGTAAACTTTCAGCATTAACACTCATAATAAAATACTTATCTTTTTTGGGTTTGTGAATGCTTCTATCATTTTCAAATTGAAGTTTTTCACAACTTTACACTTACATCACAACTCGATTAAATTTTGTTAAATGTGTTTTTGGCTGACAAATTTCATTGTTAGCTTTCGTCGTAGAGAGTGTTCTGGTTTGTCATCTTTAAGGCAGTTTAACAATATTTAATTTTAATGACCTCTAGTTATTCTTTACTAAAATTTGAAATTTAATTTTTATAAGTTGGCTTTATACGTTTCTCAAACTGTTGTATTAATAGCAGGCTGATGTTTATGTCTTAATTTTTCAACTTTGACATAATTGTTTACAACATCTTTAACAATTTTTACAAATATTACTACTGACGAAGATAACTGTAAGTGTTATCGAAACGTTTAGATTGTATAATTTAAATACACCATTAAAAAACCCAAAAAAGATAAGTATTTTATTATGTTCTATTATATGTTTAATACTCCAAGAGGGAAATTAATTATTCAATTAATTAATAATAAATTTGATTTTGACATTCAGCAGAAATATAATATTGTGACGTTACCATAACCAAAGAACAGGATAAGGTAAGGTAACGAATATTTTGCAAAACATCAAATAAGAGAACTCAAATTGCAATATAACAACGCACTAAAGTGCATATTCCATCGTCTTTTACAGTCCTTCTTTAAGACAAATTATAAGTTAACCTAAGAATATTTGCTATAAAGCAGTTCATTTTCTTGTTTAATTAAACATTTATTTATTTAATTAAGCAATTATGAAGGAGATTAAGGTATGGAGTTTGAACTAACAAGTCATGACGTAGGAGTTTGAGGTATGGAGACTGCTTACTTAACAAAATAAAATTTCCGGTACTTTGGCAAGCGCAACTGTTCTTCATATAAACTTGAAATATCATAACGGTCAATTGTCATAACTTCTTCTCAGGGGCCTTGTTTATTGTTGCATGGTAATGTTGTTAATCGGAACGAACTCATGCTCTAATAACAATATTGGCCCGTTACTGCGCACAATGCCTTAGATGGTGGGCATCAATGTATCGCCATACAGTATAAACGAGGACTAGTTCGAACACCTCTATAAGTATAATACAGGAAACGTATCTGATATGTAACAACATACGACAAAAGGTGGCAACCAAATGAAATGAAATACATTTTTTAGGATTTTAGGATTTAGGATATTTTTCAAATATGTTCGTACTCAATATAGAAAACGTCCAAACCTTCATATTAAATAGCACGCACCCACGCACGCACATACACGCAATTCACGCACACTCACGCGCAACCCCCCCACGCACACACACACACACGCACACACACAAACACACACACCCACTCCCACACCCACACCCACACCCACAACCACACACACACACCCACACCCACAACCACACACACCCGCGCGCACGCAGGCACGCACGCAGGCCCTCACGCCCGCACGCGCGCGCGCACACACACTCAAACAGGCAGATTAAATAAAATAAGTGTTGACCCTCGCACGAGTTATGTTCGCCCCAAAACAAATTCATTGGTTGTATTCACCACGGAGAAGATCACAGGTATGCAAAGCTTTGTTACTAACGCCACTGTTGTATTAGAATGAAATTATGCTTATACTTAAGTAAATTATGTTTCACATCAAATTTAGATTAGTCTTTGCTTAGAGATTTATGAATACAGATCGTGAGTAGCTTTTGTGGCTGTTTGCATTTGTGCTTGTGTTTGTTTTTGCTTGTCTGTGTCTGAGCCTGTGTCTGTGTCCGTGTCTGTGTCTGTGTCTGTGCCTGTGTCTGTGCCCGTGTCCGTATCCGTGTCCGCGTCCGTGCCCACTCCCTCTCCCACTCCCTCTCCCTCTACTTCCACCCCCCTATCTTTCCCTCCTCCCCCACTCCCCCCTTTTCCTTCCTTTCGAATAGGATGCGACAGTTCTGGCCTCTGCTCATCGTGAGCTTACTGGATTTCTATCTACGTTTACTTAAGGTATTTCTCTCGATTCCTTTCCAAGTTTTCCTGGATTGTTTCTCGATGCACAACGGCGTGCCGAACTCAAGAAATCCACCTCAGAAGACGAAGCTAACAGGAAAAATCCTTTCTTACTTCTCTTTGAAACTTTGAAGCCCGATGGCGAGCCTAAGATTAAGTATGTTACTTTTACTGAACTTCCTCAATTACCTCCTTCCAGCCCTTATGATCCTAACACGCACTTAGATGATGCTGAACCCGATTTGATTTCGAATTCCGGTTTTCTTACTCGTGTAGAAGAATTGAGTATCTCTCGCGGTCCGTCCCATGTGATGCTATTTGTTGGTGTCCCTCATATCTTAACCGGAAAACACACATAAGTATTTATTGAATTCTGGGAAGGATTTGGTGCCATTACTAAAGCCTGTTCCCATCTTATGACTGTGGTAAGCGCATATTGAAAGAAATTAAACATCGCACTATGAGTTTTCCTGAAACTATGATAATTTACGTTACTCTCATGCAAAGCTTATTCTAACATTTATCTACCTCACTACCAGAAGGCAAACACTTATACTGTATTCGATGTAATTTAACGCCGTTCTATCATAATTCTTTGGCTTTAGGTAAACACATCGAGCAGAACTAATATTCCATCGATTCGTTTAAACCTCCACCTTTTAAGGAAATTGATAATTTACTCAAACAAGTCTAGCTCACGTGAGTTGTTCATCGGGTTCTTCTCCCACCTCGAATATTGGGTATAAACAGACGTTCGTAGAGCAAAAATTACTTCAGCTAGTTCTCCTGAACGAACCTTCGTCTACATTTTCTACCCTTCGTTGTTGGAACTGTTCTAACGTAGGGCACATCTCTCTTTGCTATCCTGGTCCTCAGCATAAACACTGTTACGGTTGCGGTAAACCAGGAGTAACTAAACTTTCTTTTCTCTATTGCTCCAATAAGAATCAGGGAAACATACGATAGGATCTTCTAACCGAGATGAAGATTCTGTAACTTCCCTAATCTCGGATTCTCCTTTTTTTGGTATTTCTGCAAACATTTCGTCCTATACGTTGTGTTCGCCAGTGTTTGTGATGATGAATGTCCTTAATTACGTAGTGAGTGTTGAAGCCAATTAGTGTTGCGAACATTTAAATATCTCAAAATTGAGATATCGCAGGATGAATCCTGAGACAGAAGATAGTCAACTTTCAAACTAAGGTAATTGAAAAGTCTTGAAAGTTACTGTCATTGGAAAACCTGTAAATATAACGATAGAATTTCAAAACCTAGGGCGAGATTGTTTGAAACAAATAATGTCGAATTTTTTATTCTCTAAAGAAGTGATTCTCTTGCAAGAGAAGTTATTCTGGAGATAGGCAAACACTCTTCCCTTGTACCGGAAGTTAGAGTGAAGACTGTATAAGTTTTTGGGATAGTGCCCTCTAGTGGCATAAGTAAAAGGTATATCGCCATAATTTATATACTAGAACATAAGGCGTGGAAAGCTCTTCTAAACGAGGTCAAGTTCACTAAATTCGATAAAGTTAAAATGCTTATGATCACTATTAAAAATAAAGAAACCATCACAACCGCTTTATTTGACAAATTGTAAAGATGACACCTAAAGCTTTTTTATTGACAAAAGTCTGAACCTTACAATAATAATATTTCTAGACGTAACTTTCCTCGTAATTTTTTAAGAAAATCATTTTTATGTTTTGATGCTCTCTAGCGGTCATATCAGGGGCTCGAAAATATTTACTCTTGTGATTTATTTTTTATTAAGAATATATCTTTTGTAATGCTGTGCAAAGTCTGAGATATAGCCGGCTCTCCTAGTGGAACACCCGGTACTTTATGAAAATTAGTAAAAAACGTAACACATAAAAAACATCTACCTCAAAACCAATATTCCTGGTTTCATCCAAAGATTGGGTCTAAACCTAGCTGTTTCAGACATCACGTGTTAATGGACCGTAGCCACCGTTATGACAGAGGCATATAAAAATGGAGGTTAAATTGGCAAAGCCTCATATTAGGTAAGAGCCATTATAGTAACATTACACTCAACGATTGTTCTGAATGGTATTACAGCTATTAACATACCTAGGCTATATTGAATGTCGTAACCGCCACCGTTTGAATTCCGATCAAGCTTGCGGGCCAGGGTTTCAAGATATCTAAGGCTGGTATGACATTATTACATCCGTGGTTTCTTCAATATTTTATCGGTTATAGAAAATAAAACCATTTTTAAGTGTTATTCTAATTACATAATTATTATCATGATTTCACTTTCGAAGTTGATCAAGTCCTTACGGCTTGATGTGACACCATGTTACAGTTTCATATAAACCAAATTTTATGGTTGTACATATCAATGAAAAATATTGGATTTAGGTGACGTATTGCCCCGAAAATGTTGAAAATGCAATCAGCCAAGCTCTAAACAGTTTGGTTCCAAAGAAATCCATAATTACGTATGAAAAAACGTACCAGAGATTCAAAAATTGGCAAAGAGAGAACGGCGTTTCATTGGTCAACGAAGATGTTCTTTTAGCATATTTTTAGCAACTGGTAAGTTATTTCAGATGTTCTTTTCTGATATATTTTAATTTTTTTGCAGTCTAAGAACCACAGTCCGTCGTCATTATGAGCATATTACTCAATGTTACCACGCTTGTTTAACATCAAGTTGCAAGAATTTTATAAAGGGACAGAACGTAGGCCACAAAGTGAAGAAAGCCAAAGTTATTTCTGATGAAGAATTCAAAAAGTTTTTGGTAGAGGAAAATTATGTAAAATATTTGTTAGCCAAGGTACGTTTAAATTCTATTAAAATTTTATATAAAAATTGTAATGGACCCTACGCTATTTTAGGTTGTGGCAACTTTCGGTTTATTTGGCTCATGTCGAAGCGATGAAATATATGATCTGACAATAAATGATGTCAAACAGGAAGGTTCCGTTTTAATTGTGACAATCACACAAACCAAGAATCACAAACCACGATTTTTTACCGTAACCTCCAATGGTGGTACGAACGCTGTGCAAACGTTAAGAAGTGTATGAATTTATGACCAAAACATGCATAGTACGAATTTTACTTTGTCTTTTACAATCAAGGGAAATGTAGTGTACAATGTGTAGGAATTCATAAGATAGCTTCTATTTCCTAAATGATTGCTACTTTTTTGGGCCTACCAAATGTCGCGCAATACACTGGTTATTCCGTAAAGCCACAATCTTTGCCAACACCGGAGCAAGCACAATGTTTACAATGAACGTATGTGCAGCAAGTTACATATTAACAAATTGAGTCTTCATCAGTTTTTGTGGTTTGGTGGCAAATGTTTTATGAAACTTGTCTAATTTAATTTCGTAAGTGAAGGTTTTACTCGCTATAAAACCTAAAAACTTATTGAAGAAAATGGATTATTACTCCGTTGAACAAAAAGTAAAGTTCATTGAAAAATTCTTCTTTGACAACGGTTTGGAAAACTAAACATTTACTAACACAACAATAATAATTCCTACTAAAGTAATAATAGTATATTATGAAATTAGTTTATAATGAAAGGATTATGGCAGTAGTTTCCATTATTGCTTGAGTGGAGCGAAAGCAATAATGGAATGCCATAATTTATAATTCTAAAATTTCATATGCTATGTTGTCATCGAACTAGCCACTTCGAGACACAATTTAAATGAAATAATAATTTCAGATCCTTACAAAAAAATATAATTTCACAGGAGTTCATGAACGGTCTTATTATAGTTGCCATAGTTTTGCATTATAAGTGTCATTTATTTTTTGTAAATAAACAAATTTTGAAAAAATGGATGCAGACGTGGATGAAGAAATCCTTAAAATAGCAGAAGAAGCTGAGTTGAGTCTTATACCTAAAAAGTCCAAAATTATTTATAAGAAAGAGTTCGACAGATTTATTGAGTGGATGCGCAAGAATAATACGAAAACTGTTAAAGATGTTTTGCTTGCGTATTTCCTTGATCAGGTAAGTCCATTACATCATTTATTAAAGGTAATCATTCTTTGCATTTATTTTATTAGTCGAAAAACTAAAAATCGTCTTCATTATGGTGCATTTGCTCCAAATTAAAATGTTACGTGTCACAAAGAATGTGGACATCAGCAAGTTTTCAAAACTGTCGGCATTCTTGAGAAGCTGTTCCGTTGGTTACATACCAGAGACGTCATTCGTGTTTTCAAAAGAGCACTTACTTAATATTCTTCTTGAAGCACCCAACGACAAATACTTACTTAGAAGGGTAAATTTTTACTTGTAAGATTATTCGTAATAGATATGATTCCATTTTAGCTAGTTGCAATATTTGGTGACGAATAGAATTGTACAATCTGTGTGTTGGGGATATTAAAGAAGAAGGTTCAGCCTTTGTGGTTTATATTAGAGATACCAAAACACATAGACCCCGAGTTTTTACCATATTAAACGATGACACTAGAGTAATTTATATTAACCTCATTAAGAAGTACATGAGATTAAGAACGAAGCATGTGAATATTGAAAAGTTTTTGTTTTATTCTGCAATGGATGTAAATATATACCAGTAATCCCATTGGCTTTAACACATGTGGTCAGATTGCTCGACAGATTGCCAAGTATTTAAATATTCCCAATGCCGATCAATACACAGGACATCCATTTCGTAGAACTTCTGCCACAATCTTGGTAGACAGTGGAGCTGACATTAGAACTTTAAAACGGCATGGGGATTGGAAAAACGATGCTGTTGCTGAAGGGTACGTGGCAGACTCCATCAAAAACAAGAAGAAAATTTCCAAAACCTTAGGATCTAGTAGCGTACAACAAATGAGTAACCGAGAAATATCTATATCAACATCTTCAAGCAGTTCATGCGAATACCTTGTTGAAACATCTGGGTGAATTTCAATTACCGGAAATTCCAATTGCACCATTAATGTTATAGGTAGCGGACAGCGAAAATGTTGTTATTGTAATACACGTTTGTCAAATTGCCATTGTTACCGCGATAGAAAAGGTAATTAGTGGATTTTTAATATCTTGATAATACGGCGTAATTTGCTAATGTTTTCAAAATATTTTATTTATATATTTTTATGTAAGGTATGTGGGAATGTATGTAACTGATATTTGGCTAAGGGTTGAAAAACACATGTTGTGGTTTGAGCAGCAGGTGTACGCTGAAAACTGCTTCACTGAAGGGGCGTAACGGATCGTTGGAAATTCTTATGCGCCGATTCTTAACGTAAAAATGTCACTAGTTTAGTAAGTAATTGTGTCGTACAGACCGCGATCAAAAGATATCTGTGTTTGTTACTTGGAAACCCGAGACCTAAATATAGGGTTCGTTACGGACCAATGCATATTTTTAAAATTAAGATGTCGTGCAATAATTAATATGACACTGTTCCAACGCAAATAAACAAACAACTTGCTGTGGTTTACACAAAAGAAATAAATTTTTATAGTGAGCACAAATTTTATAGCTCAGAAAGCATTTTATCTTTTAAACAATAATGAATCCAATATCATGGAAATTTAATAATTGCATAAATTTCAAGAGAGAAAAGAAAACGTTAATAATTCATGTCTACACCAATACAAAAAAAAAACATATGTTCATATAATGGTTAGTTAAGGTACTTTTACGCATCCCAATTAAAGTGATGCTGCGCACAACACAAAAATGGCAGTCAAAATAGGTACAGTTAAATGTTACTATTATAATTGCAAAATAAAGTGAGGGAAGAAAATAATGGTAAAAGATCAGGTAATGAAGGTCACGTGGTTGTGAAGGCAAACATTAACCCTAGTCGGCCGGACAGTGGTACACCTGTACTTTTTTGATTTTAAACTGAAATATTTCAGAAATTAGAAGGCCTTGAGAGTTGAATTTTCTTGACATCTCCAAGTACTTATTTCTAACTTATTGTGAGCTCTTGAAACTCTATTATTACGCAAAAATTCGGGCGTAGAGTAATTTCTTTGAACCTACCTAGTTGTAGTCGGAGAGTGGTACATTTGTACCACCATATATTTTCATTGAGTTTTTTACAAAAAATGCAGTTTGTAATTATTCATATTAATTTTTTTCAATATAAGAAAAATATAAAGGTAATACTACATACTAGTAAAAAATAAGAATAAAATAAAATTAAAAACTTAGGTAGATTCTGGCTGTCTACAGGGGTCATTGCATTTGTATGTTTGGGTGGAATGGATGGCACAAATTGGACCGTTGCAACGAACACAAGCGTTCCTTGTCTTCCTCTTCTTCTTGTCAACTTGGTAGCATTTATAACAAATTCCCTTTACCTTCCGATGCCCATGTACATCTTTTTGTTCTGACAAAACAGCACCAGATCTAGGGGGAATGGTAGAGACTATTTTTTCTCCCAAAACAATTTCCATCGAGTTCTTGATCAAGAAATGGCTAGTAATAAAAGGTACTTTAGATCTTGCTTTCACTTGTTCTATACATAGTTCGTGTGCCAAACAATCCAAGAAGCGTCTACGAGAATCTTTGGCATTTTCATCTGGGTGTAGCGCTTGATAAATAATGTATGCAGCGAGACCAATTGTATCGAGCATGTTGAAAAATGCTGCTAATGGCCACCTGTTCGTTTTCCTTTTTGTGGTGTAGTTCCCAACCATTCTGTCATACACATCAACCCCATTCTTTGTTTGGTTGTAGAAGTGGTTGATTTCTTCCTTGTTAATTTTTTCTCCTGGCTGACCGCAGTGCATACTGCTCAATAAATAAACGGCCTTATTTCTCTTTACCGTAATGGAGAGCAATGTACAATCGTCTTGAAAAGCATAACGGGTCGTACCAATTTCATCGTTTGGTTGGGGCTTCAATTCATTCGGAATATACCGTTTATTTTTTCGCAAAGTTCCAACCAAAGACATATTTTTCAAAGCCAGCATTTTTAAAAGTTGTAATGATGTATAAAAATTATCACAGGTTACGTTTCTACCAGAATTGTAATATTTAGATACTAGAGACATTACTGTATTTTGGCCCACATTTACTTGGTAAAGTACTGATCTAAGCGGATAATATGTCAAAGCATCGCAGGCGACAAAATATTTCAGGCCATAAGATTTAGGTTTATCAGGAATATACTGAATAAACGATAGGGAAACAATTGTTCATCTACTGTAATTGTTTCATTAGGATAGTATAATTCTTCCAACCTCGTATTCATCATAGCCCACAGCTCTGAAATTGGCGCAGCCTTGTCATTCACACGTCTCTCGGCACGCGTGTGTACGTTGTCGAATCGTATAGCTGATAATACTTGCTTGAATCTATCACGCGACATTGTTGCACGAAACAGAGGTAATGAACGACTGCCCCATAGATCATGCAGTGTTAAATCGTTCCATTTGTTGACACCCATTGAATACAGCATGCCAATAAATGCATCTAACTCTATATGGCTAAATTGTCTCCCTAGCTGGTTATTATTAGGGTTTTTCTCATTGTATTTGCGTACCATTTCGAGACCTTTACGATTTGTGTGCATTACTATTTGGGTCTTTATATCATCACTGAACTGATTAAAAATTTCCTTTTTTGACATACAACTATTAACCAGTCTCCCATTTACACCACCTGAAAAAGACCCAAGATTCAGATTTTTAGATTCAATTTTATTTCATTTATTATTTATTGTGTTTACCTTTGCGGTGCATGACGTTCAAACAACGCCTTTGTGATAGCACTGGTGCAACAGAAAACCATGCCGTGCCATCGGGAGCAATAAACTTATTTCGAGTTTGTGTCGGTTCACGTTGCACATCGTCTTCTTCGTAATTATGCTCCTCGGGTTCAGCCACTTCAATTTCGTGGTCTTCCTGTTCAGCATCGGACGCTACTTCATTATCTGGAACCCAATCTTCATCGGCTTCCAAATGAAAAATCTCATCATCACTTTCGAACAAAATGTCGAACTCCTTTTGCGTTATACTAATAAAATCGGGTTCAAATTAGTAAAACTAGACTCGGAAAAAGACAGAAAGGAGAGCATTATATAAAATACTTACGTTTCTAAATTCAAATTTCCCTTTCGGTCCCACGGCAGCTTATCTAAATTTGATTGTGGTCTATGCATTTTTTATACAAGTGCCACTACACAACACAAAACTTTGTTAGAACTAAACGCGCCAACAAGTCGTCTGTACACTGAAATGACAATGTAAGCAGGTAAATTGTAACTGTAACTATAACTGTAATAAAGTACCTACTTAACTAAAGCAACGAAAACGTCCGAAGACAAAAGTCTTACTCAGCGATAACGATAACTAAAACGTATACAGCAGCAAATAACATCTTCACTTGATACAAAGCACATACATACGTATATTAAGCAGTGGTACACGTGTATCTCGTTCGTCTAAATATGATAGAAGATTCCCCCGGCAGACTAGGGTTAATAATACAGCAATAAGGATATAGTGATAACAGGTATACAACTATAGGTTAAGATATTGTTATAACAGACTAATTGGTTTCATTATTTTTAGCAGGTGTACTTTATCAGTACTGGTCTAAAGGTTTACACACTCGTTATTCAGTTAAATTTCATGTGATAATAGAAAAAGGAATGATCTAACCTTTATATATAAGCAGGTAGTAATTATGTTCAGTCTATGCCCTCGGATCACGAACATATGCAGAAGTTGTCACGATTCAGAAGTCAAACCAGAATAGTACTTGAATGTAGATAATATGGAGGTATTAGTTGAAGTTAAATCGTTGAGTCTAAAAGTAGAAGGTACTTCGTTGAAATTAAAAGGACCACGTAATTCGTTGAAGTTAAAAGGAGAAGGTAATTAACATTATGTAAGTAAATAATCTTTATTCGTTACCTCTTAGATGGAACGGCCTAAATGTGAATCTATCGAAATGCTTTCCTTTCTTTACGAAAGCATCAATAATTCGTGTTTTGATTAAAACGTCTTCGAACGTCGATCTTGCCGAAGAAAATTTTTCTAAAACCGCATGTAAGCGAGCAACAAAACTTGAAGATAATAATCAGAAAAGCACCAATTGTTTTATTGCAAATTATGCTTCTTGAAGATATATCCGATTATTTATATCGTATAATAATATAAGGAATTTTTCAAGAAGACATCAAAAATTTTCAACTTGGCAAAATGGACGCCACAGGAAAGAAAGAAGACGTAATTTTTATGTTAAAGTTGTATTATTCAAAATCTATTCTTATCAATATTTTATCTATATCATTAAAAACTAAAAATTCTAAATTGTGATTTCTCCACTAACGCCATCTAGAGAGGACTTCTAAAAGCTTGTAATATAGTTCACCGTCATTACCTATATTTTAGGATACGTCACTAGAGGGAGTAACAATGCAGATTTTAAATAAAATATTTAAATGTGAATTTATAACGTTTGAATAATCAAAGGTACGAAAATTTATATTATGCCAATAGTAAAATTATTTAGAAATATCATGTAGTTCTGGTTATGAACAGAAACAACGTAAGCATTCCTTGAAAGAATGTTTGAGTAAACATATACAACTTGTACAGAAATTTATAGTAAAGTAACAAAGTAACTTAAATATACCAAACCCCAAATTATTTCGTTACAAGTTTCATTGTTTACCTGCCCCACATGATGCAACACTTACCTCACCCCAGACTATCTAATCCAAATAGCTCAGCGTACCTACCACTAGACGGCCACTTCGTTTGATCAGATTTGAGGTTTGCGGGTAACTAAATATCAGACTTGTAAATAAATTCTAATGTTAGTTATTGTCAGGAAAGTCAAAGTAAGGCAAGCATTTAATTTGAGTAATAATAACATTATTGTCAGTCAAGTCAAGATAAATCACTTAGCAATTGTTTTGTTCTTGAATTTGCATTATTGCAAATAAGTTCAAATTACACCCTTTCAAGATCGGGTATCTGGGGAACGCTACAATATTAACATCAGTAAACAATAATTTCTTGAATATTACATTAATTACAGATCATATTCTAACTGTAATATCAGATATAACCGATATAATTTATCTTCTTCGAAGATTTCCTGACGGTTCTTGTATTTAAACGACTTAAGCTTTTGTTTTTTTCAAAATTTTGTAGACAGTGGTAGGGGAAATTCCTACGCTGCAGCCAATCTCTCTCAACCTGCGATTTTTATCTTCGTTAATATGCAGTAGTACCTACAAGGACAGAGGTTTGACATTTACAGTGCTTATTTTCATTTCCTGTTATCTTAAAATTTTCAATAATTTTCGAAACCGCTGACAAAGACGCAGGGAAAAGACCAGCAAATAAATCTATTATGTTTCTCAACGAATTTCCGCGGCAATTCCTCTCAAAACTTTTTCTTCAACGGTGTAATAATCCATTTTCTCCATTAAGTTTTCAGTTTTTATAGCGAGTAAAACCTTCACTTACCAAATTAACTAAAGCCAAAAAGTTTTCCAAATTTAACCAAAAACGAAAAAGCCTACAAAAAATGTAATCATTTGATTAGATGCAGAATTGTTTTTTCTAAATATTTTGTATTTAACATTTTTGTCCAAAATAATTGGGAAAACCGATATTTACGAATGCTGAATTTTGCATAGGAATTCCTGTCTGCATTCTGAGTTTCCACACTGTATACGTTTTCTGTATAAAAGATCTGTAATACCGACGTTTCGCTGCTAGTATACAGGTATACTTTAAATAAAAGCTTCCACTTTACATTTTTCCTTAGGCGATTTAACATTAAACGGCTACTTTTACTTTGGAAATTTCAAAGTGTTTGAAATTGGAGCACCATCATATAGACAGCTGTAGTTTTTTCACCAACTGGGATGTGCTTTTTTACCGCTTATTCAAATTGTTTAACCGACACCTCATTGATCCATTTTAGAAAATTATGCACTGATCAGTTTTTAGAGATAGCGTGTATTACTGTCAGTATCATTATATTACAATTTTTATTTAGTGATATTATTTTATATCCATCCGTGTGGTCGCATCCAAATAAAGTTGTGTGGGAGTATACAGGGTGATTCCAAATTAGATGCCAACCTTCAAGGGGATGTTAGTATGGCTCATTTGGGATCGAATGAGCCATATTTTCCTATCTCCAAAAATCAACGGTTTTCGAGATATTTAAGATTTTGTGATTTTGTAGTAATTCCCTATTTTCGGTCTGTTTAAGCCGATTCTGTAGGAATTGAGCCTTTTAAATAGTAATTTTAGTCCAGTTTTAAATAGTAAAATACATATATTTCACTTAAAAAAAAACAAAGTATGAGGAATATTCGTATAAGAAGACAATTGTAGAGTCAGAATGTGAAAGAAACCAAAATCGATTTCAAATTTTCTAATGCTCATAACTTTTAAACTATTCTCTAGATCTAGTGTTATAATAGTCCAAAAAACTAGCTCAATGTTTTAATTTTCCGATAAAACCATTTTTGTCAAAATGCGTTCGATAGTTCCATCAGAACAAACTTTTCAACAGCGCTACCTCTCCAAAAATTTTAAATTGAGAATAGTAAATCATTGAACCCTTGATTCACTAGAACTGATAATTTTAGTCAATACTTTTACATTTTGTGTTCAAAATGATCACTACCGTCTCTTATATAAGTTTGAGTTTCCTTTCTTATACCTTGACAAGTAATTTTTCTTCCAAAGTCATTCTTCATTCTTCTCGCTCCTTCTTGTATCATTTACATTAATTGCTCATGAATTTTTATCGTATAAACCAATTCCTTCAGTCTTCCACATATATGAAAATCTAAATGCGTTAAATCCGGGCTTCTAGCCGGCCACGCAATTGGTCCTTGCCTACCAATCTACCGGTTTTGAAACCTTTCATTCAAAACTCACGAACATTTAGACAATAATGTGATGGACAACCGTCGTGTTGGAAAATTATGTGTTGTCTATCAATGATAGGTATATCATCAAAAAATTATTCCACGTGGTTTTTCAGAAATTCTGCATACCGTTCCCCTGTTGTTAGGAAGAAAATACGGACCTATCAATTTATTAATTATTGCGTCCATCCAAACATTCACACAATTTTCTTTGTAAAGCTGCTTCTTTTTTTAAATGTGGGTTTTTTACATCAGACCATGAATGTAAATTATATAAATTAGTGATACCGTCTCTGTCGTCTGTTCATAAAATTCTAGATAAAAATCTAGCATCCTCCCTGTCAGAATTTAAGATAAAATGACAAAATTGAAGTCTCCTGGTAAAATCGTTCTCTTCTAACCCATGAACTCGAGTATAAAGATATGGGTGTAAACCATTCTTTTTCAAAACAGACCAAACTTTTTTTTGGGAAGTCCCAGGTTCACTGGCATCTTTGCGGATACTTGTCGTTGGAGTATCTTCTACCGTTTATAATACTGCTTCATCTAGGTCTTCATCCCCAGTGTTTCTATTTGCTTAACAGTACCAGTTTCTACAATTCTGCGACAGGTTGAAGAAAATACCCTTACATTAGGAGTTCGTCTGTTGGGAAATATCCGTACATATTCTCTTTGCGCAAGAGATGCATTTCCATTACTGCATCCATACATACAGAGAATATCAGCATATTCAGCATTAGTAACTATATCAAGTGTAACAATGGTCCCCACCTGACCTTCAAATTTCTTCAAACTTTCAGCATATTTTCAGAGGGTGCTCAGGTGGTGTTACTCAAAACCTGGAAACTTCCAGAGCTACAGCTTCCTAAACTTTGGACCTTTTGCAGTTTGCGCTGTTAACCAACAAAATACGGAAGTTTATCAAGGCACCAGGCCACTTTTATATCTGCTATAAGCAAAAAAATACACCATCTAACACAACTTTTTGTGTAGAAATCAAATCTCGCACTTTCATGACTCCAAATGATACAAATTTTGTGCAATTTACCTCTAAAATTGGTACAAATTTTATCATTTAGCATTCGCGAGAAATTTCTGCCATACTTCTACAGGCAATATTAGTGACAATAGTAGTTATTAGAACCCTTGCTACCATTAAGCTCGTTGAGGCAACAGCACAGTCTGAGTATTGTAGCTCCTCTAGTCCAAAAGCAGTTTCCAACTAAAGTGCTCATAAAATTGGGACCTTAAAAAATAGGTCATGTTTAAGGCCAAAAATCTAAAAAGTATAATTTTTTATTTAAAATTTTTTTATACTGTGTAAAAGAGCACATTTTTCATCATAATCGTCACACTGTAGATTGGGGCATTCAAATATGTCATCAGAAACAGATTTGAATATATGTACATCTGTACTGAAATAGTATGCCTCATTTTATTTTTTCATCACATCTTAATCATGCAGTTTAGCTTGGGTCAATCAATAGCAAACCTGCTAGGATGCCTTTTCTTTTAATAATTTTGTTTGTTATAAATAAACTGCACTAAGTGAAAATTGTTAGCACTATTAGTATCATTATATTTACACCAATTTGGTGAAATGTTTCTCTTAGGAAAGGACATATTCGTTGTTAATATGAAGTGGTCATATACATCAGGATTAACGATAATCGTAGGTTATAACCTATGAATTTTGCCGGTTAAAACTACAAGCACCTTTTTTTTTAATTTGTTCAGAAAATATTTGACACTTAATAATTAAATTTTTCTGAATTATTAAATCGAGAATATTTGATAAAAAACAAATTGAAAAAAAATATCTGCTGTAGTTTTAACCGTAAAATTCATAGGCCGAGGGGTATATGTTAAGATTATTTACTAAATCAGTTTTACACATAATGTTCACTAGAAAGATTCGACAAAAAATTATAAATTTGGTTATAACCAGATTTACAATTTTTACAGTTGATGATAAATTAAAACCTGTCAAAAAGGTAAACAATAGTTTAATGGCTGTTAAATTTGCACTATGCAATAATCAGCATTACAGCATACTTTATTTCTAAATGGATACCGATCATTCTGACTCAACTGCCAGATGCTCCATTGGTATGGGGCCAAGTTAAGACTGTATCAGCAGAAGTAGCTTTATGAGGACAGGTATAATTGTTCTAAAGTGTTTTAGTGAATATTCTTCAGAGAAGCAGGAACTAATTAAGAGACGCTCTGAGCTTGAACTTGAAGCAACGGCATTAATTTGCTGTAACCATGAAAGTATCCTTTTAACTCGGTATGAGTTAATGCAAGGGCTTGCTGTAGTCCATTTTCAAAAGTGAATCATAGCAATGCAAAAAAATTCCAAATCGGATGAAATCAATGCAATGACAAAGAAGAAAATCTAACCTGCTAAAAATGGTGCTCCGTACGCCGTAAAGAATTTTCCTCCAAATTAGCACTGAAACAGAAACAGTGACATCAGATTCTGATCCTGACAAAAAGTTTGTGTTTCAGAAAATAGGTTACACAAAGCGGAAAATCAGTGATGCCCTCTGAAGCCATATTGCTGTTACGAGAGGTCTTGATTAAACCCACTACAAGTGGAAGTGAAATTTGCCATAATTGCTGTGGTTACAATAAATTAATCAAAGATTTCAAACAGAAGCTCACAGTTTCAAGGAGACCAGAGCAAATGCAAATTTTAACACTTGCGCCAAAAGCTGGACCATTGAAAAAACGGCTAGGGAATTTTCCATTTCAGCAAGGTTTGTTGGATAAGCAAAAAAATTAACATAATCATGAGACATATTGGAAATGCCAGAAAAAAAAGGAAATAAAAAATGCTTTTAGAAGATGTAAAATCACAAGTGCAGTCGTTTTATGAAGATGATGAATTTAATGGAATATGTCCTGGAAAAAGGACTACATTTCACTAACGCTAAAAGGAATAAAAACTCAAAAGCAAAAAGGATTGCTTCTATGTAATTAACATGAAATGTATTCATTTTATCGATCACGAACTGGATCTGAAATCGGCTATTAAAATTTTATGAACTCTGGCCAAAATGGTTTACTTCACATCAAAACGTTAAGCTAATGCTGGCAGCAAGCAGTATTTGTGATGACTACAAAATGATGATGAGTAAAAGTGTATGAAATCCAGAGTCAAAGGATTGTATGCTGAATCAGTGCGATTCCTGTCCTGGAAGAGATGGTCTAGAAAGCTACTTGACTGAGCTTTGTAATGACATTGACCCTGAGGAAACTATTGAATGTAAACAATGGATTCCAACAGACCGTGATACTCTTAAAACTAGAAAGTTGGCTCTTGATGATTTCATATCTGAGCTTATCACACGACTCAAAAGTCACCATTGCATTGCAAAACATCAGGGTACTCACCTGAGGTCAGAAAAACAAAATCTTGAAGTAGATGAAGCCGTGGTTTTACTTCATTTTTAGTCCAAGATACGGTACAAGGTTTTCATTGGGAAAATAGTCACCCATTTGTTGTATACTTACGCAGTTATGAAGTCGAAAGTTTAACCATTGTATGATTAATAATGGTTTAAAGCATGACACAATTGCCGTTCATGTTTTTATTAAAAAGCTTCTAGAGCACTTAATACCATTCCACTGACGGCTCAGCAGCCCAATATAAAAACTTCAGAAAATTTTAAAACTTATGTTACCATAAAAGCGACTTTAATATTTCAGCAGAATGGAACTTTTTTGGAACCAGTCATTGAAAATGACGCTGAGACGAAATAGGTAGAACGGTGAAGTGATGGGCAACAAATGCAAGCCTGCAAAGGCCTCTGCATAGTCAAATTTTAAGTCCTTTTGATTTGTCTAAATTTTGTCAGGAAGTACTGTTTTATATTGCAGATCCTGTCGCTGGAACAAGAGAAAACCACTAGTTCAAAGTTGAGAGTGAAAATCAAGTTGAAGTAAACAAGGTGTTAAATGACATAATGGGATTTACTGCTGAAGTTTTTGTCTTTAATGGACAAGCAGTTCCTCGAACTCAAATATCAAGTCACCAGTCTGGTCAATATGCATACATATATGACAGGAAATGGTGGGTTGGAAATATTGTAGAAGTGTCTATTGAAGGAAATTGCATTCCAGTAAGCTTCATTCACCCTGAAGGACAAGCGAACTCATTACATTGGTCTTCAAGGCAAGACAAGTGTTAGGTTCCTGAACAGAACACCATGTGGGTCCTATCTACAACCGGAATATTTTTACCCTGCCATCGTTTTGGCAAATGCTGTAAACAGTTCTCAGTTCATGAATTAATGCAAAAGCACTAAGAAAAAACACTTAGGTTTGAGATCCTTGGATAAGACATTCAACAAGGCTTGGGAATCTAGATAAAGAGACCCATTTTTAGGCTTGAGAACTTGTGGGAGGACAACCATCATCAGGCTTGGGAACCTGTAATCGAGACCCAATATTAGCAGGATTGGGAGCCCATGAAGAAGAAATGCACCAGTGGATAGACTTGCCTGGATATCGGGCATGGCTCCTTGCGATGGGGTTACCAGTTAAAAGTAAAC
>JARFJB010002213.1:681418-968918 GCA_036346205.1 Vesta saturnalis | reverse complement strand
AGAGCTGCGTATTATTATACTTACTCTATTTGTAGTTAAGTATTGAAAACCTATTCCAAACTAATTAGAATAATTGGCTTTTGGGTTTTAAAAGGTGTATCTTTATATTCTAAATTTGTTCTCACATCGTAAGCAATTCTTACAGATTGTAGGTAGCGGACCGCGAAAATTTTGTTATTGTAATAAACATTTGTCAAATCGCTATTGTTACCACGATAAAAAAGATAATTGATGGATTTTTTCTAACTTGATAGTACGTCGTAATTTGCTAATGCCATCAGGCGTTCCAAACACACGAAAACCAACAATCCACGCACTTCCACGCGCTGAAGAGGACGAAGACTCCTGAGCAGCGCACCACCAACACATACACGTTTTATATTTAGTATTTTATATTGTATATAGTATTAAGTGTAAAATGTAATTATCCATGAATTGTTAATATCTAAAATCTTTAATAAACGAGTTAAAAAAAAACAAAAAAAAAAAAATGTTTTCAAAATATTTTATTTAGATATTTTATATAAGGAATGTGAGATTGTAACTGATATTTTTCTACGGTTGTAGAATACAACCGTTCCAACAGAAATTAATGTTTCTTGTTCTTATATTGCTTTTGAAAAGATAGGGGTTGATTGCGGGAGTGAAGTGGTTGGGTTTGAAATCGGGGGAAGGGTAGTTATAGTTAGAGTGTCAATCGAGCCAGATCGATTTTTGGGTTAATTAAATACCTTCATTGCAAACAGTTTGTCTTTAAAATAATTCTTGCGTGTACATTGTTTTTTGAAGTTGTTTTTTTTCGGGGTTAAACCGCGTATGTTAATGATTTGTGTCTGTGATCAATTAAGGGATTATTTATTCTAGTGTAAGTATGTATTTCTATATAACTGAAAACTCGCAGCGAATCACTTTACCAGCCTATGTAACGTACTAAAAGAATCAAATTACCTAGCAAAGGTATCTTATTCGAACGCGGACTAATTAAGCTGAAATCTGCTAAAACAAAAAGACATTACCGGGCCCTCTCACTCTGGGATTTGTACGAATTAGCATTGTTGGTTGTTGTTTATATTTATATTTGTATAGAGGCGGCTGGTGAATGGGTACATTGCCATGCAAAGGTATCTTATTCGTACGCGGACTCATGAAGCTGAAATCTGCTAAAATAAAAAGGCAGTACAGGGCCTTCTCACTTTGGTAATTGTGCGAATTAGCATTGTTGGTTGTTGTTTATATTTACATTTGTATAGAGGTGGCTGGTGAATGGGCATATAATACCGGAGGTTATTAATTGTAAAAGGAAATTGCCATACCATTAAACACCTCGAATTTTTATTTCTATTGTTTTTATTTGTTGTATAGATGAATGTGTAATCTGAGAGAGAAGCACTGTATTTTTCTAACGCACTCAAACTTATATATAGGTCACGATGTTAGGACTTATTTATCACTTACCCTCGTAAGGCTTTGTTTTTAATGATTTTTTTCTTGTCAGTTTAAATAGAATTATTTGCCTGCGAGCTGATTTCTCGTTGTATCCTCTTTAGTGTAATTTGATTTATGTATTATGTGCCTTAGTGCTCACTGAACAATGGGTTACGTGCAAATTCCTTGTCTGTTCTCTTTTGTCCTTGCCTTTACCTTATTATCACCTTTGCAATTTTACTGTTGTTGTATTTTATATGTACCGTAATTTGCTTTATTGTTTTATGTGCTTATTTATTTAAAGGCCGGTATGATTGGTTTTTGAAGGGCCACATGTTTGGTATTACGATTTATTAGGATTCTTATTTTCATTATTTATGACCCAATTGTACGTGTGACCACATGGGTTTTTCTTATTATTGTGTTTCTGTGTAACTAAACTGCTTTTATTCATTTTCTCTTAATGTTATAATTTTGTACGCACTTTAAACTGGTTTTATTATTTATTTAACCCTTTCATTGTTTTTTGTGTTATTTGATTTATTAATGTACTTGTGCAATTGCTTATTTATGAATAAAGGGCTTTATTCGTGGTTTTTTCCCACAAGGGTATATTAACGGGCTGAACCACCGCTGCGCTACGCTTGTTGATTCTAATTTGAGTAGTTTCATTTTTTTACCTGCCCTCATGATGCAACACTTACCTCATCCAGCCTATCTAATTTAGATACCACAACGTACCTACCGCTAGACGACCACTTCGTTTGATCAGATTTGAGGTTTGCGAGTAATTAAATATCAGACTTGTAAATAAATTCTGTTTTAATTATTGCCCGGAAAGTCAAAGTAAGGCAGGCAATTAAGTTGAGTAATAGTGACGTAGTTGCGAGACAAGTCTAGATAAATCACTTAGCGATTGTTTTGTTCTTGAATTTGCATTAGTGCAAATAAGTTCAAATTACTGTTTTGAAGATAGGGTACCTGGGGACGCTACAAGATATTACCATTTATTGAGGACGACAATTGAAATTGTTATCGAAACGTTTAGATTTATATAAAATATAAATTAGAAATACCTAGGTTATATGAAATTTGGTTATAACCCTTTTCTTCTGAAGATAGGGTACCTGAGGGACGCTACAGGTTATTACCATTTATTGAGGACGATAATTGAAATTATTATCGAAACGTTTAGATTTACATAAAATATAATTATAAAAATAAATTAAAAATACCTAGGTTATAAGAAATTCGGATAGAACCTTTTTAAAGGTACTTTGGAGTGCGGCAAACTGGGCACGAATAACTGGGCGCAAGGAAAATTAGGCGTGGGACAACCGGGCACCGACTAACAGGACATGGAGACAACAGACAACTAGGCACGGTAAACTTAAGTGCGGAACTTCCGGGTGCGGGGTATCTTGGCGTGAAGATCACAGGGCGACAATAAACTAATAATTATTATATTATTATAACGACAATTATTTTATATAAATATACTTAACAGTTGAATAATTTGTTATTATAACAGTGCAACCTATTAAAGAAGTACTACATCGAAAGTTTAGGTAAAATCAACAGTGCAATAATCAGCATTAGAATGAGTTCTTAGAGTACAAAACAAAAACTTAGTTAACCAAATTTTGTCATGAGCAGAGAAGCGTAAATTATTATTAATTCTATTAAATACATAAATAAAAAGTTTACCTCGAGTAGGATTTGAACCTACGCCCTGTACTTTGCTAGAGTACCGCGCTAACTGCTCCATCGATGTAAATTTTGTCTTTATGTATGTAGAACAGATGTAAATTATAAATATAATGAGAGTACAATCAAATTACTTATATAAATGGGATGTGAGCCTGCAATATCGCAAGGATTCACACATACCAAAGCAACTTGACTAATACTAATTTATTGTAAGTTTTTATATAAAAAATTTTTTATAATAAAGAAAACCGATTGTGTTATTTTAAAATCACCATTAGTTGACAATTTATTATAAACGTTAAAGTCATTAAAGAAAATGAAATAAAGTTATTTTTACACTTCAAGCCATTTAAAAATTACACCACATAAAAAATTTGTAACGCCCTTGTTATTATAATTTTCCACCAGTCTTCCGACGTCCTCCCTATATTATATTTCTTCTGTGGGGGATTTGTGACCGCTCACTAACTATTCGTAAAATGTGTCACGTGAAGAGTTGACCTTCCGTAGAGCGACAATAAATTCCCATAAAGTTGGAAGACGCATAACCAATTTACGATGAGTGACTTCTGCATTATTATTAGTACGAGCAGTATTGTTAAGTACCGTATTATTATACACACTAATCGGACATGTTGGGTTTCTTCGCTATCTCCACTTCGGTTTCATTGGTCTGTCTAGTGGTCTACCAATCAGACTAAAAGTGGCTGTAATTCCTCCAGAAGTTCTTCTACTAATGCTAAAAAAGCCTCATCTACATTAAGCTTAGGATCAAATCCAAACAAAGGTATCGCTGTTATGTTAAACAAAATTCAGCATCGGTGTCGTATTGCTAAATTAGATCAAGTGCACACAAGTCTTTCCTGAGGCTATGGGTAAAATAGTAGAAATATCATGTTATGTCGTCTTCAGGAAATCACGTTCAAAATTGGAAGATTTTAAGTAGTTTTAGATATGTTCTCCTTAGTCCGTTTGGTGACAGCAATGGCGTATAGAAGGGAACGTAGACGCAGACGCAAACGCAAACACAAACACAAATACAAACACAAACACAAACACAAACACAAACACAAACACAACACAAACACAAACACAAACACAAGAACATATATTTAAATTCGTTCCTATTAAAAACAGTTTAGTTTCTAGTTGTGCATAATGATTTAAAAGTGTTGGACGTAACGATGTAAATAGAATAATTTTTGTAAATGCAAAACTGTATTGTCTGCTGTACAAGTGTGTTCAAGCTTGTTTATAAATCCTAGTAATTTTCAAAATAAGAGTTATATAAAAGATTAAGTGTATTATCAAGATTGGAAATAAAAGTCAACTTGTATATTTGACCGCAGGCAATTGTCCATTTTGAACAACTGCTTAGTGTGTTCAATCCTGTTTATAAATCTAAGACCCGTTTTTGACAGAGATATTTCGGATAAGACAGTCCTTGTATGTAAAACAATATAGAGGCTTGATTTCAAGTTTGGTGATAAATGTACACGGTGCTTCAAAAATGTCTGCCAATATTTCTAGGACGTAGTTAAACCAAACCAGTATTTTTGAAATGAAAGTTGTTTTTTGCAAGCTGTAACTTAAATCAAGAGGTATTTGAATAGTGATAGGATGATATTGTATAAAAATATGGTAATGGTGCTAGTATAAAATATGTAAGTGGTGTAATAAAGTTAATAATAAATGAATGAATAATATAAGTAATAATGAAATAAAGAAATAAGTTCTCCAAACACAAATCGTCAAACTAACTGGAGATACTAACCATTCACCACTAATAACAAATTTTTTAATAACCTCTGGTATCTAAATGTATACGAAACGGTCAACTAAGGTGATGTCATCCTTGCACCATTATTGCGCAATATCTTGAAATGTTTTACGTAGTAAAACAACCCATGAAAGGAATTTATCTCTTATAAATTTCTTCTTGAAAATTTGAATCCAATATTTATTGCATTATTTTGAAGTTTTGAATGCAAAACGCAACAGTAAAATTAAATGCGTGCTTAAAATGTAATTAAATTGTAAATCGAATTAAAATTAGAAGCTACAGTAAAAAAAATAAAAAGTGCCTGAAAAGAGCAAATGTTTTAATTTTTAGTATTACGCGTTAAAAGATATCTTACCATCAAATTAATGGCACTTTACACTAACATTAGGGAAAACCCAAAAAAACTTTCTGCTTCTCTTAACGTTCACCAGGAAGTGGCAAAATGGATGCTTTCGAAGTTAGATCATGTAGTTGTCCGCAAAATGATTTGCGTAAATGGTTAAGTTATGACGCGTTTCGCAAAAAAAAATGATCAGAAAACAATTTACGGGAATATAAACCTTTAAGAAATATATACACTTAAGAAGATATGCACTATAAACCCTTAAAAAGATATGAAAATTAAGTTGCCTACCTTATACCTAAATTTCAATAATTAAAAACTTTTTCTTATATTTACAACTAAATGAATGAAAGACCTTAAATTATGATATATTTCAATACAACTCAAAAAGGGTTGTTACAATTGTTGGTTAAATAGGTGGAGAAATACAGAAAATAATTACTGTATGTTAATGATTATTGAAAACCGTTAAGTACTTTATCTTGAATTTATTATTCTTTTACTTTGTGATTTAAAATTGGGTTGTAATTAAAAATCTGTTTATGTATTTGATTGAGATTGATTTGATCGATTGATTTGGTTAATTGATTTGATTGAGATTAATTGATTTGATTTCCATATTTATTTATATAAATGTTATCGCCTTATTAAATAGGTTTAATTAAAAAATAATTTTGTCCCAAACAATTAACCTATTATTTTTCAATGGTTAAATGACGATTTGATTTCAACTTAAGCATTTCAACTACAATTTTCGTTTACAATTATATTATTTTTTAACAAGAAAGTACCACAGAAAATATTTGGCAGACTTTATTAAACTTTCTAAACGTCTTAGATGTTTGATAAAAAACGAAAATTGCCATACATTTGTCCAGTTTTAATTCGTCTTACGCAAAAAAAGGTTTCTACGTGTTTTGTATTATTTTATTGATGTTTCAGTTTGAAATTTATCCTTAAGTAGTTCTTGAAAATTAAAAAGAGTTAACAAACACAACAAACTGCTATTCTAGTAAAGGGTTTGGTCACCTCACTTTGAAGGCTTATTTTACAGAAGAAGATAAAAATTTTACCACCTGAGAATCGATGAATTGTTAAATTCAAATGTTCAGTCGGTGGGCTTTTGACGTTATTGAATTTCCTTACAAAAATGTACTCTAAAGAGTATGATATCTCAGCACGCTTGACTTTTAGTCTTCATAAACGTTTCTTTACAAACACTTAGGTATCTAAATATATTGCGATATGTAACGAAACCATAATTTCCGTTACCAAAACAAATACCTTTTCCTATCGTTATCCGACCCCATTCTCAAAATTTTCCGCAAACTCGCTAAATGGAGATTTATTTGACCACCCCGTATTTTTAATTTCAAAAATTAATTGCTTGAATAAAATCTTACACAATAGCCTAGATAAATTTAGATTTTGAAACATTAATATAATAATTTTCCATTTAGTAACAAAATATTCCATGTTCAAAGACAAGTTCCATTATTAAATGCGCCAAACTAGATATCTTTTGCAGATAAAAATTATGATTATTAAGAGACTGTGAGTAAGTGTGTGCGGAAAAAATTATACCTGTGGTGCCCTGATCTATTCGAGTAAGTTTGTTGATTGAGCATATTAATTTGATTTACCTATACTACTGCTGATGTGGTGATAAATTACCGTCCGCTATTCCGCTATTTTTGCATAAGATACAAGTAGTAAATCTTATATTTGTAGATATTTCATGTATGGAAGATATAATTAACTAACGTTGCATTTGCACGTGTGCAATTATTCGACAAGCGTGTTATCAATGAGTTTCTTTGCAGTTTAGAAACACTACCGTTACCGTCTTAATTAAGTCAGTATTTCACGTCTGTGAAGTTACACCGTCCAATGAGCGAATTTACAAAAAAAAATGTAATCGGATTGTTTACTGTTTGTTTACGTTTGTTGATCCAATCTTGGCGTTTGTTTTCCATTTCAGATACATTTTTTTACCAATTTTTATATGGTCGGTACATCTTCACTGCCCAACACTTAAAAATTGAGTAGGTTATTATCTATATCGTTTGTTTACCTACTTTTGGCATTTGTTTACCATTTCAGATCCTTTTTTTACAGTGTATGGGCCGTACAGCTTCACGCATATTGCCCAATGTTTAAAAATTAAGCAGGTTATTATTTGTATCGTTTGTTTAGGTTTGTTTACAAACTTTTGCATTTGTTTGCTATTTTAGATATATTTTTTGTCAATTTCTATATGGGCGGTACAGCTTCACGCATACTGCCTAACGTTTAAAAATTGGGCAGGTTATTATTTGTATCGTTTGTTTATGGGTTTGTTTATGTTAGTTTACCAACTTTTGGCATTTGTTTAACATTTTAGATCCTTTTTTTTTAGAAATTTTTGTATGGCCGGTACTGCTTTAGGCATAATGTCCAACCTTTAAAAATTGAGAAGGTTATTATTTGTATCGTTTATCTTTTGGGGTGACTACGGGTTTCGATTTTTTAGGCGGAATAATCTTGAACTTTTTAGAATTTTATCTGTTTGGTGTGATAGCTTTTGGTGTCAAGTAACTTCAAACAAGACGTGCTATATAGTAGTTTTGAGTATTGACCGTCTTCAGAAAAGGTAAATTTTGTTTTAATTATGTGGTTTGGTTTTAATTTCTTTAGATTAGATTTAGATTTATTTAATCAGACAACGTTTCTAGACAAGATTCTATGTGATGTGATGACTAATGAATGTTATCAAATTTACTACTCAATTTTTAAAATTTTTGTGTCAATAATTTCATAATTTGGTGCATTTTTGTACCGATTGTATGGGTTATTTATTTTTTAAATTATTCAATCACTGGATCAAATTTGAATACCTATTCCTTCCGTTTTTTTTTTTGCACTAAACGAGGTTTTGAAAAAGTAACCACACTTTCTTATATAATGAATAACGATTTTTCTGTGGAAATAAATTTATGAGTTCTATTAGGTATTTCATAAAGGTATGTACTTAAGGCAAAAGGTGATTGCTGGGCAGTTTTAAATGGAAAAGTTCATATTTATTCGTAGTTAATCATATGAAGTGTGCTAAAGTTTTTACTTTATCTCTTCAACGTTTACGAAATATTTAAATAACCGTTGACCAGTGGCACTTTTTGACCTATACTTTTTTTCTAAATTTAACCAGATTTGTACGTATGGTAATGTCTCGATAGAATTTTAAAGAATAAGTTTTTACGCCACTGTATTTTTCCAAACTGTTACTTTATTAATGAATAATAATAATAATAATAATAATAATAATAATGTAACTGAACGCAGAATACATCGGTATTTATAAATCATTATCAGTACAAAACAAAATGTTCTTTTCAATCTGTGGCTGTAAATATTTCTATTAAATACGTATTATTAACCAGTTAATTTTTTCAACAGAAGGATCTCCGCAAATAAGTACAAATTACTGCATAAATAAGTGAAAACCAATTCGAGATAGTAATTGTGTAGAAATTACATTTTAGCTTGGAAATTCATTTTAATTGGTTCCTTAGATGCCGAAGAAACCAAATGTAACGTCAAATGTTCCTGAACCTAGAAATAAAGTCAGCGATAAAATAGGAGTTAGTTTAAAACCGAACTGTGTTTATCAACGTGTAAAAGGAAATTGGAGCGTTTTCGGCAATACTTTAACGTTCAAACTTCGCCTCCTAGTCCTGAAACACAATTTCAAAATGAGTTATGTGACCAAGAAGAAGAAATAAAGCCTCAGAAGACATTCAATGTTGTTGTTTCAAAAGAAGATTGGCTGTCTCTGAAACCCATTCAAACCGCGTATAAAAGGGAATAAAGGGGCACAGTTGAACACGTGATGGTGTTACCTCCTTATAAAGTGGAAAGTGTGGTAATCAACTTATTATGGGATCAGCATAAGATTCCTTGCTCATATACATTTCAACGTTCAAAGGTAAACGCACATAAAGGTGACGGAGATTATTTCATAAAAATTGGCGCAAGCTGCAAAGAATGCAAATCGCAAGGAACTGGAATTCTATTTAGTGAACCATTAGGGGATAAGCCGATTATTATGGAATGGAGAAGTGAAGACACCAGATTGACAAATGATTGTAAACGAATGGAGACTGTCTCATGCTCCTTATATCGTAGACCTGAAGCAGATAAGAAAATGGATGAAGACGATATTGAACAACCTCATCTATTTTCCTTATAGGTCTTACGGAAAGTCAGACAAGAACATAAGGAAAAATCATATGAAATTGTTCAAGGTGCTGATCCTATCGTTTTCTTGGGTTTGATGAAACATCAAGAACCATTTGCCGGAAGTATTTATGACATCGGGTATGACAAGCTATAATAAAGTAGTGTAATGGTAATCGTATAAAATATAAAAAGTGTTTTAAATAATATAATAAAGAAATGAGAGTAAAAGTAAAAATGTTCTCCGATCACAAGTCGTTAAACTAACAGGAGATACTAACCATTCACCACAAATAATGCCTTTGACTCAAATCGGTAGATTGACGTGGGGAGGTTCATTCTTTTGATTTGCTTAATTACCTCAATTTCTGCTTGATTACTTCCACTGAACATAAATAATAAAAATGAAATGTAACACTAATAAAAATTTAGGGTTATATAAGATATATCTTAAAACTAGCCTTAAATTACCAAAAAATCGTTACATAAATACCTGTTTGTAAAATTTTTGTACACAAATTTTTTAACAACCTCTGGTATCTAAATGATTACGGAAATTTCAACTGAGGTGATGTCATCTTTACCACAATATTGCGCAATATCTTGAAATAATACTTTACGCTGTAAGCGCCACACCCAAAAATGGAATTTTCCTTCTTAAAAATTTATCTTCTTGAAATTGAATAAACCAATATTTATTGCAATGCAAAAATTGCAATCATAAAATGAAAGCGTACGCAACAGTAAAATTAAATGCGTACTTAAATTGTAATAAAAGTGTAAATCAAAGTAAAATTAAAAGAAAATAAAAGTGCCTGAAAAGAGCAAATGTTTTAATTTTTTTGTGTAACGATTTAAATTATCTTACACTCAAATTAATGGCACTTTCACTAAATTTAGGGAAAAACCCAAAAAATGCTTCCTACTAACACAACAGTCATCAGGAAGTAAAACAATGGATGCTTTGAAATTAGATGATTATGAATCCGTGCGCGAAAAATTTGCGCAAAGAATTAAGTCAACGATGACGCGTTGCGCGAACGTATTGGGCAGAAAAGGTAATTTAAAAGGGGAATATAAACCTTTAAGAAGTATGCACTATAAACCCCTAAAAAGAAATGCAAATTAAGTTGCCTACCATATACTTTATTTCAATAATTAAAATTTTTCTTATATTTACAACTGAATGAACGAAAGACCTTAAATTACGGTATATTTAATACAACTCAAAATGGGTTGTTACAAAGCTTTTTGTGCATTACTGGTCACCAAGCCAAATAAAGGTGTACTCTGATTTTTGGAAAAATACAGCATTTTGTACTGGCAATAGACGCTACAGGAGGTTTAATTAAAAAATCCCTAGCTTACACGCATAGTCCGAACACATATTTTTATATGAAGCAGTCATTAACACCGGTCAACATCAGTTTCCTGCGACACAAATGTTATCAGAAAAGCAGGATACCAATACAACTTTGTATTGGTTAAATGAGTGGGAAAAAGAAGTAGCAATGAGCCCGCAAGAAGTTGTGATTGACAATTCTCCTGCACCGAAAGCGGAAGTTGTACTGTCTTTTGGCAGATGTTTCGACTTGAAACATTATAAGGAAAAATGTTTTCGGCATTTTTCCAATAAAAACTCAAATCTTCCTCCATGTTATATTCTATTGGATATCGCACACTTTCTGAACAGAGCCTGCAAGTTGAAAGTTTGGAGAGAGAAATCACATCAAACATAAAAGACTTTTAAATCCGGTGCTTGGGTTTTCTCATAAAAACGTTTATAATTGACATGTTCAGACGAACATGTATTGACACTTCCAAAATGGAAGATGAAAGGGGGGATGCAATTACAGTCTTTTTCTTTTCTTAGAGACGTAAACAAAGGTGAAGTTGTAAATGAAATAATTGAGCAAAGTGGTAAGTGCTCACAAGAAGTTGTAGCATTTATGTCAAAGTATAATGAAAAGGAAACATGTGAAAAAGCAAAAAGCACTGACGCTACCAAGAAATAAATTGACAACTTCAGATTTGAGGTACTATCTAGATGTAGTCTGAGTGGAGGAAAGGTCAACGCCTATTACTCTCCAGATGTTGCAAATGAAGTCTTGAGACTTTTCCTTATATTCAGCAGTAATGGTTTTGTAATTTTCATCTCCTAATCTAATTGCGTCATCTCTTTCAGTGGAAGGTAATTTTAATGATTTAAAATCAAGAATTTTAAGCGGGGAAACCAGACCCATGCTAGTTAAAAAATTTCTAGGTAGACATCAAACGGCAACATCAGTCGCGTGTAAATAGCTTCTACAACAACTTTCACTGGAAGAAAACTAGGAAAGACCAATGAAACGGCTACGGCAAAATGCGCTAGTACTAATAAAACTGGTATCAAGGAACACCAATTGACAGCCGATCTAACCACATTTGCAACATTTCATAATCACATAGTGAAAAATGTAAATAAAGAAGTATTCAATAAATCACAATCAATTGACCATGAAATCATTAAAGAGAATGAAACGAGTGACAACCTAAATGTTGCTCCACTTTCTTATTATTCTAACGTTTTGCATCATTTATACGCGTCTGTATTAGGTAATTACTTAAGAGTCGTTAAACATGTGCGCGGTTTTCGTACTTCTGTATTTTCTGTTTAATTTGCATAAAGTGAAAATAAACATGACCTACATAATGGATACTCAAATTTTTTTAAAGGATATTATTTTCCAAACACTACTAAGCAAGTATAAGTATGTAAGCAATTTAAAGAGCGACCAAAATGGTTCCTAAGGCAATAGATAAATACTTTATTACTACAAGTTAATTGACCTTTTACTTATATCTTTAAAATTGCCCTGATAATTATAGCACCGAAACGATGCGTTCCTATTGTGAAAATTACAGAATATATATTTAGAGTGGTAAAACAACGCCAAAGTAAATCAAGAGCTTGCAAAAAATGTGTCAAACTATTTCTCGACTGTAGAAGAAGCACTTCTGCGTCTTATTCTTTATATTAAAATGAATTAATCGTAATTTTACAATTCTGTTTCTTGTTAATTGGAACATTTTGTGAGCGATTTTCATAAGACTTCGCGGTTATTAACCACTGTATATAACCTATTTAAAACTTTAGTAGGCCACATCTGACAAATAATAGGTGCTTAACTATATTCAAAGTATTTATTTTCCACGAATATGGTTAGCAAACAATGTATTGTGAAGGAGGAATTAGGCAAAAACGCGAGAAACTGCTAAATTATCCAGACATTTGTCTCCCTAAAAACAAATTAACATCAAATTTTTAAATATTGAACAGTATCGATGATGATGAAATTTACAAAAAATGTATCTACAATGGTCAAATTTTGGTAAATAAACGTACAAAAACGATACAAATAATAACCTGCCTAATTTTTAAATATACAGGGTGTTCCTTAATGACATGCGAATATTGAAGTGGATGAATCTACACGAAAAAATAATTATAGTTTGCTTAATAAAGTACGGTCCTAAACTGTACCGTTACGGAAATACGGGGTGTCAAAGTTACACGAAAAATACGAAAATTAATTGATATCTTCTAAACCGCTAAACATTTTCCAGTGAAATTTAGTACGAAGCTAGAGTGCATGAAAGTGGATATTTTTCGGTACGAAGAGAATTTCCAGCTTCTGCAGTGGCGTGCGTACGGGCACTCACTTGGATATTTTTGAAGAAAAAAAATGATACGCCACTGATTTCTTGAAAAACAAAATTACATTTTAATTCCTCGTTCAATTTGAAAAATAAAAGCTCTCTTGAATTATGTTCCTAGAATGTTCCGTTTGGGAGTAATAAAATAAAAACCGTTGTATTGTACGAGAAAATGAATTCAATGAATGAAATAACAATTTCGCAATAAGTCTAGTTGCCTTTCAAAATGACACTTGCTTTTTCCATGTGACATTTTCTAGTTCAATTTAAGTCACTGTAAATTAACTTTTCCCATTGTTTTTGTACAATTTTGTTATTAATGATGACGTATACAATTGCTGAAATGGCTGATATGCATTATGTGTATGGCCTCGCTGATGGCGATGGAGAAAAAGCCAGACGGATTTATCACCAGAGATATCCCAATCATGCTTTACCAGATAGTCGAACTTTCTCGAATATTCATCAGCGTCTTGTTGAAACTGGTAGTGTCCGAAGAGGTACATCTGAAGGTAGGCCTCTAAGTGTAAGAACAACTGAAATTGAGGAAGCAGTCCTGCAAGCAGTCGAAGAACAGCCTGAAACGAGTTCAAGAAAGATAGCTACAAACTTGAATATTTGCCATCAAATTGTGTGGAGAATTTTAATGGATTATTTGTTATATCCATACCATATTTTGAGAGTACAGGCATTACTCCCGAGAGATTTTCCTAAGCGAGTAACTTTTTGCCGGTGGTATCTTCATAATATTGCACATAATACACAATTCGATTCACATATCCTGTTCACGGACGAATGTAATTTCTCAAGAAATGCGATTCATAATTTTCACAATAACCATTTGTGGGCGGATGAGAAAGCCACAACTGAAACCCATATCCAACATCAATTTTCGGTGAACGTCTGGTGAGGAATTATAGCCGAATACTTTATTGGCCCATTCTTTCTTCCGAGACGACTTGATGGACAATCTTACCTTACTTTCATTCGTGAACAATTGCCTGAGCTGCTTGAGGATGTTCCGCTTTTAATAAGACACCATATGTGGTACATGCATGATGGTGTACCAGCACATTTCAGTGGAATGGTTCGCAATCATCTAGATACTGTTTATTCTAATCGTTGGATTGGCCGTGGGGACCTCAAGAATGGCCACCACGGTCTCCCGACCTTAACAGCTTAGATTTTTTCTTGTGGGGCTATCTAAAAACGCTAGTGTACACAAGTCCCTTTAACAGTGTAGAAGAATTGAAAGAGAGAATAGTTGCAGCATGTAATAATATAAAACATACTCCGGAAATATTTCAACGAGTGCGGAATTCCATGAGAAGGAGGGCAGAAGCATGCATTTTGAGTGAAGGAGGCCATTTCCAACAATTTTTGTGATTACCGTTACATATTACTTGTTCCCAATATTATGTTTATGCTGTATGTTTCCATTTGTTGTTTTTGTTGTTGTTCAGTGAAGGCAGATGCCAATTTGTAACGTATTCTTTCAATCATTAAATTACATAATTTTCCCGTACAATACAACGGTTTTTATTTTATTACTCCCAAACGGAACATTTTAGAAACATAATTTAAGAGAGCTTTTATTTTTCAAATTGAACGAGGAATTAAAATTTAATTTTGTTTTTCAAGAAATCAGTGGCGTATCATTGTTTTTCTTCAAAAATATCCAAGTGAGTGCCCGTACGCACGCCACTGCTGAAGCTGGAATTTAACTTCGTATTGAAAAATATCCACTTTCATGCACTCTAGATTCGTACTAAATTTCACTGGAAAATGTTTAGCGGTTTAGAAGATATCAATTAATTTTCGTACTTTTCGTGTATTTTGACACCCCGTATTTCCGTAACGATACATTTTAGGACCGTAATTTATTAAGTAAACTATAATTATTTTTTCGTGTAGATTCATCCACTTCAATATTCGCATATCATTAAGGAACACCCTGTATAAATATAGACATTGACAGAAAATGTTTCTAAAATGGCATACATGCAAATAATAAGCTGCTCAATTCTTAATGGTTGGGCAGTTTGCCTGAAGCTGTACCGCCCATATAAAAATTTGTAAAGAAAAGGATCTAAAATGGTAAAGAAATGCCAAGAGTTAGCAAACAAACGTAAACAAACGACACACAAACGATACAAATAATAACCTGCTCAATTTTTAAACGTTGGGCAGTACCGCCCATATAAACATTTGTAAAACAAAGATCTAAAATAGTAAAGAAATGCTAAAAGTTGGTGAACAAACGATAACCAAACGATACAAATAATAACTGAAATGATAAACAAACGCCAAAATTGGGTGAACAAACATAAACAAATAGTAAACAATCCGATTGTACGTTTTTTTTCAAATTCGCTTATTGGGCGGTGTAACTTCACAAAGTCAGTATTTCTACTAATATTATGCTCGCATCTGTACGTTAATTATTTTTATACCCTTATAGGTGAACATTTTATCCGTGGGTAATCGTTTACAAATAAAATTGTTTTCAAATCACGAATCAACTGCACATAAAGTTTGACCGAAGTATTTACAGACCTACCATTAATTGTTTAGTTACACGTTATAATTAGAATTTCTTTTATACCAAGTAACTGCTTAGATTAATTTTAAGTCCAAGTACGAACATTTGCAGAAATATCTTTTTATTGTATGCGATTGCATCTGATAATTAGGATTTTTTTTCCTTTTCTTTGGATCGAAAGTATTTATCCTATATCTTCAACGCCGTCCTCGTTAAGTTTGTTACCGTCCGTTTAGAGTGTTTAGACAGATAAGATCAGTAATAATTTATTGATTCAAGGTTTTCGTCGCCGACTGCACTTTAATTTTAAAATTTAGTGTAAGCATTTACAGAGACTCGATTTCTATTCCGCAGATCAATTGGTTAAATTTTGTAATCAGAATTTTTCTTTTATGTTAGTTTTAAAAGCATAAATTGCTCAATAATTTTTTTTGTTTTATGTAGCCGCCTTTATTAGTGCCTAACAAACACTCTGTGTTTCTGATTTTTCAGGAATTTAGTTTTAGTTTTCCGCCACAAGTGATGCCCGTGTATAGACCGGTGATCCAAATATTGCACCCACTGCAGTAATTAATTCTATTTCGGATAAAAGATTTTTTATTAACAGCTGCTATTAATTACCATTGTTCTGTTTTATAATTCTTTGATCTTGTACGCTTTGTTGTTGTAAGATTTTATTACAGCAAGTTGAGTTTTGCGACTGTAGTGAATATTTTTGTTTAGTTTCTTTGTATACTTAGTTGACACCTAAGCATTGGAATAAATTTTGTTTTTTTATCAACTTATTGATGCAAAATTGTAGGTTTTGTCGCACCGTAACCACTCACTTTCTGAGTATTATTTTTTGTCCCAGAAATATTAATTTAATTTGGAATTGAAAGTTATTAATAATAATTGTTAATTACGTATTTACTTTTGAACTTATTCGTTCATAACAATAACTTATAATAATTAATTTAATTTGTTCCATTTACCCGCGATAACGATTTATTTTTTTCAAACTGAGACCGAGAGTTTTTGCCGTTTGACGAATCGGAGTGTTGTCCTAATTTACAAGGTATATAACTTAACTTTTTTTTTCTCAATTTTCTTCCGATCTCAGTATCAGGCACGTAACTGAATTATTTTTGAATTCATACTACCGAGATCCCGCAATTCCGACTCAACAACGACACAAGTCTTAAATACCGGCACCGATCTAAATCTTCAGTAACCCTGGTAGACCGACAACTTTACTGACGCTACTTGGACAGCTTTTACCCCTTTTAATTTCCCGCGAAGAGGAATCTAGGCCTCTACAACGTTCACTTAGATTGGCGCTCGAGTAACCCGATTACACCGCGACAGTCCAACCGCAGTTCACCACTCGCCCCTCTAAGATAATTCTGATAACTGACTGTCCATCGAAAGTAAACGCGTTATAGATATAAAAATAGCAACTATTTTTGCATTTCTTTGCCACAAAAGCAAAATGTGACAACGTTTCACTTACGACAGTAAAAAAATTCCTTTGTAATACTATTAGGGAATTGGAGAAATTTAGACAAATAGGTATATATTATCGTCGCCAGGAGTGATTACTGCTACGTAATTAGTTTATGAATTTAGCTAGCCAATTTGTTTACACTGTCTTCTCATATAAAACAGTGAATTAAATAAGGCTGGTGAACATTCGTAGTGCATTCAACGAAATCGACATACGGTAATGAATAACCTAATGTAGTAGAAAGAGTACACCTACAGACGCGAAATCAATTTTTTTTATATGCATATGAATTTACTTCTTGTTTGACTAATACTACATAACATCCATTTGTTTGTGTATCCTTTGACTGCTTCCTCATTTCGTACATCTACGTCTTGTAATCATCATTTATTACACACTGTAAAAAAAATGGGAGTCCTGATATTAGTATCTGCTGTCCAAGAAGTAAGTATGATATTAAGTGTTTATATTTTAATTCATTACAATTATGAAATTACACTGTGTGGAAAGCGCCTTGGGTATATCTGAGAGGAAGGTGAGAAATACAAAGTCTCGAGCTGCATCTAACCTAACTCTATTTTAACAAGTCCGGGTAAAAAATGACCACGCAAGGAAATAGAATGTGACGATCTACCTGCATCCAAAATGGGCATAAGGAATGCGTTAATCAAGTACGTATGCACAAAGTGAGTAATATTACATCACAACCTTTTACACATATTTGGCACACTAATTTATTTACAGAAAAACATGTCACATTTGCAAGTTTAAATGCAGAAATTCGTAACAGTCATACATTAATAAGTGACAGTCCAGTCGCTAGGATTCAAATTCAAAAAAATACTCCAACCTTAGAGCTTTATTGGAAAAAAGTTACATCGCAGAAATGCGAATTAAATTTCTTAAACAGTACATTAAATATTATTATTAATTTTATTAAATACATAAATAAAAAGTTTACCTCGAGTAGGATTTGAACCTACGACCTGCACTTTGCTAGAATACCGCGCTAACCAACTGCGCCATCAAGGTTCAAGCCCCAATCGATGTAAATTTTGTCTTCATGTGTGTAGAACTGATGTAATTCTAAATATAATGAGATTACAATCAAATTACTTGTATTAATGGAATATGAGCCTGCAATATTGCAAGGACTCACACTTACCAAAGAAACTTGACTAATATTAAGTTATTATAAGTTTTTGTTATGAACGAATAAGTTCAAAAGTAAATATGTAATTAAAAATTATTATTCATTTTATTCAATACATAAATGAAAAGATTACCTCGAGTAGGATTTAAACCTACGACCTGTAGTTTGCTAGAGTACCGCGCTAACCAACTGCGCCATCAAGGCTCAAGCCCCAATCGATGTAAATTTTGTCTTTATGGATGTAGAACTATGCATGTAAGTGTCAGTGTGATACGTATAGTGGTATAGATACAGTGAATTTTCATGTGATATATCGCGAGATTAAGGCCTCAGTGGGGATTTCAAACACTTTAAGTCAGAAAACTTTACGGGAAGAATTGGCGATAAAAAAATTATTCTCCCGTTGGATGCCGCATCTATTGACCGAAGAACAGAAACTAGCTAGAGTCAATTGGTGTCAAAAAACACCAGACCGCTTTATGCATCAATCTCTAAAAACGTGTACAGCACCGTGGTGATCAATCGTGGATTAACTCATATGAACCCGAAACCTAACGACAGTCGTCTGGGTGTTACAAGGTGAAGATAAGCCAACAAATATAATCCGTGCTCGAATTGTATCCAAAAAGGTGGTCGCGACATTGGTCTCAAAAGCAGTTCATGCACACACGCACACACGCACACACGCACACGACACACGCACACACCCACACAGCACAGCACACACGCACACGCCACACACCACACGCACACCACCACACACGCACACACGCACACACGCACACACGCACACACGCAACACGCACACACACACACACGCACACACGCACACGCACACGCACACGCACACACGCAACACACACACGCACACACACACACGCACACACAGCACACACGCACACACACACACACACGCACACGCACACACCCACAGCACACACGCACACACCACACAGCACACACGCACACGCACACACCACACACACAGCACACACACACACACACACGCACACACACAGCACACACCACACACACAGCACGACACACACACACATGCACACATCACATACGCACACACATCACACATTTGGCTACACACTACACACACACACATTACGTACACACACTCTACTACACAACACACACACACACACCGAAATTGCACACACACACACAGTTATACAACACGCACACGTCATTTGGCACACTAGGTCACAAATTGATATAACTGCAATTGTACAACACAAAATGAGTTCTTAAACATTTTCTAAACTGTAAAGTACACTTATGTAATTTTTGCAGTTTACAACTTTCTGAATGACATCATAACACTAATGAAAACACATTGCTATTTTGCACAGAATCACACACTCATATTTAGAACATTTGTGTCTACAGCACTTTAGATTAATAAGTACTGAGAATAAAAACTGGATCGTTATATATTCAAATGTACATTAATATTTAATAATTTTTGTCTAAGTTTAGATAGACGAATAGTATTTATTGTTAAATAATTAAACCTAGCATTGCAATAAACTAACGTTACAATTTTATAAACAGTATACGAGTTATTAAACCTAGAATGCACACCATTGGCTCTTTATTGACATACATTAGTTCAATTAAACATTTTGGTATATAGACTGCAATTGTTATCATAAACCATAATGAGTAGTGAAATTAGACAATTTTTGAAACAGGTATACAGTATATATTGATTAAATTACGCAGTTTTAAAAGCAACTTCGTTCTGCAGAGATTTACCTTGGATTTATTAGTAATCACTAATAAGAAGGATAAACGCATTTGAATGTCATAATTTTGCTTAGATATCTATAAATATATGCTGTCTTTTAAGATACAGTTCAAGCTGATCACGAGATTTAGGGATTTATAATGCTTATAATAAAAATTGAGACGTCTTGAATTTACGTTGAATGAGCATAATTCTAAAATCTTTAAGGATATTCTACTGAATTAATGCTGTTTTTAAATTTCAGTTAACACTACGATCAAGATTTTCTGGTACGATTTACCTATTTTTTAGATTTACAGAAATTATGTAAATATACTTGCTCGACCTTTTGAGTAACATAACTAATTGTTTTCAATAGCTTAAAAGAATTTATGGAACTAGAGCTAACGTTTTAGTTACTTAAAATCAAAAGAGCAGGTAAAGGGTTCAATGGAATGATGTTATTGAATGTAACTGTTTTCCATATTCGATTAAATATCGGTTTTGAAATGAGATCAGTGCTTCAGGGTTTACGTCGCGAGTGTTACGCTTAGGATTATGAGTAGTTCAACGTACTAACTTATTAAAGGATAAACGCACCTTGTGTGAAGTTCTCTAATGGACTAATTTCTGTTATTGTAATGATTTCTCAATGTTATGATATCTGTTATGTACTATAAATTTACAGCTTGGAAGTAGCAGTTTTTGGTAGATTTACGGAATACAGTTGATTAAATAACTGACAACTAAATGAGAATTAATATTGACAACATTTAAACGTAATCTACTGTTATAAATATCTTTAAAGGTGAATTGTTATTACTATTAATATTGATTAAACCACCCACGTTCATTGTTTAAAATACTTGGCATTTTCTGATAGTACGGTAATAAGTATTTACTTATTAAATTATTATTAACGATTATTAAATAGTATAATGATTAACTATTTCAACCATTTAGAGTAATATTATTCGTTGTTTACATTTATAGTTCTGTCACATTGAATTTATGACATTTAAATAGTAACTTTAACGCATACATATTGTATTAAAACATTTAAGACTTGTAAATATTGCTTTAAATGCAAATTTATCTTATTAGAATGAAACTGTTTGTTAATGTTAAATTGAGTATGTGTTCAGAAGTGATAGATTAGTGGAGAGCATGGTTATAAGTGTGTGTCGTTTTATGACTGTACTGGCACTTCGTGTGATGTAGATGTAAGTGAGCTGAACGGATTTGTTAGCAAGCATGATGCTTAACGTTTTGTCTCAATTATGTGTATGAAGTTAGTCAAGTGGAATATTTACGTGGTTCTGATATGTGATAATCGTTCATTGCTGACATGTCTTCGTGGATGTGTAGTGCGTGTGTAGTTGTACGCTATTAGTGTGTGTGTGCTGTGTGTAGTGCAGTGTGTGTGCTGTCTAGTAATGAAACGTGTGTGTGTGTGTGTGCTGAACATACGTGTGTCTAGTTGTATTTGTGTCATCAGCTGTAATGTCATGTGTGTGTGTGTGTAGTGTAGTGTGTGTAAGCATGTGTATGTGTGTGTGTGTGTACGTGTGTGTGTGTGTGTAAGAACGTGTGATGTGTGGTGTGTGTGTGTGTGTGTGCATGTGTGTGTGTGTGTAGTGTGCGTGTGTGTGTGTGTGTGTGTGTGTGTGTGTGTGTGTGTGTGTGTGTGTGTTGTGACGTGTGTGTGTGCGTGTGTGTGTGTGTGTGTGTGTGTGTGTGTGTGGTGTCGTGTGTGTGTGTGTAGTGTGTGTGTGTGCGTGTGTGTGTGCTGTGTAGTGTGTGTGTGTGTGTGCTGCTGCATGTGCTGTGTAGTGTGTGTGTGTCGTGTGTGTGTGTAGTGTGCAGTGTGTGTGTCGTGTGTGTGTGTGTGTGTGTGTGTGTGCGTTGTGTGTCGTGTGTGTGTGTCGTGTGTGTGTGTGATGCGTGTGTGTGTACGTGTGTGTGTGACGTGCGTGGTGTGTGTGTGCTAGATCGTGATAGCTAGTGTGTGTGTGTGTAGCAGTGTGTGATGTGTACGTTGTGTAAGTCGAATGTAGTGGTGTGCTGGTCTGTAGCATGTACGTATGACTCTTGTGTGATGTGTGTGTGTGTGTAGTGTGTGTCATTTGCTGACTGTTGTTGTGCTGTGTGTAGTGTGTGTGTGGTGTGCTGATGTGCTGCAGTGCGTGTGCAGTTGCTGTGTCGTGCGTGCGTGTGTCGTGATGTGCGTGTGTGTGTTTTGATTATATAAGTATATATGTAATCGAGCATTGCTGCGATCTCAGAATGGGGAATATTTAAATTGTTGTAACAACGTATCTATAGATTTTATTGAAGATTGTGTCCCAATTTCGATAATCGACCCTATTACATTTCATTAGGATGGAAATTGTAAACCTGTGTGTGTGACATTGCACTGAAACTGCAAATTGTATGTCTTAGGACTGTGGTTTGCTGTGTTGATAATGCTGTCGTCAGTGAGTCAGTTAGTGTTTGTTTAGATTACATTATTATGTATATTTTGTGCATATTGTAATATTGTTTGTTGCAATAATTATTTAATGTGATATGTTGTAGTTGTTGCCTTGGTGTTTATTCGATTTGTGCTTATGCGAACGTGGTTAATCAGTAGTAGTGTTGTTTCGTGCTTGCAATGTAATCGTTGTATGTGTTAAGTGTTATGTCCCTGTCATAAGGTATACATACTGCTTTTAATTGGATTTTGAATTAAATAGTTTATCTAATAGAAAACTTCCTCCTTGCATTAAGAAAATTTCGTACCATGCGGTTTGAAATTGAAAATATATGGTTCTATCTCCTGTTTGAAGGAAGCGAGGTGAATGAGTTTAAAATGACGTGTATATATTATGTTGAGTGATGAAATACATTAGCTGAAAGGAAAGTTTTAGTTGGAGGTACCTTTTGTTTGTGTCATTAAATATGGAAACAGGCCACATCACGTACGCTGTTTAGTTATGCCCGCTTTAGCAGCCATAACCTATCTGTGCTGGTTGTCCTGATGTTTTGACTTATCGTATTGTCAAGAAATAAAGTTCTCGACAGCAATTCGTTTCGATATATGTTAACTCTATTTTGAATAACAGGTAAGTGCACATCCTTTTAATAAAAATTACGTTCTTATTAAGTGGACAACTTAGATAAAGTGCTTTACGAACATTAAATTAAAGCTAGTCTAATATTTTTCTGTCTGAAATTTTAAGTGGTGTACTGAAAATAACTTCGGTTAGTGTTTTTAAGATAACGTTTGAGGTTATAAACTTACTTCAGTTGTATTTTGTTGATTGCAGTTATGGAGTTTCAATCATCTTCCATTTTGAAATAATTCTACGTAAAGATAGGTTATATGTACAGTTTAGGTATCGATTAGGAATTAGGTTACCATCATAAAGCTTTTCGAAAAGTTAGGTACTGCTTTACTTGCTTTAATACTGAAATTCAATACACAAATAAATACAGCTGTTGTGTAGTTCACTAAGATTACATGTGGTACTAAACACAACTTTCTCACTTTTCGGTGTATTCTAATTAATTAACCTAAAAAAATGAGTGAGGCTTGATATGTTATAGGGCGATTTTAGACCACTTTACAGTGTTGCCACGTCCTAAGGGCATGCTATGTTGCCAGTTTCAAGGTCAAAAATCATTTCTAAACATAGCTGCTTCTCGTCCTCGGTAAAAGGCGTCATCGTACCTAAAAATATACGGTTCATGTCATCACTAAAAGGTGGTCGCGTCTTAGCTAAAAATTATAGAGACAGCATCATCAAATATTTTTGTTACCTACTGGTAGGAGCAGTTTTTATATTAGGGGTAGCTCCCCCAATTTGATATATGCGGTAGATACGTAAATAAGACGACAGGGGGTTGTCGTCCAGGGGTTTTTTAAATTATTGTAGGTTAATTCTGACCCGTTTTCGAGAAAATTGACTTTTTTGTTTGAAAAAGCTGGAATAATCCGCTTAAAAATAATTTTTGTGACCTACTGATAAGGGCAGTTTTTATATTAGGGGTAGCTCCCCCAATTTGATGTATGTGGTAAATACGTCAGCCAGTTGCTTACGGTGGAATGGAAGTGAGTTCTCGTATGGGTGGACCATTTAAATAAAAGCAATTTCTTGAGGCGCCACTAATTTGTTGCACTTATTAGGCCGTAACTCAAGTAAGAAAAATTCCCAGATGATGGATGAGGACCGTGAAAGAAAAGAAGCGTACGGGTAGAAAATAGGTATTTATTAAAAAAAACAGAGATAATAGTAACAATAGTAACATTAATAAAAGATATGGAAGGTACTTTTGTAACAAATTAATTAGTGGGTGTGTTCTTTTATGTAACAAATAAATAAAAAGAAAATAAATGAAGGATGATGGATGAATCTTTGTGAGATGATAAATGCGAAGGAATGATTTTTTCCCTCCTTTTCTTTATTAGGTGATGATGGAATGTCAGAAGGTTTATCTGGGTGGTAGATGATCTCAGTGAACGATGAGCGACGATCACGACGTAAAGATAAGTTACACTCAAGGAGTACGAGAAAAACGGCCCTGGAGGAGGAATAGATTTAATTTAAAAGTACTAATGATTGGCTACTTACAAGATGTTGGGTGGCCTTACAATAAGTAATTGTAAGATTGACTAAATGTGCTAGCATAAACAAATATGATCGTTTCCTTTTTTTAATTCAAGTGTGCGAACTCTAAAACGTTATTAACAAAGGGATGTGGAAAATACTGTATTAAACCTATTTACAAAAAAAATGTTGCTTGGAATTATCAACCAGTGATTAGGTCTAGCAGCACCGTTACCGTTGAAATCCCAATTATGGATTTCTCTGGTCCTTATAGGATAACAGTAGCACTTATGGGTAGCGGATTGGGGGTTAAACCCAAAATTGATTTTTGAAGTCAGTTAGGCCGAACGATACGGATGCAACTATAAGCAAGAAGAAGGCGGATTACTTTGAGCGGGAAAAATTATCGAAGATATTGAGAATGTGGAAATAATAACAGAATAACATAAAAGTGGCGTAAATTTATTAAACATAGGTTAATACCAGAAAATATAGGTATAAATGTTAATAAGATGTAAAGGGTAAAATGTAGACATAAAACACGATAAGATTAGTAAGATTAATCAAAAGATATATACAAAAATATTAGGTGTGAGTAAGTATTCATTTGGAGAAGAAAATCAGTACGCCTATATATATATATATATATATATATATATATATATATATATATATATATATATATGGTTATTCCTGTAACACCGACTGCCCATCATTTCAACATAAGAAAGAAGTGTATGAACAAGCAGCTAATGAACACCTAATCGATGCCAAGAAATAAAAAAAAAAATTGAATTGTCAAATGTAAACGAAGAATAAAATTTAATTTATGATCAACATTATGAATCTCTATCTAGCAATCTTGATATTTATTGCAATTGGGAACTGATTCAAGGATATGACAGAATTTTGAAAACTGTTATGATAGAAAACTGCAACTGCTATTCTTACACACTAAATGCTCATAATGTAGAACTATTCAATTTAAAGGATATAATAATCTATAGGTTGGAATTTCTTGAATCTTACAATCTGGTGTGTTTTTATGAAAAGTTCATACAAGTTGCTGACTACCGTCGTTTTCGTGAGAAAGAATTCTATGATAGTGATCCTGACATTTATAAAGACATTGAAGATGTTATAAATGCTAAGTATAATATTAGTTCACATAACACTGTATGCTTAATCGAAGAATTGTGTTACCGTCCTGCTTATCTAATGTATAGCATTTACTAAATAAAGAAATACTAATAACCTATGATTTGTTTTTTGATCTCGATTTAGATATAAATAGCCTGCTTTATCCATCTAGGTAAATAATGTAAACTAAGAAGCAAACGAATGCAGATGGTTTAGTAAATACTCTAATCACTAAACTTCTGGTTGGATTGGATTTACCTGATTACCAGTGTTACGGTCCTGGTACAAATTTAGAGAAACAACTCGCACGCGGTGACTCTAGCATTAATCCATAGCTGCTCAGTGCAAACTTCATGATATCAGTTACAGAGATTGCCGAGATTTAGAAAGTAGACATAAAGCAGATCAAATTTTAGAATAAAAAGCTTGAGAACGCTTTAAATCATCAGACGCAGCATCAGGTGAACGAACTGCAGCTTTATCAGTCGGTAGCACCATGAAAGCAAAAAGAAAATTAGGAATGAGATGAAAACCTCGATTGAAGCAGAAGAAGTCGGCGCTTTCAACGGCATAACGTGTGGTAAAAAATAGGTGGAAAGCATTAAAGTTTCTATAGTAATTCCCTAACCTAGAAAAGGAGGGTTTTTACCATTTCTTATTCTGCTATTCGTAGAATTATCGACAATCGGCGCCTTTGCAGGTGGAGCATCGGGAATTGCTAAAGCAGCCAATGAAGCTAAAAATGCCAATAATTTGCAAGACGAGACATCGCGTCATTATCGTATGATGGAATCTATAGCTATGGGCTCCGTGAATAAGAAAGGTGGTGCACTTTATCTAAAGCCATATAAATCTGGTGGTGGTGCTTCAAACAGTTAGCAAAAAAACTGAATATATTACCCGAAAAACCGTTAACAGACATTGTGCCCTACTTCAGGGATGTTTTTATGAGAGATAGCATAGCTAAATTACCAGGGAAAAATGAATCTGGAATTATTAACTTAGATAGCCAAACCTGACACATATTAGGTTTGCTACAGAAAGCGAGGTAAAAGGGTATGGTATTACGATAGTTTCGGTTATCTTCGACCACCAATCGGAGTGATTAACTACCATCGGGGATGCAAAATTTATTACAATTACAACCAAGATCAATAATATAGAACTATTATTTGTGGACACCTACGCCTTCAATTTTTATGTAAATACTCTATACAACGTCAAATTTTCTCTGTGATGTCAATAACATTCAGTTTAGAGGGTGTTGGTAATACAGCTAGCTACAACTTCTATCCACCGATAGAACTAGATTTGGGGAAGAAATAAGTTATCGGATTGGTTGTATTTTACGGCTGCAACAGCATTAAAAACATTTATACAGGCAACGACAGATCTTAGCTTAGAACAAATCCATCTCATTTGCAAGTGGTTAATATTCCACATGGTGCATGAGTTAGATGAAATTGGTTAAAATTCCTATATTGTCAACTCAATTAGATTATATAATAGCCTGCCGCAATACATACGCGAAACTGACCATAGACTCGGCTTCAAAAGAACACTTAAACAGTACCTTACGGAAACTACTTATTATTCTCTTCAAGAATTCCTTGAACGTTGAGACAATAACATTTTTTAGATGTGTATTTAGCTATAGCTTCTCAAATATTTACTGTTAAGTGTTGTATTATTGGTTTTTTTTCTTATATACACTGGCCTTTTATGTAATTATTATTATTATTATTATTACTATTATTATTATTATTATTATTATTATTATTATTATTATTATTATTATTATTTTATTAATCATATGGACCTTATAAGTTATGACACTCTGTGATAGGTAAATTAGGTTAGGACTATGATGTACACTGGTATGAACTGTGATAATTTGAGATTATACATATCATATCACATAAAGACAGGTATCGTATAATTCATTAATTAGGTGTTTTGACTAATATTTGTCTATTTAATTGTATTATATATTGTTTCAATACCACTGGTAAATTAAATAAACCGTGTCAAAAAAAAAGATATTAAAGAAAAAAATTATTCAAGCCCGTAGAATAATATAGCATAAATATAACTGAAATGGTAAATAAAATCTATCCAGTTAAAAAAATTAGAACACCTAAAAAGGAGCCCATTGACGTTAATCCGAAAAAAACACCCTTAATCACATTTCCAAGAAAGCACGCTACTACCCCCACTAGCCCGCTAGGTCAAGTTCAAAGGGTACCAGGTTTCACTCCATTAGGTGTTTCAAGAAAGGGTGTTATACTAGCCCGGTAGCTCAGCTACCGTTTTTTCATCTGTCGTGGGAGAGATTAATACTCAAGAAGATGAATCTCTTAGTATCCCAGATGATTTTACTACCCATATGAACCCATTTCTCGAACAGTATAATGAATTACCTCGGATATACATTGAACGTATTATGACGGATTCTGAAGGTGTTATTGATCATACTTATGGAGTCCACTATGATACCAAAGCAGACAAATGGATATTTGGTACACACAATTAAAGTAAACGATATGATTATTAAGAGCGTCACTTATAAAGGGACTTCAGGTTTATATGATGTGCTTATTATGAATGAACCAGATTTAAATCTAATAAATTCTAAAGATAGAAAAAATTATACAAGTATTTTAGAAACTAGGAGCATTGCAAGGCGAGATTATGTTGTAAGTGGACAAATTCGAGGAAACCGCAGCCAAAAGTATACACAAATCCTTGCTATTATTATTATCATCATCATCGCCCACAACCAATGGAGGTGGAGCTACGTTTTTTTAAGGAATTACCGATTGAATATTGAATATTGGAATAACGTACATGAACTAATTCATGATGTATAGGTATTGTGGGCGTAAAAATTGGCGGAAACTCAGGTGTCACGAGTGACATAATATCAATTGTAGAAGAACTATATGAGGATGGATACACTGAAAACGGATGTTTTTTAAACAGTATAAATGAGAATGCATTGATGTCGACATATAATAAATAAAATGCCCCTTGACAAATTTGGACGTTCACATGTCCAGTATCAATTCAAGAAATTAATCTCTCAGTTTAAACTGATTGATGTTAATCGGTGATAATCAATTTGATATCGAGAATAGGAGACTCAGCTATGTTGCCAATCCCACAAATTGTCAAGACGTCATCACTAAGCAATACTATTTATCAACAAGGTTCAATTTGGATAGAAACCGTTTGACACAGTTGGCGGACCCGGAATATGGTGATGTTATAAGTAAAGGATATCTTGATTTTTGTCTACAAGCAGTTTAGAAAGCTTTTAAAGGAAACACGAACGCTTATCTAGCGTTAGAGCAAAAACTATACCAACTTAAAGAAATTGTGGAAAAATTTGTATCATGTCCAAATTACAACTCGTCAACGAATTGCACAAACCTGCAAGAAAAGATTTTAAACGAAGACGAACGGTAATTAGAGCTTTTGATGACGTTTGGCAAGCAGATTTGAGTGAATTTAATACATATGCCAAACAAAATAGGTGCTGTAAGTATATACTTTTTTTCGAAATACTTGTGGACCAAAGGATTAAAAATGAAAACGGGCATTGAAGTTACCGAGGCCATGCAAACAATCTTCAAAAAGGGCCGGAAACTTAAAAATTTGCAAACGGATGCAGGAAAAGAATTCTGCAATGGACATTTTACTAAACTAATGCAGCGTTATAGAGTCAATAATTACTCAACCTACAGTACAAAAAAGGCAGCAATTCACGAACGTGTTATCAGAACCATTAAGTGTACTCTATATAAGACGTTTAGCCTACATAGTAAATATAAATGGATTGATACAATAGATACCGTAACGATGGATTATAACAATCGTAAGCATAGAACTACCGGAATGAAGCCTAAAGATGTTGGTAATCATACAAAACTAGAGGCTTACACTCACATAAAAACATTCGATTGGAATCGATTTTATGTGGGTGAAATAGTACGGATCAGTAAATTTAAAAGTATTTTGGCCAAGAGATACACACCCAATTGGTCTAGTGAACTATTTAAGAATGTGAAGGTTCGCATTACTAACCTCACTATGTATGATGGGAGACATGAAAGGAACACCTGTACTGGGAGGGTTTTATGAACAAGAATTACAGAAAACAAAGTATCTTGATGTGTACTTGGTGGAAAAAATAAAGTGATGGGGATTTGAGGACAAATCATGCATCAATAAAGACGATATAGTTTTATAAGTAGACATGTAACTTATAATTTATGAAATAAATTACTTATATAGTCTTAGCAATCGTTTTAACAAAGAATGTAGCTTTTACATGAAATATAACACAAAAAATATAGTAATTGTATTTTATTTTCCTGCATTGAATATTACATTAATAAACAATGTTTCTCTAAAATTTGATTATCTTATACAATAATCCTAAAGTACTTCTATAATAATTTAAACTAATTGAAGGTCATATTCATAAAATCTGGTCCACACGGCTTCTTGCTTCTGGGAAAACGGATACCTGCTTTGGGAAACGGTTATCGGTTTTAGTCTGATTTGGCCTGTTTTTGGAAAACGGGTACCGGTTTTTGACCTGTTTTTGGGAAAAGACTATCTGTACTTGGGAAACGGATTTCCATTTTTTTGAGCTGTGCTACTTTATGATCAATGAGATGTCTCCATTCACTCTATTACTGGACAATAAATTGCTTATATACATTTTCTACATTTAAAGTATCTAAAACATCCTTTATGGAAGTACACATTTTCACAATACACGTATCTAGCTTAATTGTTCACCAACAATGTTTTGTACAGTTTGGGTGTAAAACAGGAACAATACTATGAAGGAACGCTTTAAATATTTACAGGTACTACTGTGTAGCCCTAGGGACATGTTTTAGTAAACCCGACACTTATAACCCTTTTATCATCACACGAATTTAGAACCACCTTGTTCTGCCTAATTGTGAATATTAAATGCTTTTTGGACCTTATTAGATGTTAGTATCGCTTTGTAATTTGGTAATCAAATAATGCCAACTTGTAATCTTCTATGGTGATTTGTTTTACACTGGCTGTAGTAGCACCTTTAGATTTCTTTGTCATTTTGCCCTTCTCAACTGAATAAGAGTACATTTTCGCACGAAACCCCACCAGTTCCTTCATGATAAGACCATTGTTCTCATCTTTAATCAAGCATCGAACTGTTTTGTTTACTAGAGGAATACCAAAAATATTGTCAGGAGCATAATCGGATGTATCGAATTTTTCAATATTTTCTTTCATGGGCTCATAAATATCGGGTACAGAGAATTCATAAATCAAGCTATCTGTATCAGTATACATCTGCTTCGCTTTATTTCCGAATTTTGGTAGCACATAATTGTAATGGAAATCGTATAGGAAAGTTTTACAAATGTCTAGAACTGCAAATCCTACATACATGGGTTTGTTTATAAAAACTTGTTCCTGTCGATAATTACCATATCCTGATCGAATATGTTACAGCTATGGAAATTTATATACACCATATTCACTGTAGCACTTGGTCACCAAACGGATATCTTTATATTTACGCACATTTTCCATGAGTTTGCCCAGACCACTGTTGATCATCAACTTATAAAATGTTTTATCAAAGCCATTTGTGACTTGCTTGCGTAATGTAGTGTTGATTTCGATATATTTTCGTAACCAGGGGGCCTGTTTAAATCTTAATACTATTTAATTTTGCCTATTTTAAACCAAGCGCCAAATACATCTTTAGGTCGCTATAGTGAACAATGTAATTACATTTCGGATACAATGTGAGTAATTTTTTTAATTGTAGTATCGATTCAAGGTTCGGGTTATCTACAAAGGAGAAACTCTCCATATGGTAAGAACTGCTCCATTGATTTTTCATAGAGGTTATTAATATCACAGTGCATTAAATAACTCGTTGGGACAGTGGGATTATAGGTATTACCCATATACTTGCTATTAGGCTTTGCATAACAATTGGAGCACTGTGTACTCCGCCCCTGATACCACTTTTAAAGAACATGACCATATCGATATCAGTGAGCAGTTCTAATATAACTTGTGTAATTTTTATCATGGCATCAAATGCTAGGCCGGGGGCTGTGTAATAATGCACGCAGAAACACAGTTTGAGACAGAGACAGAGACACAGACACGGACACAGACACGGTCACGGACACGGACACGGTCACGGACACGGACACGGGCACGGACACGGACACGGACACGGACACGGACACGGACACGGACACGGATGAAATTTTGGTTCAGTAGGTTTTCGTACTGGCACTCTCTATTGACAGTATTTCCAAACTTGCAGCACTTCTAGTTACAACGGAAACTGGATTTTTTAAAATAGGAACGTATATATTTTATTTTTTCTAGACAAACTTTCAAATTATAACAAACTTTAGCCCGAATTCTGATCAATGATTTCAGAATTAATATTTTTTAAAAATTTTTTGACAGATGCATGGCTTCAATTAAACAGTTCTCGTTTAGTTATTTGATAAACTATTTCGTTGAAAACTCAAAACAGAGGATAAGATACCACATTTATTAATACTGTCTACTCAATTTGACATAAACTCTATATTTGGAGTCGTAGTAATATCTTTAAGATGTAGTTCAAAAATAAGTCATGTCTTCATTATTTTAAATGGAATGACTCATTTCTCTTGTGTCTAACGATAACAACGATTAAAATTTGTAATGCGCGTTTTTGTAAACCGGTCATTGGAACATGCAATTTGCATTATTTCTTCGAAACTTTGAACCAAAACAACAACATTGAATTTATTATCAGAACAAAGGAAAATAGAGAAAATTGTGCACCATTGAGTTCCAAGTATTTCAGAATTCTTCTTACAACAGGTTTAATAGCATTTTTAATTTCTTCTTGTTCAGTTTGAGCAAACGTCTGGTTTATTGTATTTTCTAAATCATTGATGTTATTTGTATGTTCATCATAGGCCTTCTCTGTTACACTCCACCAAATAAAAAAACCAAAGGAGTAAGATCTGGGGATCGAGGTAGCCAATACTATGATACTAATGGCTGAATCCAACGATCTTCGAAAATATTAGTTAAAACTTCGGCAACAGCATGCGTACTATGCGTAGGTGCATCATCAAGCTGATACCACAAGTCTTCTAATTTGCTAATGACATAATCAACCACAACAGTGTTTATGATATTAACATAGCTATCACTGTTCAAGGCTTCTCTATAAATTGTCAATCGTAGTTCACGGTTTTCAAGCAAACAAAAAACATTTACACTAAACTTGTTTTGCAACCCACGTCTTTGAGGTATGTTCCAACTTAAAAAAATGCAGTTGATACCAGTTTTCGTTGTAACCGGATGTGCTCCAAGTTTGAAAATATTTTCAATAGAGAGTACGAAAACCTATTGAACCAAAATTTCATAAAAATACGAATGACGGTTCTCCAAATAGTTCTAATGATTAGGTCTTACTGGGACACCCTGTATATTACGTTTTGAATACGTGAACATTTTAATTCAGTACATGTGTTTTGTACGTATAATGTAAGAGCAAATATGAATATGTTAAAAATATCCGTATCGCAACTGATTAGCTCGTGCCTTTATTTGCTAATATACTATAACACACATAAAAACATTATGTGTTGATCACATTTCGATCTTCTAAATAGAATCTCAATTTATATTAAACATTGCCTTAACTATTAATTGGTAATTTTTAAAACAATTTTAATTTCGTATGCATTTAGCCCTCCAATGGTCACGTACGGTGTCTCAGACGGGGCTGATATGAAATCGTGCATATTTCTAGTAACAGAGCTTGGTGGGGGCAGCCCCGCTATCTATCTTCTTGCGTTATGCCTACGCACTTGCAGTCTTTCATTGGTTTTCGCGAGAGGTGCATGTTGGGTGCTAGAGCGTAGTACGGTGTATCAGATCGGGCTGACCAGTTAGTAGTAGACCGGCACTAGACGCCATCTTGGATTTTGACGTCACAAGACCGCCCACGTGGAGACCGCATTTTCCACTTATTTTTACTCGCTTACGTGCAGCACGTGTTTTTCACCCTATTTTTATACGCCCACGTGGGACCGCATTTTCCACCCTTATTTTTACTCGCTTACGTGTAGGACGTATTTTTTACCCCTATTTTTACACATCCATGTGTGAGACCGTGTTTTCAACCCTTATTTTTATACGCTTACGTGAGACCGTATTTTTACCCTTATTTTGAGATGGTGATCTTTTAATTATTTTATTAATATAGGATGATAATCTTTAATTATTTTTATTAATTAATTATCCTAGGAAATTCTCAATCTGATAGTTTATAAGATGATGATGATCTTTAATTATTTTATTAATTATTTTTGTTAATTATTTTTATCCTAGGAAATTCTTAATCTGATAGCTTTTAAGATGATGATGATCCTTAATTATTTTATTAATTAATTATTTTTAACCGGAGGAAATTCTTAATCTGATAGCTTTAAGATGATGATGATCTTTATTTATTTTATTAATTAATCATTTTTGCTTGCGCACGTATAGGACGTGCATTTTAACCCCTATTTTATGATAGCTCATGTGTAGGACGTGTTTTTCACCCTATTTTATGACAGCTCACGTATAGGATGCGTATTTTCAACCCTTATTATTTCTTTTCGAGGTCAACCCTAATTAGAGCCTTTTTGCACATGCTCACGTGAGGGGCTGGGACTGGTCTTGGCTTAGGGCTGTATTTAGGGGTGGGGGCTGAACTGAGTCTTGGTTTAAAAAGCTGTATTTAAGGCTGGGGACTGGACCTGATCTTGGACTTTGAGTTGGTCTTAGGGTTATTTTTGATGGTATTAAGGTCCTTCTGACTATATTAATAGCCGTGCCCCTGGAGGTTAGGCAAATGCACACGCACACAATGTTGGAAATTGCATAATTAATAAGATATTCTTATTAAAATTATCGGCCCTATTGCTTTAAAATGGTCAAATGCTATTGGATGATCTTTTACTTAAACGTTGTATTTTTAATAAGGAGGTTCTTGTAAGACACGTGTAGGGCTTAGCAACTTGTTCTCAGGCCCTCGCCCCATGACCGGGGATGATGTGGGAACCTAACCTTATAAGATAAATGTAGATCTTAGCCCCTATCGTGGCCCCCTTGATGAAATTGTATGTTGTTCTAATTTCTTACAGCTGTAGGCCTTCGCCGTCATACAAAATTGTATTCTAATAAGGAGGTTCTTGTAAGGCAGGACTTGCATCAGGGTCTGCGCACTGGCCCCTTTGAGTAAAAATTGATTTTAGCGCCATCTGGTGGCGTATAAACTAATGAACATTTTCTGTAATAGAAGCTGATAATGCACACCTATCCTGCTCTATGTTGTTTCCTCCTCCTCCTCTCTTCTCACACACGCACAAACAAATCAATTAATTAATCAATCTCAAACAAATCACGATCGATCAGATAAAACTCAATCAATCAACCGAAATTATGTCTTACAGTTTGCGGAAACCAGATTACAGTTCAAACTGAATGCATTAAAGTCTAATTAAACATGACGTGAAATAATAAATAATTTCTACCCTAATGCAATGATGCTTTATGTATAAGCAGATCCTCTAAACAGCCACCACCTACACATACGGAACATCATGTTTGGTTTATTTGCATGTTTAATTACATACACAAAACTATTTTATTGTAACGTGTTCATTAACAGCTGTAAAACCCATTAAAAAGTAATAATTACTTATATATAAGATAGAGTTAATTTAAATTAACATGTTTTAAGAATATCAAACGGATATAACGGAAATAAAAGGCAGAAGGTTTTAATGTTTTTATTATTATACGTGAATTAACAATAACTTCAACTTTAAAATCCACGAATGCGTACCTACTATTTTGTAGAGCTGGTCTTATAACGTTATCCTGTAAGCATAATAATACATTTTAAAAATCTTTATCGGCATTTTTGTTAGCAATATCAGGTAAAAACATATATTAAAAATAATACGCTTACCTTTAGAAGTTTTTCCTTCAACTGTACAATATGTTAAACTGATTTTTTTATACAACGTGTCTTACCAAAATACGTTTTGTGAATGGCTGGACAGCCATTACACGCCTGTCATCAACTATTTTAGAAAGTAATACAGAAAAACCGGAATACCGCTACTAGCATTTAACAATTATGTTGTACTTACAAAAATTTACATTCAAAACACAAATATTTTAAAAAACGTCTAATACCACTAATGTTGCATCATAATAATAAAAACTCATTAAATAGTGATTACACATTAAAAACATTTAAAATATGTACCTTTTATACTGCGTCTATTATTACCTAGAGATGAGATTACTTTTAAATTTAATTGATTTCGACAGAGCTCTGAAAATACTACAACCGTTCGAAATCTTGCTTCTTCTCGATATCAAAAAGCTATACTAGTGATACTTAAGTAAGAATAATAGCGGATACAGCTACATTGCTAACGATTATTGATGTTTTTTTGAATGAGACAGCCTCGTAGGTATTTTTTAAGAAAAGCTATACACATCTCATGAGATCAAACGAGATTTTTGAGATACAATCACCTCATCGTCTTCACCTTGAACGATTATATTGTAACAACCTATAAAGGTAGCGAATAACCCTAATAGTTTTATCAGACATTATTACATGGACACGAGGTTAGCCCTAAATTAACTGGTTTCAACACGGCTCTGGAAATGCTGCACACGCTTCAAATCTTTTAGCTCGTACGCAGAAGTTGTAACGTATTCACTTCCTTCAATTTTATCTGCATTCTGTTTCGAGGCTGTAGTACGTTTTCTAATACATAAACAGAATCTTCAATACTGTGATACGTGTAGCAGCAAAACACATTAGCTAGTTAGTTTCACCTCTACATTACTTTACATGCAAGCCTCATCTTATCATAAATAAGTACATCTGTCAAAAAGCTAATTAAACATAACTGAGGCCAGGGTATAGCAAGCAACGCTTCTAATTATAGCTTTTAGTCAACACAATAGTGCCTACTACATACAATCGACTAGCACAGCTTTAGCACGAGGATCAAACGAAAACACGCATGCACGCACGTACACACTACGCACGCAAGCTCGCACGCTCGCACGTACGCACGTACGTAAGCACGCACGCACGCACGCCGCACGTACGCACGCCGCACGTACGCACGCTCGACGCACGCCGCGTACGCACGTGCCACGACGCCGCACGTACGCACGTACGCACGCTCGCATACGCACGCTCGCACGTACGCCGCCGCAGGGCCCCCCACACACACACACACACACACACACACACACACACAGAGAGCGCGAAAACACGCAAACGCGAAAACACGCTAACAAAAAAAACACACGAACACGCTAACTCAAAACACACAAACGAAAACGCTACCACGAAAACATGCTAACACAAAATACGCAAACGCAAAGACATACAAATGCGAAAACACGTAAAACGAAAACACGCGAATCGAAAATACACAAACGAAAACACGCCAACATAAAAACACGCAAACAAAAACACGCTAAAGCGAAAAACTTGTAAACTTGCAAACATGAATCAAGACGTGGAGCACCGTTAGGAAAAACAGGTTTATTAACAAAATTGAAGTGTGTGTGTGTGTGTGTGTTTTTTTTTTTTTTTTGTTTGGTTTTTTTTTGGGTGGTGTGGTTCCTTGGTGGTTTTTTTTTTGGGGGGGGTGAAATTGGGGTGGGGGTTTTTTTGGGGTAGTGAAAGGGTTGGGTTAAAAAAGGTGGTGTGGGGTTAAAGGGAATTGGGGAAAGGGTAGGAAAAAAAAAAAAAGGAAAAAGGGGGATGGGTGGGAAAAGGGAAAGGGGAAAAAAGGTAGGGAGGAAATTAAAAAGGGGGGGGGGGAAAATTAGGTGAGGGGGGAAAGGGAAAAGGGTGAGTTGGGGGGGGGGGGGTGATGTGAGTGGGAAAAAGGGGGGTGAGGGTAGGTGAGGGAAAAAAGGGGAATATAGGGTAAGGGGATGGGAATAGGAGTTTAAGGGGAGGGGTGGAAAGGGAGGGAGGGTGGAGGTGGAAGGTGGGGAGGGATTATTGGGGGGAAAAAAGGGGGGGAAGGGGGGGAAGGTGGGGGTTGAAGGGGGGTGGGGGTGGGGGAGGGGGGGGAAAGGGGGGTTAGTGGGTTTTGGGGGAGGGGGGGGTTTTGCGTGTAGTGCGTGCGTGCGTGACGTGCGTGCGTGCACGTGGTCGACGCGTGCGTGCGTGCACGTCGTGGCGTGCACTGATAAACACAACCACAACCACGATGGTGCGAAAGGGAGGGAAAGGTGAAAAGGAGAGAGTTGAAAAAAGTAAAGGTAAGGGAGGAGTGAGGATAGAAGAGAATAGGGGAAGGGAGGAGGGTAGAGAGAGAGGGGATGAGGAGAGTGTGAGGCTAGTGAGATGTAGTGGACGTGAGGTGAGTGAGGTTGGACCGTGTAGAGTGGAGGTGTAAAGTGAAGGTGGTGGTGTGAGTGTAGTGTGAGTGAGAGTGTGAGTGAAGAGTGAGTGATGAGGAGTGTGGTAGGAGTGGAGTGTAGTGTGAGGAGTGTGAGGGTGATCGTGAGTGTAGATGGTGAGGTGAGTGTGAGTGGAAGGTGAGTGAAAGGGTGAGGTGTAGAGTGGTGAGGTGGAGTGTAGGTGAGTGGAATGAAGTGTAAGGAGTGTGAGGAGGTGAGTGTGAATAGGAAAAATGTGAGGTAAGTGAGTGTGAGAAATGTGAGTGTGGTAGGAGGTGAGGGGAGTGTAGTGAAGTGAGTGTGAGGGTAAGGAGTGGGTGGGTGAGTGTGAGTGTGAAGGTGAGTGTGGAGTGGTGAGGTGGGAGGTGAGTAGTGTGAGTGTGAGTGGTGAGGTGGAGGATGTGGTGTGAGGTGAGTGTGATGGAGTGTGAGGTGAGGTGGTGGAGTGTGAGTGTGGAGGTGAGTGTGAGTGAGTGTGAGTGTGGAGTGTGAGTGTGAGTGAGTGTGAGTGTGAGTGTGAGGTGAGGTGAGGGGTGAGTGTGAGTGTGAGTGTGAGGATGTGAGTGGAGGTGAGTGTGGAGTGTGAGGGTGGAGGTGGAGTGGAGGTGAGTGGAGTGTGAGGTGGAGTGTGAGTGGGTGGAGTGAGGTGTGAGGTGAGTGTGAGTGTGAGTGTGAGGTGGAGGGAGGTGAGGAGTGTGAGTGAGAGTGGAGTAGTGAGGTGGAGTGTGAGGAGGTGTAGTGGAGTAGTGTAGGTGAGAGTGTGTAGGGTGTAGGGAGGTAGTGTGAGTGTGGAGTGAGGTGAGTGGGTGGTGAGTGTGAGGTGATGGTGGTGAGGTGAGTGTGAGTGTGAGTGTGAGGGTGAGAGTGTGAGTGGAGTGTGAGTGTTAGGTGTGAGTGTGAGTGTGAGTGTGAGTGGGAGTGTGAGTGTGAGTGTGGAGGGAGTGTGAGGTGAGTGTAGAGTGTGAGTGTGAGTGATGGTGGAGTGAGGTGAAAGTGAGGTGAGTGTGAGTGTGAGTAGTGTGAGGTGAGTGTGAGGTGAGTGAGTGAGGTGATGAGGTGAGTGTGAGTGATGTGTGAGGTGAGTGAAGGTGGTGAGTGATGGACGTGAAGTAAGCAGTGAGGTGAGTGTGAGCTGTTGAGTCGTGAGTGTGAGCGTGAGCGTGAGCGTGAAGTGTGAGTGTGAGGTGAGGTGAGGTGAGTGTATGAAAGCTGTGAGGTGAGGTGAGTGTGAGGTGAGGGTGAGGTGAGAGTTGAGGTGAGGTGAGCGTGAGGTGAAGCGTGAGCGTGTGAAAGCGTGAGCGTGAGGTGAGGTGGAGGTGTAGCGTGAGAGTGAGGTGAGGTGAAGTGGAGCTGTGAGCGTGAGCGTGAGTGTGTGAGGTGAGTGAGCGTGAGCGTGAAGCGTGAGCGTGAGCGTGAGGTGAGAGTGAGGGAAAAAGAGTGTGAGGTGAGTGAGGTAGGAGTGAGTGAAGGTGAGGTGTGAGGTGGAGGTGAGGTGAGTGTGAGGATGAGGTAGGAGTGTGAAGGGATGTGAGTGTGAGGTGAGTGAGGGAGGTGAGTGTAGTGTGAGGTGGAGGTGAGGAGGTGAGTGTGAGTGTGAGGTGGTGAGGTGAGTGAGTGATGGTGAGTGTGAGTGTGAGGTGAGTGAGGTAGTGTGGGAGTGTGAGATGTGAGAGTGTGAGGTGATGTGTGAAGGTGAGTGTAGTGAGTGTGAGTGTAAGGTGAATGATGATAGGTGAAGTGAGTAGGGAGTGTGTAGAGTGTGAAGTGTGAGTGTGAAGTAAGGTATGTGAGTGTGAGGTGAGTGTTGAGATGTATTTTTTTTGAGTGAGTGTGAGAGTGAGTAGATGAGTAGTGTAGAGTGTGAGTGTTAGAGTTTGTGATGGTGGAGGTGAGTGTGAGGTGAGTGTAGGGAGTGTGATGTGTGTGTGTGTGTGTGTGTGTGCATACGTGCGTGCGAGCGTACGTGCGTGCCAGCGTACGTCGGAGTGTGCGTACGCGACTACGTTCGAGCGTGCGAGCTTGCGTTACGTGCGTGCGTCGTGCGAGCGGGCGTACGTGCGTGCGAGTGCGAGCGAGCGTGCGTGCGCACGTGTACGTGCGTGCATGCGTGTTTTCGTTTGATCCTCGTGCTAAAGCAGCGCTAGTAGATTTTATGTAGTTGTAGGCACTATTGTGTGACTAAAAGCTATAATTGGAAGCGTTGCTTGCTATCCGGCCTGGAGTTATGTTTAATTAGCTTTTTGACAGATGTACTTATTTATGATAAGATGAGGCTTGCATGTAAAGTAATATAGAGGTGAAACTAACTTAGCTAATGTGTTTTTCTGCTTACACGTATCACAGTATTGAAGATTCTGTTTATGTATTAGAAAACGTACTCAGCTGAAACAGAATGAGATAAAAATTGAAGTGAAGTGAATACGGTACAACTTCGTAGAGCTATAAGATTTGAAGGTGTAGCATTTCAAGGCCGTGTTGAAACCAGTTAATTCAATGTAATAATGTCTGTATAAAACTATTAGGGTTATTCGTATACTTTAAGCTTGTACAATATGGTTTCGTTCAAGGTGATAGACGATGATGGATTGTATCTCAAAAATCTCGTTTGATCTCATGAGATGTATAGCTTTTCTTAAAAAATACCTGCAGGCTGTCTCATTCAAAGAATTCATGCAAAACAAAACATCAATAATCGTTAGCAATGTAGCTGTATCCGCTATTATACTTATTAATGTATCACTAGTATAGCTTTTTGATATCAGAGAAGAAGCAAGATTTCGAACGTTGTAGTGTTTCCAGAGCTCTAATCGAAATCAATTAAATTTAAGACTAATTCATCTCTATGTAATAATAGACGTATAAAAGTTACAATTTTAAAATGTAATTTAAGTGTAATCACTGTTTAATGAGTTTTTATTATTATGATGCAACATTAGTGGTATAGACGTATAATTTAAATAATTTGGTTTTGAATTAAATTTTTGTAAGTACAACTAACTGTTAAATCTAGTAGCGTATTCCGGTTTTTCTGTATTACTTTCTAAAATAGTTGATGACAGGTGTAATGGGCTGTTTATAATCCTAAGATCCATTCACAAAACGTATTTTAGTAAGATACTTGATAAAAAAATTCAGTTTAACATATTGTACAGTTGATATGGTAAAAACTTACTAAAAGTAAACAGTATTATTTTAATATATGTTTTACCTGATATTGCTAACAAAAGTGAAGATAAAGCTCTACAAAATAGTAGGTACGCATTCGTGGATTTTAAAGTTGCAGTTATTGTTAATTCACGTATAATAATAAAAACATTAAAACCTTCTGCCTTTTATTTTCGTTATATCCGTTTGATATTCTTAAAACATGTTAATTTAAATTAAATCTATGTTATATATAGTAATTATTACTTTTAATGGGTTTTACAGCTGTTAATGAACACGTTACAATAAAATAGTTTTGTTATGTAATTAAACATGCAAATAAACCAGATATGATGTTCTGATGTATAGGTGGTGGCTGTTTAGAGGATCTGCTTACATAAAGCATCATTGCATTAGGGTAGAAATTATTTATTATTTCACGTCATATTTAATTAGACTTTAATGCATTCAGTTTGAACTGTAATCTGGTTTCCGCAAACTGTAAGACATAATTTCGGTTGATTGATTGAGTTTTATCTGATCGATCGTGATTTGTTTGAGATTGATTAATTAATTGATTTGTTTGTGCGTGTGTGAGAAAGAGAGAGGGGAGGAGGAAACAACATAGAGCAGGAGAGTAGTGCATTATCAGCTTCTATTATAGAAAATGTTCATTAGTCTATACGCCACCAGATGGCGCTAAAATCAATTTTGCTCAAAGGGCCAGTGCGAGACCCTGATGCAAGTCCTGCCTTACAAGAACCTCCTTATTAGAATACAATTTTGTATGACGGGCGAAGGCCTACAGCTGTAAGCTAAATTAGAACAACATACAATTGCATCAAGGGGCCACGATAGGGCTAAGATCACATTTATCTTATAAGGTTAGGTTACATCATCCGGTCATGGGGCGAGGCCTGAGAACAAGTTGCTAACACAGTGTCTTACAAGAACCTCCTTATTAGAAATACAACGTTTAGGTAAAGATCATCCAATAGCATTTGACCATTTTAAAGCAATAGGCCGATAATTTTAATAATAATATCTTATTAATTATGATTTCCAACATTGTGCGTGTGCATTTGCCTAACCTCCAGGGGCACTGCTATTAATATAGTCAGAAGGACCTTAATACCATCAAAATAACCCTAAGACCAACTCAAAGTCCAAGACCAGGTCCAGTCCTCAGCCTTAAATACAGCTTTTAAGCCAAGACCCAGTTCAGCCACCCCTAAATACAGCCCTAAGCAAGACCAGGCCCAGCCTCACGTGAGCATGTGCAAAAAGGCTCTAATTATGGTTGACCTCGAAAAGAAATCATAAGGGTTGAAAATACGCGTCCTAGACGTGAGCTGTCATAAAATAGGGTGAAAAAACACGTCCTACACGTGAGCGATCATAAAATAGGGGTGAAAATACACGTCCTGTACGTGCGCAAGTAAAAAATAATTAATTAATAAAAATAAATAAAGATCATCATCATCTTAAAGCTATCAGATTAAGAATTTCTCAGGTTAAAAATAATTAATTAATAAAAATAATTAAAGATCAACATCATCTTAAAAGCTATCAGATTAAGAAATTCCTAGGATAAAAAATAATTGATAAAAATAATTAATAAAAATAATTAAAGATCATCATCTTCTTATAAACTATCAGATTGAGAATTTCCTAGGATAATTAATTAATAAAATAATTAAAGATCATCATCTTATATTAATAAAAATAATTAAAGATCACCATCTCAAAATAAGGGTAAAAATACGGTTCATACGTAAGCGTATAAAAAGTAAGGGTTGAAAACACTGCCTCACACAAATAGGGGTGAAAAATACGTCCTACACGTAAGCGAGTAAAATAAGGGTGGAAACTGCGGTCCCCACGTGCGCGTATAAAATAGGTGTGAAAAACACGTCCTACACGTAAGCGAGTAAAAATAAGGGTGGAAAATGCGGTCTCTCACGTGGGCGGTCTTGTGACGTCAAAATCCAAGATGGCGTCTAGTGCCGTTCTACTACTGTTAAGTTCAATTTTATTGAGGTTTCAGTATACTTCGACGAATATTAGGCTTTGTTTTGTGTTTTACCACAATGTGTTCATACGAAAAGGAACAGAACCATTTACAAAAATGACTAGAAGACATTGGGTGCGACGGGATAACTGTACTTTATGATGACGATCTGACCCAGACAAATTCGACCATGAAGAAACCAAAATACATGAGATTGAGTGTGAGAAAGATATTTCTGAGACACTATTATTGGAAATCGCCTCTCATTCATAGTCATATTCATGCTCATATATCTTTTCTTATTGTTCCTCACATTGCGTCTGTTTTTACTTAGACAAAGATGTACCACTGTTTGAAAAAAGTGTCCATCCCGCCCACGAACTGCTCGAACACGCAAAAAAAATATTACAAAAAGACTCCCTGGGCCCTCCTTCATACAATATTTTTGAAAGAGTCCATCAAAATATGGGATTATTTTAAAAATGAGAAAATAATCGGATTATTGTAGACGCTACTAAGAAATTTATAAACACAATAAAACAGAGCTATACCCGCAGTAGAGATGCTAACACTACAGATCCTCTGGATATCCGTGCCTTGATTGGCCTATTATACTTAGCCGGCGTTCACTATAGATCATCTGGAGATCCGTGCCTTGATTGGTCTACTATACTTAGCTGGGGTTCGCAACGGAAATCGTATGAATATAGAGGACATATGGAATACTAAAGGATAGGGTGTTGAAATGTTACGTCTAATCGTCAGTGCAGAGATTTAAATTTCTCCTTCGGTGTATACGATTTGATAACAACGACACACGGCTATAACGCATGGCTTTCGACAAAGTTGCAGTAATATGCCATTTTTTCGATTTTTTCATTACAAACTCTCAAACTCGGTACCATATCTCATAATACACAACAGTCGATCAAATGCTTGTTGCCTTCAGAAGAAAATGCAACTTTAGGCAATATATTCCATCACAGACAAAGAAGCATGGCATCAAAATATTGAGCCTATGTGATGCTAATGTGTTTTACACTAGCACCATGGAAGTTTATGTTGGAACTCACCGGAAGGGCCTTTCAGATATTCATATAGTACGTCAGATGTTGTCCTAAGATTATGCTAGATAATCTATAGTTCTGGACGTAGCCTTACAATCGATAAGTGGTTTACCTCGTTGCGTCTTGTCAAAATTGTTAAATGATCATAGATCGGAACTACTAGGGAAAACAAGCATTAGTTGCCAATAGAGTTTTGGAGTCCAACTACAAGACCTCATCACACATCCATGTTTGCCTTTTTAAAGGAATGCACTCTTGTATCCTAAATACCAAATACACGAAATTGACGATATGACACACGATTTATAAAAACCCATCATTATTACTAATTACAATGCTACAAAAGGAGGCGTGGACGTAGTATATAAATTTACTGCTAACGACAACTGCGCGACAAATACAAGGAGATGGCCTATGTTGTTATTCTATCATATTTTAAACATTACTGGAATTAATTCACATGTAATTTTTGTTGCTAATAATACGGGTATCGACATTTTGAGAAGAAACTTTTTGAGAGATTTGGCTGACAAATTGATAGTTCCATATTTGAAAATCCGTGCGACTCTGTCTCTCATCCCAGAAGCTTGAAAACGAGATGGTACCAATCAAAACGTAATGCTAACACCAGAACGTTGCGCATACTGCGACTGGAGAAAAATAAAAAGACTCGCTTCTCCTGTTTCCGTTGATCAACTTACATGTGTTTGGAACACATAGTATCCTTATGTCAAGATTGTTGTCAAATTCATTTAAATATGAATGAGCTTTTTTTGCATTTTTGTATTTTTAACTAGCCCTTGAAAAAATTTTTTGTTTCCTATTTTTTTTAAGTTTATCAAAAATAATCTGATAAAATATTAAAATATTAATATTAATGCGTTTTCTTATTGGCATTCACGAAAACTTAAAAATAACCAAGAAAAAAAAACAGGTATTAGCTCCACCCTCTTAGGCCGGGGCGACCTATAATTTTCTTTATTTTTGCGAGACCATTGGAGGGTTTAAAAGAACAATCTTCGAAATATTTACATATATCTTGTAAGTAGCTGACCGCAAAAACTTTATTATTGCAATAAACATTTTTTAAATCGCAATTGTTACCGCGATAGCAAAGTTAATCAATGGGGTTTAACATATTTTATTAAATATTAAGTCGTTATTTGAGCATGGTTTTCCGGATATTTTATTTTTCTAACTAATATTTGGCCAAGGGTTGAAAAACATGCGTTTGAGGTTTGACTAGCAGGTGTGCGCTTAAAAGCTGCTTTACTGAAGAGGCGTAACGAACCATTGGAAATTCTTTCGGGTGTTAGTTTTAATGTGTTTTTTCAAATATTAACCGGAAATCTGCTAAAATAAAAGACAGTACAGGGTTCCCTCAGTCTGGTATTTGGGTGAATTAGCATTGTTGTTTGTTGTTTATGTTTATATTTGTGTAGAGGTGGGTCGTGGGCGAACGGGTATAGGATACCGCTTGGTTATTAATTGTAAGAGGTAATTGCCAATTAGGTACGTACTCCCGGGTCCAGATGACTATTAAACACCTCGAATTTTATTTTTATTGCTGTATTTTAAAACACACTCAAACTTATATATCGGCCACGATGGTATGATCTATTTAAGTAGTAGTGCGGAACTTGTCGCCGCCATCTTAGATTTTGACGTCACAAGACCGCCCACGTGAGCGACCGCATTTTCAACCTACTTTTAATGCTTTCTTTTCGGAGCCCTTTTTCAACCCTAATTAAGGCCTTTTTGTTTTTATACGCTTACGTGGGCGACCGCATTTTCAACCCCTACTTTTAATGATTTCTTTTTCGGAACCCTTTTTCAACCCTAATTATTTTTACTCTCTTACGTATAGGACGTGTATTTTCACCCCTATTTTATGAAAGCTCACGTATAGGACACGTATTTTCTACCCTATGGTTTCTTTTCGAGGGTCAACCCTAATTAGAGCCATTTTTGGACAAGCTCACGTGAGGAGCTGGGGTTGGTCTTGCTGCTGGGGACTGGACCTGAAGCTGGACTTGGACTTGGACTTGGGGTTGGTCTTAGGGTTATTTTTGATGGTCATCTAATTAAGGTCCTTTTGGCTATATTAAAAAAAGGGCCCCTGGAGGTTAGGCAAATGCACACGCATACAATATTGGAAATTGCATAATTAATAAGATATTATTATTAAAATTATCGATCCTATTGTTTTAAAATGGTCAAATGCTATTGGATGATCTTTTACCTATACGAGAAAACGTTGTATTTCTAATAAGGAGGTTCTTGTAAGACACGTGTAGGGCTTCGCAAGTTGTTCTCAGGCCTTTGCCTCCCTGACCGCAGATGGTTCGGGAACCTAACCTTATAAGACAAGTGTAGAGCTTAGCCCCTATCGTGGCCCCCTTGATGCAACTGTATGAGGGTTCTAACTTAACCTTACAGCTGTAGTCCTTCGTCACATCATACAAAATTGTATTCTAATAAGGAGGTTCTTATAAGACAAGACTTGTATCAGGGTCGGCGCCCTGGCCCTTTGAATAAAAATTGATTTTAGCGCCATCTAGTGGCGTATACCCTAATGAACATTTTCTATAATAGAAGCTGATAACGCACACCTCTCTCTTGCTCTATCTTGTTTCTTCCTCCTCCTTTCTCTTTCTCTCTCTCTCTCTCTCACACACACACACACACACACACACACACACACACACACACACACACACACACACATACACACACACACACACAAACAAATCAATTAATTAATCAATCTCAAACAAATCACGCTCGATCACCAGATCAATCTCAATCAATCAATCAATCAATTAACTGAAATTATGTCTTACAGTTTGCGGAAACCAGATTACAGTTCAAACTGAATACATTAAAGTCTAATTAATTATGACGTGAAATAATAAATAATGCTTTATGTATAGGCACATCCTCTAAACAGTCACTACCTATACATTCGGAACATCATATCTGATTTATTTGCATGTTCAATTACATACACACACAAGATTGTTTCACTGTAATGTATTCATTAACAGTTGTAAAAATCCATTAAAAAAAGTCTGGAAAGTAATAATTACTTATATAACAGAGTTAAATTAAATTAACATGTTTTTAAGAATATCAAATTGATTTAACGGAAATAAAAGGCAAAAGGTTTTAATGGTTTTATTATTATACGTGAATTAACAATAACTACAACTTTAAAATCCACGAATACGTAACAGCTATTTTCAGGGCTGATCTTATGACGTCATCCTATAATAATAACATTTTAAAAATCTTTATCGACATTTTTGTTAGCAATATCAGGTAAAAAACATATTAAAAATAATACGCTTACCTTTAGAAGTTTTTTTCCTTCAACTGTACCATACGTTGACAGTTTTTTATACAACGTGTCTCACTAAAATACGATTGTGAATGGCTAGATATAAACAAACTATTACATGCCGATCAATAACTATTTTAGAAAGTAATACACAAAAAACCTGAATATCGCCACTCGTATTTAACAATCATGTTCACATTCAAAAACACTTACAAATATTTTAAAAATTTTGCTAACGCAGAAATTACTTTAAATAATTGAATCTTCAGATTACATAAAACTATTGTATACTCAATTACGTTACACACGACACGCACGCGCACGTCACGCCTACGCGCACGCACGCGCACGCCACACGCACACACGCACACGCACACGCACGACACACGCACACGCACGCACGCACCACGCACGCACACACACGCACACACCACGCACAGCACACGCACACGCACACGCACACGCACACGCACGCACGCACGCACGCACGCACACGCACACGCACACGCACACGCACGCACACGCACGCACGACACGCACGACACGCACGCACGCACGCACACGCACGACACACACGCACGCACGCACGCACGACACGCACGCACGCACAGCCGCACGACGCACGCACGCACGCACGCACGCACGCCACGCACGCACGCACGCACGCACGCACGCACGCACGCACGCAGCACGCACGCACGCACGCACGCACGCACGCACGCACGCACGCACGCACGCACGCACCGCACGCACGCACGCACGCACGCACGCACGCACGCACGCACGCACGCACGCACGCACGCACGCACGCACGCACCACGCACGCACGCACGCACGCACGCACGCACGCACGCACACGCACGCACGCACGCACGCACGCACGCACGCACGCACGCACGCACGACACGCACGCGACGCGCACGCACGCACGCACGCACGCACGCACGCACGCACGCACGCACGCACGCACGCGCACACACCACACACACACACACACACACACACTTGATTCACGTTATATGGATTTTTATCAGTTGGGATTAATAACAATGTCAACTAAACGTTTTAAAAATTTCTAATCTGAAATAAGAGTGACGTAATCTAATTTTATTTGAAATTTCATGGAGAGCATCATCATCATCGAAATTTTGAGATACAATCACCTCATCGTCTTCAACTTGAACGATTATATTGTAACAACCTATAAAAATAGCTAATAACCCCTGACAGCTTTTTAGCGGACACTATTATTATTATTATTATTACATGGACATGAGGTTAGTCCTAAATTAACTGGTTTCAACACGGCTGTGGAAATGCTGCACACGCCTCAAATCTTTCAGTTCGTTCGCAGAAGTTGCACCGTATTCAATTTTTATCTGCATCCTGTTTCGAGACTGTAGTACGTTTTCTAATACATAAACAGAATCTTCAATACTGTGATACGTGCAGCAGCAAAACACATTAGCTAGTTAGTTTCACCTCTATATTATTTTGCATGCAAGCCTGACCTTATCATAAACAAATACATCTGTCAAAAAAGCTAATTAAACATAACTCCACGGACTGGGCATAGCAAGAAGCGTTTCCAATTATAGCTTTTAGGCAACACAATAGTGCCTACAACTGCATACAATCGACTAGCACTGCTGTAGCACGGGGATCAAACGAAAAACACGCATGCATGCACGTACATGCACACGCACGCACGTAAGCACGCTGGCACGTACGCACGCTCGCACGCACGTACTTACGCTCGCACGCACGCACGTACGCACACGCACACACGCACACACACACACACACACACACACACACACACACACACACACAGACGAGGCGCGAAAACACGCAAACGCGAAAAACACACTAACACAAAAAAACACGCAAACACGCTAACACAAAAACGAAAAACGCTACCATGAAAACACGCTAACATAAAAAATACGCAAACGCAAAGACGTACAAATGCGAAAACACGTAAAAACGAAAACATGCAAATACGAAAACACACAAACGAAAACACGCCAACACAAAAAACACGCAAAACGAAAACACGCTAAAGCGAAAAAACTTGTAAACCTCCAAATATGAATCAAGACGGTGCAGCACCGTTAGGAAAAAAAACAAGGTTTTTAACAAAATTGAAGGAAAGCTTAACGTTTGAAAATATATTATTATTATTATTATTGTTATAAACAAAAATACATCATTATTATTTAATAACATGCTTTATCGGTTTTCTTCTTCTTCTTGAACCGTGATTCGTCGTCATCATCATCATGATTTTGAGATTTGACCTTCTCCCCTACCCCATCGCCCTTCTTTCTCTTCTGTGAACCATCACCATCACCTTGGATGTGAGATACATTCAGCTCAACCACGTCATCGCTTTCATCATTATCTTGAACGGTTATGCTGTAATAGTTTATTAACAAGTCAGTAAAATCTCTGATGTCCGCTGATGTTGGCTCATGAACAGGAGAATACATTATAGTAATGCTTACTCGATGACAGTTAAACTTTAAAGAGCGAAACGCACGAGAAACGAGAACGCAGCTAGCCTTGGGTCTTGTGCGCAAGCGCGCTCGTCAATGTTCGGGTAGAATCGGTTATGTTCGGGGGATGTGTGAAGTATTGACCTAACCACACTCTAACATCGACCCTAGGGACATGTTTATAAATCTAAACGCCTCTTTTATGGTCGAGGTATTTTCTCCTAAAACGGCCGTCTTATAGGATGACGTCATAAGATCAACTCTGAAAATAGCTGTTACGTATTCGTGGATTTTAAAGTTGTAGTTATTGTTAATTCACGTATAATAATAAAACCATTAAAAGCTTTTGCCTTTTATTTCCGTTAAATCAGTTTGATATTCTTAAAAACATGTTAATTTAATTTAACTCTATGTTATATAAGTAATTATTACTTTCCAGTCTTTTTTTTAATGGGTTTTTATAACTGTTAATGAATACATTACAATGAAACAATTTTGTGTGTGTATGTAATTGAACATGCAAATAAATCAGATATGATGTTCCGAATGTATAGGTGGTGACTGTTTAGAGGATGTGCCTATACATAAAGCATCATTACATTAGGGTAGAAATTATTTATTATTTCACGTCATATTTAATTAGACTTTAATGTATTCAGTTTGAACTGTAATCTGGTTTCCGCAAACTGTAAGACATAATTTCAGTTAATTGATTGATTGATTGAGATTGATCTGGTGATCGAGCGTGATTTGTTTGAGATTGATTAATTAACTGATTTGTTTGTTTGTTTGTTTGTTTGTTTGTTTGTTTGTTTGTTTGTTTGTTTGTTTGTTTGTTTGTTTGTTTGTTTGTTTGTTTGTTTGTTTGTTTGTTTGTTTGTTTGTTTGTTTGTTTGTTTGTTTGTTTGTTTGTTTGTTTGTTTGTTTTGTTTGTTTGTTTGTTTGTTTGTTTGTTTGTTTGTTTGTTGTTTGTTTGTTTGTTTTTGTTTGTTTGTTTATTTTGTTTGTTTGTTTGTTTGTTTGTTTGTTTGTTGTTTTTAGTTTGTTTGTTTGTTTGTTTGTATTTGTATTTTTGTTATAGTTTGTTTGTTTGTTTATTTGTTTGTTTGTTTGTTTGTTTATTTTTTTAGTTTGTTTTTATTTTGTTTTTATTTTTTTTTATTTAGTTTGTTTATTTGTTTGTTTTATTTATTATTTTTTTTTTATTTGTATTTTTGTTTTTGTTTGTTTGTTTGTTTTTTGTTTGTTTGTTTGTTTGTTATGTTTATTTATTTGTTTTTTTCTTATTTGTTTTTGTTATATTTGTTTGTTTGTTTTTTGTTTGTTTGTTTATTTGTTTTTTGTTTTATTGTTTGTTTATTTAGTTTGTTTGTTTTTTTGTTTTTTTTTATTTTTTGTTTGTTTTTTGTTTATTTATTGTTATTTTATTCTAGTTTGTTTTTTGCTTTGTTTGTTTTTTTTTGATTATTTTTTTATTTATTGTTTATTTAATTTGTGTTTATTTTTTTTTTTTTTTGTTTGTTTATTTGTTATTTTTTTGTATTTATTGTATTTATTTTGTTTGTTTTTATTTTTTTTTTTTTTTATTTATTTTTTTGTTAGTTGTTTTATTGTTGTATTTTTGATTTTTTATGTTTTTTGTTTTTTTTTGTTTGTTTGTTGTTTGTTTGTTTGTTTGTTTGTTTGTTTGTTTGTTTGTTTGTTTTTTGTTTGTTGTGTTTTTTGTTTGTTTGTTTGTTTTGTTTGTTTTTTGTGTTTGTTTGTTTGTTTGTTTTGTTTGTTTTTTGTTTGTTTGTTTGTTTGTTTTTTTTTGTTTGTTTGTTTAGTTTGTTTGTTTGTTTGTTTGTTTGTTTTTGTATTTTTTTGTTTGTTTATTTGTTTGTTTGTTTGTTTTGTTTGTTTTGTTTTTGTTTGTTTGTTTGTTTAGTTTTGTTTTTGTTATGTTTGTTTTATGTTTGTTTGTTTGTTTATTTGTTTAGTTTAGTTTATTTATTTGTTTTTTATTTATTTTTTGTTTGTTTATTTGTTTTTTGTTTTTTATTTAGTTTATTTATTTGTATTTTTTTTTATTTTATTTATTTTATTTATTTATTTTTTGTTTATTTTTTGTTTGATATATGTTTTTTTTATTTTTATTTATTGTATTTTTATTTATTATGTTTATGTGTATATATAATATATATATATATATATATATATTATAATATATGTATATTGTATATATATATGTGTATATATTATATTTATATATATTGTATATTATAAATATTAGTTATAATATATGTATATATTATTATGTGTTATATGTTATAATTTATTATTGTATATATGTGTATGTGTGTTGTTATATGTATGTGTGTGTGTGTGTATGTGTGTGTGTGTGTGTGTGTGTGTGTGTGTGTGTGTTGTGATTAGTGTGAAAAAAATGTGTGTAGTTGTGTGTGTGTGTGTGTGTGTGTGTGTGTGTGTAGTGTGTGTGTGTGTGTGTGTGTGATGTTTGTGTGTGTGTGTGTGTGTTGTGTAAATAGTTGTGTGTTTGTGTGTTGTGTTGTTGTGTTGTTGTGTGTCTGTGTGTCTGTGTGTGGTGCGTGCGTGCGTGCGTCGTTGCTGCGTGCGTGCGTTGCGTGCGTGCGTTCGTCGTGCGTGCGTGCGTGCGTGCGTGCGTGCGTGCGTGCGTGCGTGCGTGCGTGCGTGCGTGGTGCGTGCGTGCGTGCGTGCGTGCGTGCGTGCGTGCGTGCGTGCGTGCGTGCGTGCGTACGTGCGTGCGTGCGTGCGTGTTTGTGTTTGTCGCGTGCGTGCGTGCGTGCGTGCGTGCGTGCGTGCGTGCGTGGTGCGTGCGTGTCGTGCGTGCGTTCTGCGTGCGTGCGTGCGTGCGTGTGTGTGTGTGTGGAAAGAGAAGAGAGAGAGAGAGGAAAGAAACAAGATAGACCAAGAGAGAGAGGTGTGCATTATCAGCTTCTATTATAGAAAATGTTCATTAGTGTATACGCCACTAGATGGCGCTGAAATCAAGTTTTACTCAAAGGGCCAGGGCGCCGACCCTGATACAAGTCTTGTCTTACAAGAATCTCCTTATTAAAATAGAATTTTGTATGATGGGACGAAGGCCTACAGCTGTAAGATTAAGTTAGAACCCTCATACAATTGCATCAAGGGGGCCACGATAGGGGCTAAGCTCTACACTTGTCTTATAAGGTTAGGTTCCCACACCATCTCCGGTCAGGGGGGCGAAGGCCTGAGAACAAGTTGCGAAGCCCTACACGTGTCTTACAAGAACCTCCTTATTAGAAATACAACGTTTTCTCGTATAGGTAAAAAATCATCCAATGGCATTTGACCATTTTAAAACAATAGGATCGATAATTTTAATAATAATATCTTATTAACTATGCAATTTCCAACATTGTATGCGTGTGCATTTGCCTAACCTCCAGGGGAACTGCTCTTAATTTATCCAAAAGGACCTTAATTAGATGACCATCAAAAATAACCCTAAGACCAACCCCAAGTCCAAGTCCAAGTCCAGGTCCAGGTCCAGCTCCCAGCACCAAGACCAATCCTAGCCCCTCACGTGAGCATGTGCAAAAAAGGCTCTAATTAGGGTTGACCCTCGAAAAGAAACCATAGGGTAGAAAATACGTGTCCTATACGTGAGCTGTTATAAAATAGGGGTAAAAATACACGTCCTATATGTAAGCGAGTAAAAATAATTAGGGTTGAAAAAGGGTTCCGAAAAGAAATCATTAAAAATAAGGGTTGAAAATGCGGTCCCCCTTGTAAGCGTATAAACACACAAGGCCTTAATTAGGGTTAACCCTCGAAAAGAAACCATAGGGTAGAAAATACGGGTAAAAATACACGTTCTATACGTAAGCGAGTCAAAATAATTAGGGTTGAAAAAGGGTTCCAAAAAGAAATCATTAAAAATAGGATTTGAAAATGCGGTCGCCCACGTGGGCGGTCTTGTGACGTCAAAATCCAAGATGGCGGCGACAAGTGCCGCACTACTACTTATTTATAACTTACCCCTGTAAGGCTTTGTTTTAATGAGTTTTTTGTTGTCAGTTTGTTAAGTAGAATTGTTTGCCTGCGAGCTAATTTCTCTTTATCTGTAATTTATTGTAATTTTACGTATGTTTTTGTGTTTTAGCAGTCACTAAACAAATTGTTTACGTGTAAATTCCTTGTCTATTTTCTTTCGTCCTTATTATCACCTGTGCACTTTTACTGTTGTTGTATTTTATATGTACCGTAATTCGCCTTATTGTTTTATGTGCTATTTACTTAATGACCGACATGATCGGTTTTAAGGGGCCACATGTTTGGTATTATGATTTTTATTCTGATTATTTATTGCACAATTGTGAGTGTGACTACAGGTTTTTTTTTGTGTTTACGTGTAACTAAACGGCTTTTTATTTATTTTTCTCTTAATGTTATAATTTTGTACGCACTTTAACCTGATTGAATGGTGTTTTGTTCTATATTTAACACTTTCATTGTTTTTTTGTGTTATTTGATTTAATAATGTACTTGTGCAATTACTGATTTATGAATAAAGTGGGTTTTGTTGGTGGTTCTTACACACAATAGTACATTATCGGGATGGACCACCATTGCGCAAAGCTCGTTAATTTTAATTTGAGTAGTTTCATAGTTTACCCGCCCCACAGGATGCAACACTTATCTCATCCAGCCTATCTCAGTGAAATAGCACAACGTACCTACCACAAGACGGCCAATTCTTTTGATCAGATTTGAGGTTTGCGAGTAATTAAATATCAGACTTGTAAATAAATTCTAATATTGTAATTATTTCCAATAAAATCAAAGTAAGGCAAGCAATTAATTTGAGTAATAGTAACATTATTGTCACTAAAGTCAAGATAAATCACTTAGCGATTGTTTAGTTCTTGAATTTGCATTCTTGCAAATAAGTTCAAATTACACTTTTCAAGATAGGGTACAATCTTATCGGATTTTAATTACTGAAAATGTGCAGTGTAGTCTCTTCTATTTCAGAGTATCAGAGATTTACGAGATAAAATCAATTTTGTTGTTGTTTAGTTGCAGTATGTATGTTTATAGTTACACAATTTCAAAGTAGGTAATGTAATCACATTCCTTTAGCTCAAAATGCCAAATTATTGTATATTTGAGTAATAGTCCCTGTGCTAAAAATATGTTGTTATATTTACGTACCAATACGATTTATACTATTTGTTCCCTGATACATCAGTGTTAAATGCATAAAGTTAAGTTCACAAACTTCCATTGTATGTGCATCTTTATCAACTACCTACACTAAAGTTAATTATAATATTTGGTATGATTTGGATAAGGGACAAGTATTTACGTAAAAATATTTAGAATAATCATAATTTTAATTAAACATGATGAAAAAATTATCCTGAATAAACAATTAAAACAATGAAGTGATTGCAGTATGAAGTCTGATTACAATTCAATAGCAAAGTAACCTTGCTCAGATAAAAGTATATGAGTTTTCTAGGCGAATCATGGATTAAAGTTTAAAATATCAATATTTTAATTTTAAGAAAAATATCATAATTTACAGATATCGAAAAAACCTATTCATAAATAACGGTTATCAGCCTTTTTAAACTACTTTCCACAATACGTGGGGAGCTCGTGTTTGCATAGATATTATATGAGTAAAACTTTCCGTATATAAATAACTGTACCAAGAAGTGCAATAAAATTGTACTGTTTATGCAAATTCATGTGAAGAAAGAGATTTCTTGTTTTATTGCCAGACACTAAACTACTAGATATTATATGGCAGATCAAGTGTGAAAGTGTCGTACACTCATAAAGATGATGAGGCTCAATAACGATGTTGTTTTCAAGAAACGACCGTCTATTTGTCACTGAAATGTCTGAAAGACGTTCGAATATTTTTACAGCAGTTATTTCTGGATCAATTGTGACTTCCAGTCATTTTGTTTCCAAACTCCCAGACCACAAATAAGTTATTGCTTTCTTTGACATTTTTTTTACTAAATTAATTAAAATTTGTGAATTTAGTAACCAAATTTGTACTAAATTCTATATAAACTTTTAAATGGTTTGTTTTAAAGAATATAATTCATAACTTTTACATTAGGATTAATGTCTTCTTTTATAAAAATATTAAACACGTAAAGTATACCTAATTTAATTTACAAATCAGGCTTCCTGTTTTTAATCGTATTGGAATACATCACAGTGGAACTCTAATAATAATATGTATACATTCCTAATTGTTGGTTAACTGAAATATGTTATTGTTTTAAAGGGTTGTAATTCAGATATGAACTATATCGATTTTATTTACATTCACGCCAAAATTTAGCCGCTGAACTAAAATAATAATGTAAATTTTGAATAAACAGATCCATTCTAGACTAGGAACCCAATATTTTTTACACTTTCGTACTCTGGGTATACATAATAACAAAATTTGAATTTCAAATAAAACAAATCCTAAAATTACTACTATTACTAATAAATGTAATTAATACCGTATTGCTCCAAATAATTAACATCGTAAATATTTTTCTGATAAAGGTCAAATTACTTGTTTTTGATAAAAATACACGATGTTATTCAATACATGCATGCTCTGCTTTGAAATGTGATAATAAACAGTTACTTAATACCAATACAAAAAAATCCATGTATAAATTGAGCGTTAGGTGTGACTAATGAAAGATACAAATTGAGCACAATTTGATAATTCTTAGTAAGATGCACCAACACGTACGTCTGTGTATCTGTATTACAGTCTTCTACTTAAAATCTGGTTTCCGGTTATATACAGAAATATACAAATAGAATTGGTTAACCTCCAAACGCCTTGCAATTTTTTGAGCGCTGTCCTGTTTCATTAAACGACTAAATTTCTATTTATTTAATCTAGATTATAGATACAATTTGGAGGTTTTCAAAATTACAATTTTCTTTTTATAGAATATATGAACTGAAAGTATTTAGTTTTTAGCAAGAAAAAGATTCATGTATTATAAATCTAAACTTTTGTTTGCAAGATTAATAAATTCTGACTCATTAATTAAATAAATATTTATTTCACAAGTTATTAAGAATAAGTCTTAAAATGCAGGATAAAACATTTTGGCATTAAAGCAATCAAGAGTACTATATTATACTATATTTGAAAATAATCATTGCTATTTAACGTTTGTACAAGTGTATTTATACGGGGTGTTTCAGTGAAATTGAAATAAACTGAAAGGGGTAGCTCCTCTCTCAAATATAAGATAGATATTCAGGGTTGGCGCCACTTTTCCCTCCCTATCTTTTACGCAAATACATTTTTTTTCAAATCTAAAAGTTTTTTTTTAATTATAACTTTAATTTAGAGAAAGAAATGGCTCTTAAACATTTTGATTAGAAGCTTATTTACAGAGATATTTTAGATGCATTTCGCTTCGTTTCAATGTCCATGGACATGGCAATTTAAAAAAAATAACGGTTGTAATTTTTTTATCACAATTTAAAGAGTAAAGGTTAAACACAAGATTCCGCATCGATACAGGCTTGACATCGTCTTAACATTGGATTGCGAACCCTGCCGAAGATGGTTAGCATTTTTCGTAATTCTTGGAAGACGGCAAAAATTCTGTTTACCAACTCATCACGACCAACAGGAGTGGCATAATCTTTAGATTTCACATATCCCCAAAGGGAAAAATCAATGGGCGTTAAATCGGGTGACCACGGGGGCCAGGGGATGGATCACCACGCCCAATCCAACGATCTGGATATGGGGCGAAAAATAAGGTGATGGTCCTTCATACTGGAATATCAGCCTATTCCGAATATCTAGGGGAATATCCTCCAGCAATACCTAATGAATTCAAGATTAACTTGGCCGGTAACTTTGGGAGGTAAAATAAAAGGCCCAATCAAAAAGTTCGCTTCGCAGACATTAACTGAGAACCATTGTTGGTGACGGCGTACGACGGTAGCGTGAGGATTTCTGTGACTCCAGATATTACTGTTGTGTGTGTTGAACATACCGTCCCTTGTGAAAAATGCCTCATCCGAAAACATCACATCCGAAGCAAAAGAAGGCACTGTAGATCTCTCCAAAAACCAGCGACAAAATTCTGTTCCACGGACAGTCTGTTGGATCTAGCGATTGAACTTTCTACTTTTTAAACTGATGCCGGTCTTCATGTAAAACTCGCCAAACCGACTTGCGAGAAGCACCCATATCGTGAGCCACGGCACGAGTGCTGGTGGATAGATTTTCTGCTACACGCTCTAAAACCTCCTCTTCAAAACGCAATGTTCGCCTGAGCCTCATTTTTCCACGGGGTGCAGGACGCTCCAGTCTCTCTTAAACACGCATGAATGCGTTGGAAAGTTTTACGGATTAAATGCCGCCGATCACAAAAACATTGTCGATACAAATGAGCGGCTTCTCTACTGTTCCCATTTTCAGCACCATAAATAAAATAAAAAGCATATCTGTTAATTCAGCAGGTGTGTAGTTTCCCATAATAATGAAAAACGCGAAAAACACGAAATTGATGCACAAGAAGCCAAAATGTCTGGATAGCAATAAATAAATATGGCTATAAAAAATGTCTAGCAATTTTATCATTATTTTAAATAATTAAAATAAAAGATTGTAAAATATTTAAAATATCTCTGTAAATAAGCTTCTAATCAAAATTTTTCTTTGCATAAATTAAATTTAAAATTAAAAAAGGCTTTCAGATGTAAAAGTGGGCCCAACCCTAAATATCTACGCCACTGGAAGACATCTACAAAACCTGAAATAGCCAAATTAAGGATCTTGGTTTGCTTATTGTTCATACCAAGTTTCATCAACATCGGTTTAAATTTACACGAGTTATAACCAGAAACTGTTATATTTCTTTAAAATTTGACACCCTGTACCTTTTAAACGAAAAATCATTATGAGTTTCAACGTATATTTAAGAGAGGAACTACCCCTTTAAGTTTGGCCCAATATCACTGAAACACACTGTATTTGTGTGATTCGAATTCGATGTGTTGCACTTAACCCAACCGTGACCACTGTACTGAGCCACGGCACGAGTACACCACTAACACGTTCAAACTTGTTGAAACTAGTGCGTCAAGAAGGAGTTTAATAGTTGAAAGTCATTTAGTAGTTATATGCAGTGGTTGCTACATACAGAAAATTGCGTTATATTTGTTTGTGTCCTCGTAGTGAAATTTTTTTAATTTTCGAAAATGGCAGAATATGGAATTAGATTCGCAAGGTAAATGATTTACACATACTTGCTATCAATTAATTTTTTTTCAAGAACGGTAAATAATTAAAGATTACCTATATTTTAAAAATTTAGCAAGTCTTTTATTTGAGGGCCATTGCTTGATTTGATTTTGATTGTACTAAAAATAGTACAGTGGGCACTTGGTTATCTATAAATTGTAACTTGTTTTAGAAAATTTTATCTCCGCGAAGCTCTTGCTATGCTTGAAAACAAAGAAGAACTTGTGAAAAAAACAACTTCCATCACAATTTTCCTCCCCACGTAGAGTGCTGGAAACGTGACTGGTGAAGGTTCAGGAAGTGAATAGATTATTAACATCAATAATTTACCAGGTGGTCAACTTCAGACCCCTGCAGAACTGAATTTTTACACAAATGAAGATGGCTTTTCTTCCGAGGATGAAATTCCATTGTCTGAACTAAGAAAGGTTAATTCCACTAACACGAAGAACAGCACTAAAGCGAATGATGCTGTAAAAAGCAAAAAAATCTACAACTGGGTAAAATCAGATTAAGCTATAAATTCTGTTACCTCCTATAATAACTCAGAAGGTACTAAACCGTTAGAAAGCCCCTTAGCACCTTTTCCATATTTTTTTGACAATGTATTGCTAGAATTAATTGTACAAGGAACAAATCGATATGTGAAACAAAAAAATTGATATATGCGAAACAAAGTGCTTTCTGGGTGTGCTCCTTCTCAATGGGTATGTTCAAATACCACGACGTTGTTGTATGTATTGGGAGTACAAGGGAGATAGTAAAAATTCCCTGGTATCAGAAGTAATTTCCCGAAATAAATTTGAATACATCGTTTTCAATTTATACCTGGTTGACAATACAAATTTAGATGTATCTGATAAATTTGCACAAGTCAGACCTCTCTTCCAACATCTCAATGAAAAGCTTTTAGAAAAGAGTGTATTCCAAGAGATACAATCCGTTGATGAAGCCATGATTTATTTTTAGTTATTTTGGGCGTCATAGGTGCAAGCAATACATACATGGGAAACCAATACGGTATGGCCACAAAGTTTTGGTTGGAGCAACACGTTTGGCGTACGTGAATTGGTTTGAGCCGTATCAAGGTGCCTCAACAACTATAAGAGACAAATACAAGGAATACGGAGTAGGATCAGCTGTGGTTCTAGAATATACCGGTTCAATGGGGAATAAATGGCCAGATCAGCAGATCCACACCTTTTTTGATAACTTCTTCTCCACATTGCCCTTATTTGAGCTCTTATCAGAAAAAAACGTTAATGTTATAGGGACCTTACGTGACAATAGAGTTCAAAGATCTCCTCTAATGGATTCTAAACTAATGAAAAAAGAGCAACGTGGCTTCTATGATTACAAAAGGGTTGAAGATCAGTGTCTCATTCTGGTGAAGTGGCGTGATAACTCTATGGTCTAATGCAGTAGGAGTAAATCCTGTTCATTCTGTGAAGCGATATGATCAGAAAGGAAAGAGAAGAATGCAAGTAAGGTACAAAATTTTGCAGCAAAATATATTCTAAATATGTACCCCAGCGTCACATTGTCAAGCTATACAATGCAAATATAGGTGGTGTGGACTGATGCGACTAAAATATTAGTTTATATAGACCTTCGATTCGCGGAAAGAAGTGGTACTTTCCACTTATTGGACACTGTGCCGACATGAGCGTGCATAGTAACTTTTTGCCATGAGAGGGCCAAAACAAGGTGTGAAAAATGTGAAATGTTTTGTGCAATATGATACCAACAATAAATTTTTTTTCAGTAGTCGTAGTATAGTGGATAGTTGTACAAATTCCCCCTTTGCTACATACAATACAGCCAGTTTCTTGTATTATTTGAAAATATATTTTTTTATCATGGATCTTATCTCTTAATAACCCAAAATAACATTTCCTAAAATATAAGTCAAAATTGTATGGCCATATCTGAGTTAATACCTGATTGGATTTCCAAACTATTAAAGCGGTGTTATACCAGTTGGATACCAGTATTGTTTTTACGAGAAGGCGAAACTTCTATATTTTTAGGGTGAAATGTAATCTGAAAACGCCTAAAGTACTAAATTGGATACAACGGTCTAGAGTTAAGTATAGCTTCGTCGAGAACAGAATTCCTTTCCTTCTAAGTGAGGAGTCGATTCTAACTAGATGTTTTTGATAGGTCTATGCCCATCCTCCTACGTGGGTATCAGAGGGAGTGTTAAACAACCATGAAACGTTTTGTAACTCAACGGATTCATCATTAGTTTGTTGAGTGACCACCTACGAAATCGGTAACAAAATCAGTAAAGATTTAAACACATCGCCCACGACAGTGCGGTGATACGCCTGAAAGTAATAATGGACGCTTCTGAGGTGATACGACCAGGAGGAATACGCTCATGGGTGAAACAATGTGATTACTAGCGTATCAACAAGATTACGACAGACTTTAGAAACATATTTCATAAATTTAGCTGACAAAGCGGTTGTTTAAAGTTCTAGTCGAGGAATGGATAAAGACTACCTTCGATTTGGATATTACGAAACCAGTAATACATTTGCCACCAGAAAGCGAGAAACAAAAACATGACCATTCTCTGGCACACGAGTGGTCTCTATGGAGCGACAAAAGTACAAGTAACTTAGCTTTGAACTGGTACCATTGCGAAACGACTTTAATAAGACCAAATCCTTGATAACCATATTTGTTGAATGACACGTTTAGCGAAAAAGTTTAGCAATGCGACAAGATCAAGACAACTGTGAATTGGCACTAACTCCGACAAGGGGGAGCATTTCTTTATGTTCTTCACTCGATTTGGAGGCACCTGATGAGGAATGTAGTAGCAACTAAAGTCAACAGGACTTGTAGTCACTTTCATTATGTGTATATAGTCACGTATGAATTCTACACACAGAGATTAAAGTTCCGTTGTAATATGAGGCGTTTTTATAAAGAACGAAGGAGACGATTAGCGATATCAATAGAAACTTCTAAAATATGCTCGTCAATCTTGAACGTAATCGCGACATCAAAAGGACTAAGAGTTTCTTTTGAAGGAAAGCTCAGAAGGTTTCTTTTCAGGGGCGACTAAAGGTTTGGAGGTATTTTATTGATAATCACCTATCTAATTCCACAATGTATGAAAATATCATGATTCACTGCATCAGTAGGCAAATTATCATAAACTGTATCTAATTCGAAAAACTCAAATTTGAAATTTCGTGTTGCAGTCACTAAGTACCGAAGTGACAGTACATCCAATGATGTCGACGCAACAGGTAAGCGATCGTGCTGAATTGTCTGGTCGAAAATGTAACAAAGATTTTGGTGATTCCAGTCTAATGCGAAGATGATTGCGCTTAACGAATTCTGATTGCTCTCGTGGAACTTTTTCCTTAAAGGTTGGCCAGACAAGCAACGCATGCAAAAAGGTATTTACGAATATTCTCTGACGTGGTTATTGCGAAAACTTCACGAATGTGAAGGTGATTTATGTTATTTTTACACCGAAAGGAAAGGAATTTACTATGGTAAGTTGGTTTATACAACAAAAGTGGTGTAATCAGTAATAAATTTTCAATATCTTTGTCTGTCTTCAACGCATTTAGTAATAATATTTTTTTGCAGAGTATCAGCACCAAGCACTATTTACAATCATGATAGGCATTGAATAGTATCTACAAAACCGAGCAATAAACAAAAAAAAAAGTTTGAAATAGTAATTTTTATATTAAGTGCGTGAAGCAAATGTTCGAATTTGTCTCGGTCTAACACAAAAAATTTCATTCTCAAAGGATGATATCGAAAAATTTATAGCTTAAGCAGACGATCAAAATTATTTGTTGATGAAGGTGAAAATTTTCTTTAACAAAAACTACTGTAATGATGTTAGGTTTGTCTTTTGCATACAGTTTTGATTTTGGGAGTATATGGTACTTGTGGCAGGCAAGAACTAATAAAAACGACAGTAGATGACGTAGACGACATGGAGCACATATTAATTGCCAAAGTTGTCGATACCAAAACTCACAGGAATCGCACGTTTACGGTTTCAAGATTAGAATACATTAGAATGTATAGAGAATATAAAGGTTTACGACTGTTACATAGTACAAGCAGTCGTCTTTTTTTGAGGTATGCAAAAGGCAGATGTATAAATCAGAACGTAGGAATAAATAAAATTAGAGAAACACCCAGTCTTATTGCTGCATTTGTGAAGAAAAAGAACCCTAAAAACTACACAAACCACTGCTTCAGAAGGTCTTCTACAACTGTTCTAGCCAATACTGAAGATTTGCTGACCATTGAAAGACAGGAAGTCCTTCTCCGTAGCGGAAGGATATGTTTAAGACTGAAAATAACAAGATTGAAATTGCAAATAAAATACTAAACTCGGCGCCCGCGTCCACTATCGATGACGTTGAAAGAGTACTCTCGTCAACAACATCGCAGCAACAAATTTGTGCAACAGCAATAACACCTAGTACGAAGCTAATTATTAATAAGTGTTCCGATTGCACTATCAATATCAATGTACATTATAAAATGGATAGATAATTTAGTTATATTTGTTCTAATTCCAATGTATTATTATTTATTAATTTTTTAGTGTATTCGTTTATGATAATTTTTAAATAATAAAATATTATAGTCATGTACGTAAAAAAAATTTTAAAGTTAATATCACCATTTTTTGACAGTTGTAGAAAGAATAAATTTGCTATCGATTAATGTAGTTTCAAGATCATAGGCGTACATAGAAAAAAATTGGTGGGTGTGGGGCAACCCCCTCTTTACAGGGTTGGAAATAATATTCCTGTTCGTGATTTTGTCCAAATACACATAAAGTGAAACATATGTACCAATGTTCTAATTTTTACCTTCAGCATTAAAGTCATTAATTAATCATATTCTATGTCGTGGTAAAGTTTGGTTCCTACAATTCGGGACACCCTGTTTATTAGAATCTAGTGATTATCATGTCTCTAAGTAATATTGACGAAACATAATCAGGATAGACGTACAAATATTCAAAACAATGCTAAATATTCAATTCACTAGTATTTACAATATATTCCAAAAATTATACCACAACGGTGTGAGATAATTACAGCTGATACAACAGTTAGATTAAATCAAAAGTTATTTCCGATCAAAATGTTAAATACATACTAGGAAGAAGTAGCAATTAAGAGTTTTAATTCAGAATTGATTATACTATCACATTTTAATTATGTATGTGTGGATGCAGTTAAATATATTATTATATTTGATTAAGGTAAAATATTTGAGTTTAGAAGAACACTATTAGTATTCAAGAACTTTGTGCTAATATGAGGACATAGTTATTATGCAAAAGTCACTCATACAAGACAAGACAAGACAAGAAGAAAAAGGCAGAAACATGTAAATCAGCAGATTGATGGACTAAAATAGGTAATTATTGAAGACGGCAGGCTCAATTGGTCATTACCGTTACTTCTATGGCCAAAATCATATTCATAAAAAATAAGAGTGAAAGTAAATGGCGAATTATTATTGATAGAAGAAAGTTTATTAGAATGATAGAAAACTAGAAGTTTTCCTTGCCAAATATTACTGATATTTCAGATTTATTGGGTGGTGCGATAGATTTAGGTCCTACACAGTTATATCTTATAATCAAGTAAAATTACAACCTTTCAGTTGGAAATATACAACTTTCACGACGGTTAAGGGTAAGATTCAAATGACGAGATTGCGAATGGGCTCAAAAGTGAGTGCAAAATCATTTTCAAGAATTACAACTGTGCTGCGTTATCAGAATTAAATTATGAGTTATCTTTTGTACATTTAGAATAATGTTTACAACAAGAGTGTGGAAGGAATTACTGGTGAAAGCTGAAATATGCATGTGCAGAACTTTAGGAATGATTATATAAATTATTATTTAATACATGTATTAAGCGTGATAACGTACGTCAATTGTGATTATTGTTTTCCTGTTGAAGAAAGAGAAGTGATTGTAAAAGCTACCAAGGGATAAGTTTGTTGTGCAAGGGTTTTGATTAATAGCGTACGTGCAATAACACAGATTAAGATTTTAGGTTCCGTTCAATGTGGCTTCATGCTAGGAAAGGGATGCGTGTATCAGATGGTTGCTCTACAGCAGGTGAAGTGTTTAAATGTGAAGAAAAGACAGTTGTACTATGTACGTTTAGTCTTGGGAAAAGCGTATAGCCAAGGGAACGGTGAGAAGCTCTGGGACATCTTAAGTGAGCATGAATTGAGTAGATTTGTAGTAAATGGAATAAGAGCGGTATACGACGATAGCCTGGTCAGGTGAAAAGGGGCTTGAGTAGAACAAGGATTATACAAGGCTGCGTTGTCACCGTGGCTGCTTAGTGCATTTATGGACAAATTTGTTACGCACGTATGCACTGATGCTAACGGTTTAATGGTTGTTGACGCAAATGTAATATCACGAGTTTTACTAAGCTAATATTCGAAGGAGCTGCAAATAATAATAATAATAATAATAGTAATAATAATCATAATTATAATAATAATCATAATAATCATAATAATAATAATAATAATAATAATAATTGCTAGGGGGTGAACTACCTACTAGGCGCGTCCCCAGGTGGCGGATAGGGGAACGACCTGGCAAATGATCGCCACTGCTAGCTCTACGTAATACGTTGTCGCGGACCAGTTCACGTGGGGCCTTGCAGCTAACAAGGACAGGTACGGCAACCCTGCGTCCCCGTACTTCACTTTTCTTATACTAGTCTTGAATGGCTTCCCTTACTTTAACTCTTTTCTGTCAGAGCTCACTGACTCTAACTCTTGTTCTCTTCAGGCTCCCAACGAAAACTGAGAGATCTTTTCCTTTTCTTTCTACTCTTCCCAAGACATGCGCCGTCCAAAGCGTATAGGGGCGTGGAAAGCCCGGGATGTCCTTGGTGGGGGCGGCTGAGCGCTAGCCGTCTCCTAATACCGCAACCGCGAACTGTACTTCAGAGACTCTAGCAGGGCGTGGATAGAGAACGTCGTACAGGTAGTGGTCGGTGGTTTTGGCTTAATTACCTGGACTTCGATGAAGGTAACCTCTATAAAAAATCCCCCAATCCCAAGGTAGTTTGGCAGTTTTATGTGCTAAAGGGATTGCGCGAGGGGAAGCCTGAGCGTGGCCAAGGAAGCCTGGTCTTTAGCGTTGAAATGCCAGTGGGGAAAGTGGCACATCTGCACAGTAACGTTGCCTTGTCATAGTATGGGAGCACTGCTATGATTGACTTTTTCTTCTTCCCTACTCGTGGGATTGTTATGAGTATCTCAAATCCTGCAAATGAGGACCCATCCTCTAAAATGGGCGTTGTTGGAAATCAACGGTTTAATACTCCCGTGTATGATCATCCCTCGGGTGGGATTAGTGGTGGCACTACACACTCAAATGGTACCACACGACCTATAGCTATGATTAATGATGACGAGACCTATAATGTCGTTTCGATTGCTTCCACTTGCTCCAACCGACTTTTACCTCCAGAGTTACCGGAGGTAGATCAACTGGATACCCAGCACGAGAGAATAGATCCCAGTACTATGCGAAGTACATTGTTATTAAGACTGTTGAAAACTATGCGTTAAGTAAGATTAGCCCATTTGTGATTCAAAGGACTATAGATGATATTGTAGGACCAGTAAATAATATCAGTAAGATAAGAGATCGTTTATCAGTAGAAGTCAAAAACAGAAATCAGTGGGAGAAGTTACTTAAATAAAATACCTTTCATGGTTTTAACGTAGAAATAACTCCACATAAAACACTCAATTTTAGTAAAGGTGTGATAACATGCATGGACTTAAGTTATGCTACGGAAAATGAAATAAAAGACAATTTGGAGTCACAAGGAGTTATTGACGTAAAATAAAGAGAGGAGAGCAATTAGTAAAAACGCCATCAATTTTACTAACCTTTAATAAAAAAAATTACCAGGTACCGTTAAAGCAGCCTACCATAGTTTGCCCGTACGACCGTACTATCCAAGTCCATTGCGTTGTTTCTAATGTCAAAGGTTTGGACTTACAGCTCTAACATGCACTAGAGAAAAAATGTGCACGTGCGGATTACCAGAACATGACAGAGATACATGCCAAGACTCTCCGAAATGTATCAATTGTGGTGGCCCACATATGTCTAGATCAAGAAACTGTCCATCGTTTAAAACCGAAGTAGAAATTCAAAAAATAAAAGTAGGCAAGAAACTGACGTATCTTCAAGCAAAAAGAGAGGTACAAGTGCCGTTACATGATCAGAAGGTATCTTATACGGCAATAGCTTCTGTAAACGAAACAGAAACAGTAAAAGTTCGAGAAATAATCAATGCGCTAGTACTTGAAATAAGATCGATCATTAGAACTGAAGTAAATATAGCAATGAAACCTGTTACACACGAAATAGAAGAATTATCACCAAAAGATATCCAAAGCTTCCAAAACCAATTACCCCGAAAAGGAGGAGGAGTAAAATGAATTGTGGGGTTAGGAAACAACAAGTAATAGCGGGCGTAGAATTGAGGACCTCATAAATAATAACAATCTGTTCTTATTAAATACTGGATCGCCCACATATGTCAACTCTAGATCTAATAACTTCTCTCACTTAGCCCTAACGATGTGGTCACCATCATTAAGGACACGGTTAAAATGGTCAACGTTGGAGGAGGATATTTTCTCAGACCTTGTACCCATATCAATATAGACTGAAAGTTATAAACATAGAACCACGTTGGAACTTAAAAGGAGCAGATTGAGAAGGTTAATACTACACCAGCAAAAAAAGAATTGGCATGGCTATGTTTCATCTATAAAATCTGGCCTTGAAGAAGTATGGAAGAAAATAAAAAAGGTTGTGGGTTACAACTCCTACATTATTCCATCACAGTCATATTACAATAGTAGAACTGCAACTAATATACTACAGATGGTAGAGACATTTATGAACCATTTTTGTAGGATCAGCAGTGATGATAATTGTAATCTTGAATTCATAGAGATTAAAAATGCAACCAAAAGGCCCATAAATTACGAAACTGACCAAGACTTTGCATAGAATTCCCCGATTTCTATGGAAGAACTAAACGCTGTACTAATTACATGTAGAAAATCATCACCTGGGCATGACAAAATCCCATACGAGGTAATCAAACATTTACCGGAGGATACGATGTAAAGTTTGCTTAAACTATATAATTTCATATGGACGTCAAGCCAATATCCAAAGGAATGGAAGGTAGCTACGGTTATACCCATATTAAAACCAAAAAATCTAACGAGATACCAGAGAATTACCGACCAATTTCGTTAACCTGCTGTATGGGGAAAATATTGTGTGGTACATAGAAAATAACAGGTTACTATCACCTTTCCAATTCGGGTTTCGTCGTCGACGCAGTACAATCGATAGTTTGGTACTTCTAGAAGATCACATCCAAAAAGCCTTTGCTCAATGATACCATGTGACAGCAGTGTTTTTCGACATCCAGAAGGCATACGACTGTACATGGAGATATAACATCCTAAGAACGATATATGAATGGAACATACGAGAGAATATGGCAAAATTTATAGTTAGTTTTTATCCAACAGAAAAATTCAACTCAGATTAGGAAACACAGTATCAACACGTGCTGCTTTAGATAATGGGATTCCTCAACGATCGACTTCCAGTGTTACCTTGTTTCTAATAGTGATAAATAAATTAATTGAAGTCGACGTACCTCATGCAAGGGTACAATTATATGTAGCCGACTTATGCCTCTACAATTCCTCCCCACCTGAGGATGACCAAATAGGCTTAGCGCAAAATGCCGTGGATGTAGTCCACGATAGAGCTAATTGATTGGCTTCATTTTCTCCGAGCAAAACTGTAACCGTACACTTCTGCAGGTTGCGTAACTGTAACTTATGCTACGCCTTACACATTGGGGAAAGTGCTATCAGCAGACAACGTCAAGTGAGGTTCTTGGGAAAAGTCCTCGACGAAAAGTTACGGTGAAAAGATCAAATCGATAACCTCCTCGCCAAATATAAATGCTTCTTAAATATACTAAGGCTCCTATCTGATATCAATTGGGGAAGCGAAAGAAAGGTTCTAATAACTATGTATAGGACAATGATACTGTCACGATTGGATTACGGTGTCATATTATACTAAGCGGCTCGTAGATATTTGCTGACTAAACTGGAATAATTGCATTACCAAGGCATACGGTTAGCGATTGGTGCTTTTCCAACAAGCTCAAGGACGTCTGTGTTATGTGAAGCACGCTTAGAGCCCATTCACTTAAGGTAAGAACGCCTTCTTCTGTATTATGGAGCTCGTATTCAAACTCAACCACATCATCCTCTGTATGAGCTGTTTATGCATAATTTAGAAGACCAAATATTTTTTGATCGCGCAACCATTACTAAACCGGCGACGGTAAGATACAAGGATATTTTAAATAAATACAAAGTTGAAGAACCTGACACGTTTAGTAATGTAATAAATAAAAACCCCTCATGGAAAAATCTGCAAAATGTACTGAAAGAAGATCTTGTGAGGGACACCAAAGCCAGTACCCTCTCGTCACTATACCAGTAAGAGTTTAAGGCAATACAAAATTCCTATAAAAACTATCACTTCATTTATACCGATAATTTAAACACTAGAGATGGAGTGGGCTGCACATTCGTCCGTGGGAACTTTACATACAGTTTAACCTTATCGGAAGAAAACAGCACATACACGGCTGAACTAGTTGCAATAAAACAAGCACTGCTGTATTGCAAAACCTCAAGCCATAAAAACTATATTATATGCACTGATTCCAGAAGCAGAATGGAGACTATCAAATCTAATTCAAGACAAAACGATTTGGTGAACATTATTACAGCTTTGGTCACTTCCCTCCAACACGAAGGAGTCAGTGTGTTAATAATATGGGTACCAAGCCATGTGGGAATGATAGGAAATGAAAAAGCAGACAAAGCTGCCCGCTTAGCTACCCAGAATAGAACAGCTGATAAAGTACCAATGCGATTATGTGACTTACAATCATTTTACAAAAACCTACCCATGAGGAGTGGCGAAGAGAGTGGTACGAAATTGAGAGCGACCTAACGGAGATAGAAAATGACGTACATGAAAAAACGTACCCACAGTCGTTAATCCGGAGAGCAAGTTATTATTGCGCGTCTACGGATAGTGCATTACCGAAAAACTTCTGAGTACTTACTTTCCCGACGTGATCGAAGAGAACTACATCCAAATTGCCAGATATGCAATATACCACTGACAATTAAGCACATTATGATCACATGTCCAATGTATAGGGAAATGAGAGAAAAAAATAACGTCAGGGGCAAATTAAAAGAAATCTTGTCTTTAAGAGAGACTGAGAACAAGAAAGTACTAAAATTCTTACGTGACATACATATGATAAATCAAATATGAATGAAATAATAAACTGTATAAAAGGGGTTAATGATTGCCGTAATCGACACCCCAAAATAAAATAAAAAAAAAATAATAATCATAATTTATTATCCTACAGAATACATCCAATTACACGATAACTAAGAGTAAATAATAAGAATGTGAACACATTGCGCCATTACCAAATTAGAATGAATAAAAGAAAACAGAATAAATATTATTTAGAAAAATAATATACTAAGCTTCAATCCAATGAATAGTATCATTCAGCGCGCAATTGTCTATATTTACAGGTCTGCACAGGCTACGGGTAACCTTAATAACATTTAATAGGGGAGATCTATAAGGTATGTGTAGAATAACAGAAAATTTCACTATTTCGCGAAGAGTAGGATGGAAATTGGAAACTAGTAAATGACAATCAATTAGAATATGCAACATCTTGTAAAGAAGAGTTAAAACGATTTGACGTCTTTTAAATCCTAAGGAACAAAAATCGAAACGATAGAGCGGTAATAGATGATCAAACCTCTTGATGAGTAATAATAATTCATTTTCAAAACTAAGAATTTAAAAAATTTCCTTTGCACAGTTTCAAATTGGTCGTTTTGGTAGTGTCTTTCCAGACAATGGTACAATGTTCAAGATTAGAATGAAATAATGAGAAATACAAGCATATAAGTGAATGGATATTCGAACATTATTTGCAGTTTCGTAAAATAAAGAGTTTACACTGCCCAAATGGATTTTGAATATCTTTTTTCTGATTAGTTTAACTGAACTAATGCTGTAATCAAATTCAACTGGTTCAGATATACTACTCTAAGTAAGTACTTAAGGATTTAAGACACACCAACCATCAAGGACATCAATGTCCTGCTGAATCAATACACAATCATCGATTGAAGCCACAGAATAATACATTTTAAAATCATCTGCAAAAAGCAAGTTGCTACAATTAATTTCTTCAGACAGGTATGGGAAAAAGGTGTAATGGTTGTAATGAAGCCGATTATCCAAATATGTTTTGAATAGGAGCTACAGAGGTCAACTAAATCCAAAGTTATCTAATTTGGCCAACACAATATCATGTCAGATCGGAACAAATTCCTTAGTGTAAATGACATCTACTTGGCCACGGTTGTCAAGAATGGTAGCAATAAATTGTGTAATACATGTTAAATTGGTAACTGTTGACCTTCACATCATGAACCCATGTTGAGGTAAAGGTATGCACATTTTAACAGTTGGGTAAATTCTAGAATATAGAACGATTCCCTATAGTTTGCGAAGTTGCTTAAAATACTAGTCGGCCTAGTAACGTTGCTGGGATCTCCACTTTTTAAGATTGGATAAATGTTGGAAATTTTCCAAAGGTGGGGAAACTTATTAGTTTTGTCTGGCATATTGAATAAGTGCATTAGTAGTTCTCCAAAAACATGTACACAACGTCGTACCAAGAAGCTTGGAACTTGTTTACTACTGGCGGTATATAAATAATGCTGAAGATGCTTGATAAAGTATGTGAGAGTATGAATCTAAAGGTAATCTTGCGAATAAGGACGGCGGTAATGTTTAATGTTGAATACGAAAAAACTGGTAGCATGTTTACCCTGCACGATGGGGTTGATGAGTTCATGTATTTCGGCAGAATAGTCTCTGCAGATGGTACACTAGTTAAAGGGGAGGAAGAGGCATATTTCGTAAACGAGCTATATGCATTAACGCAATGTCCAATCAGTACTGCATGGAAGTGAGATTTTAGTATGTCAGAAATAACAACTAAGTAAGACGAATGCTAAGAGCATGATGTTTTTGCAGATCGTATGGGGTAAAACAAGAATTGATAAAGTGAGTAATGAGTGGATAATGAATAAGTATGACTTCAAAAGGACGATGATAGATCGGCTTGAAAGAAGTACACTTCATTGTTATGGTCACATTAATAGCTATAGCGAGGACAAGTTAGGAGTAAGAATGGGTGTGGTACATTTCAAAAGTTGTGGTTAAATTCAGTAGAAGCGCGATTTAAAAAAAAGGTACGGAGTTTTAGGAAGAAATGAACGTGTCAGGATCAGTGCATGAATTTTGTGGAAGCCAAACAGGCAAATACAAATATAAATACCTCTCCTTAAGGGAATGGCGTGATGGATATGTACGTATGTATGTTGTAAATCGCTAACTTTTTGATTTATTGCAATATCTTGTTTTGTTCATACCTTGTAAGTTTTTCTAAAGTCAAGGCACGAAAAGTATTATCTGTGATTTAAGTAAATTTGAAATATCTGGAACACTGTAATTGTGGCGGCATCTGTAGCAAACGGAATACACCCACGTACCACAGAAAAATTAAAAAAAAAACACCAAACACGCTTCAATAGCTAAGAGATCGTCATCAGCGGTCGACTGAGACGAATTAAAGTTCTAATATATATATATATATATATATATATATATATATATATATATATATATATATATATATATATATATATATATATGTAGTGTACCAACCAAGGTGCAAAGTTCGATTTCAGATATGAATCTAACTTATGTTTTTTAAATGTATATTATTTCAAATTCAGAAAGTTCTCATTTTTTAGATTTTTTAATGTCTGGGTTGAATACATTATACAGGGTATTTGGAAAGATATGGATTGTTTTGTGTTGAAATTTTACTCATTTCAATGCCCTGTAGAACAATACACTCTGTAGAAATAAATTATTTGTTGGCCAGTTGTCTTTCAGAATATTGTCTAGTATCGTTACCCACCGTTATTCATTTAGCTACTTGGGGTTTGTATACAGGGTGACTCAAAACTCGGATGTGTCATTTTCTTCCTTAACTCAAATGGAACATCCTGTATTTTTTATCACTATCAAAGTCCTCTGGTACTCCTCTTTAATTTTTGTGAGAGGTTCCCTGTATCTACCGTGAGTAGTTATGGAAATATTTCCAGATATTTGATGAATTTGATACAAAATCTAGGATTATGTTTATCTGGTCGTCATTGTGTTTGACAGATAAATTTGACAAATTTACTGCTGTTTGAGAAGGATTTGTTCTGCAAATGTGTCGAAACAATACAAAAAAATCAATCTAGTGCACTATCTAACCTGTTTACTTGATACTGATAAAATTAACTGTAAATATAGAAGAACAACAATAACAAAAGAATAAATAATAAAAAGAAAGTAAGAACATTAAATTAATCATATAAGGTGTTCGAAGTGACCTCCACCAACATCAATACGATGTTGAAGTCGATTCTCGAATGCCCGACTCACATTTCGCAATATTGTAAGATCAACACCCTTGAATGCTTCTGTAATTCTGACCTTCATGTTTTCCTTTGTCGCTCGTGGGTCATTATACACCATACTCTTTACATAACCCCACAAGAAAAAATCCACTTTAGTTAGGTCTGGTGATCGAGCTGGCCAATGATTACGTCCTCCTCTGCCTATCCACCTTTGTTGTAAATAATTATTCAGATAGTCCTTGATAGGACCTGTGTTATGAACCGGTGCGCCATCATGTAGCAGTCACATACGTTGCCGAATGTCCAGGGGCACTTCTTCAAGAACTGGTAAATGATTTTGAAGAAACTGTAAATAAACAGTACCATTCACTGGTTCTTAAAAAGTGTGGCCCTATTATACGATTTCCCAAAACTCCACCTTAAACATTCAAGTACCATCTTGTTTCGCTGTGTGTTCATATCAAATGTGGGTTAGATGTCTGATAATAGTGAAAATTGTGTCGGTTAACTCCTCCATTTTTCGAAAATGTTGCCGCACCATGGCTAATGCCTTTTTGAGATGAAATCTTTCGTATACTGGTATGCGAGTCTTCTGTAACGCTCAGAAACACTTTGAGTTGGTTGTCTTCCGTCATTGCATGTTATCCTACTTCTCTCTTGTGATAGTTAACCGATCCGGTACGGTCAAAACGATCCAACAATTTTCTCAAAGTAACTATACTCGGTTGTCTCCGGTATGGAAATCTTTCACGATATACTCTTGACGCCAATAAACAGTTTTTGGTGCATTCACCAAGTATCCAAATCATGTCAGTCATTTCACGACGGGAAAATTGTTCACCATTCATCTCGTAGCTACTTTTCACTTCAACTATATTGAACAGAGAAATAAATTGAACGAATAACTGAGGGAAACACTACAGTGAAACCTGTCGAACTGACAGATATGTCAAATACAAAAACTACTTGATAATAATACAAAAACTTCGTGATAATTACTTTCAAACAGCGAATTGCAATGAATATCTGGAAATATCTCGATAACTACTCACATTAGGTAAACGGAACCTCTAACAAAAATTAAAGAGGAGTACCAGAGGACTTTGATAGTGATAAAAAATACAGGTTGTTCCATTAGAGTTAAGGAAGAAAATGACACATCCGAGCTTTGAGCCACCCTGTATACAAACCTCAAGTAGCTAAATGAATAATGGTGGGTAACGATACTAGACAATATTCTGAAAGACAACTGGCCAACAGATGATTCACTTCTACAGAGTGTATTGTTCTACAGGGCATTGACATCAGAACAATTTCAACACAAAACAATCCTTATCTTTCCAAATACCTTGTATAATATATTCAACCGCGACATTAAAAAAATCGAAAAAATGTGGGCTTTCTGAATTTGAAATAATACACAGGGGTTCCCATTTAAAAAAAAACATAAGTTAGATTCATATCTGGATTTTGAAACACCCTGTATAGGTCAAAACAATTTTAAATAATGCACTGCTACTTCCTCTACCCTTTCTGTTTGAGAACTGTTTTGATATCTATGAAACCAAAGGAGTTATCGAGCTTTACATCTTGGTTGGTACACCTATATATATATATATATATATATATATATATATATATATATATAAATATATACAATCTTGTGAAAGTGAAAGTGAAAAATGCAATGAGTTCTGAGTAGCCTAAAAGTCCTTGATAGTCCTTATTCATTAGAATTTGTTTGTTTTTGAAGATCTATAAACTTTCATAGCAACCAAGTTCGTACTTATTACTAACATTTTTGATTAGTTTTTCAAACAAGAATATGGTACGACAAAGGGCAATAGCATATCTCCGTTTATGGCCAATATATTCATGGGTAAATTTGAACCAGACTTAAAAATGCGATTTACCTTATCTTCCTAGAGTTTGGGTTAGATACGTGGATGATATGTTTACCACCCTTACTACTAAAATTTGTAATGTTGAGAACTTTGTAGAAACTTTAAGTTCTAAATTTCTGACAAAAAATCGTAGTAAATTAGTAAAATTTTCATTATAAGGAAACTAACATAACTAACACCTCATATCACTGCAAGCAGCATAAATTGCGGCATTTAATTTTTTGGTTCATATATTAGTTCAAAATTATAATAAAGAACTGCGCACTATTAAAAAAATTGCTGCATACAATGGGTTTTTAAATGAAGTTAACTTGCTGTTTTCACCAATTTCTATATTTTTCGCGCTCCTTTTCGTGAGTTAAAAATAATTATACCTTTACATTTAAAATTTTCGGGAAAAGTGCAAAAAACACATCTGCCGACTAGAAAAAAAACAACAACCGACGATGTTGCTATTTTATTAGAAGCACTTAAGAAGCATCTCTCAAACGAGACTCAGTTTATAAAAGTCGTTTGAGTTAAAAGAAGTTATGGCATTTTTTCAAGTGAACATTTACCTCTCCCCTTCCCCTCACTTAGCAAAATAGATAAAAGTGCTAAAAAAAGGAAATGTTTCTGAGCTAAACGTAGTTTATAATAAAACTGTTTTGGACATACCTTGATATAAGGGAAAAAGCTGATTTTCTAATTTGGTGGTAGTGTACGCCCCCTAGTGACCATCGCAGGAACTTAATAAAATCATTTCTCTTGGCCGATTTATCTATTAGTATTCTTGGTTGCGCACCCGGTACAATATTTAATAACCGACGAAAGGTAACATAAGTACCTACATTAGATTTGATGTTGAAACTATGTGTGATATCAGAATGTACTTAAGGGCTAATTTATCTACACTTGAAAATTTACATAAGCGTCTAAGTATGCATTTGTTTCGTGCGTTACAGCTTAAAAAGTTAATTTCCTTAATTTTGTATATAGAATCCCTTATTACATGTCATAATTCTGTAAACTGTAAGCTGTAAATCAATTAAATTATAATTAATTATTTTTTCCGATTTAAATGAAAAGGCTTAAATTGATCTTCTGTTCAGTTCTACAAAATCAAATAACAGAATTAAAATCTAAAAAGTAATGTCAAAAATAAGAAGTAAATTAAAAATAATTGGAAATTGCGGTTAGTATCTGCTTTTCTAAAAGACCATCTGAATAATGCAATAAAGATTTTATTTTTTACTTTTTAATGCAAAGGGTTTTATAAGCCACTTAATAATTCTGTTTTATTGCTGGAAACAAACACGTAAAACACTATACATGGAAACCCTTCAAAGAGTATGTTTTAATATTTAATTTTTAAATAACAGTGAAAGTGAAATTTTTAAATTTGTTTTTCGGTATTTCAGTAAAATAGATGAAAGGAAAAGATTTTTAGTGTACTTTGTTTACTGAATTGGCGGGTATTAGTCGTAGTTATCCTACACTGTCCTATTTATGTACGGGGGTCAGTATTGGCAACTTTTAGGATATTAAAACTACACCTCATTCGTATTTCACATAAATAAATTTCGTTTATTGGGCAGATTAAATCTAAAATTTCTGACGTTTATACATTTAGGCCTTTAGGTACTGAATTTCCAGAAATCATTTATTAATACTCCTTTTCACATTATAGCTTTTTGTTGCACCACTAACTGTTTTATACGACTTCGTTAGCAGATGCTGCTAATTATAGCGTGTTTACTCCTAGTCTAATTAATCCAGAGAGTAGAGACATTTTATTGCCCTACTAAAACTTTAGTATTTATAATATTTCGATATGTAATATAGGTCTGTCTAATGTCCAGGATTCCAGGAACGGCCTCCTCTCCACCCCTTGTGCCTGAGCCGTTGGGTCCCAAAACTAAATGAAATTCCATACATGACATACCAGTATCTCTTTCAATGAAAATAAAACGCACTTTTACTTTCAGAAGTTTTCACCTCAAGATTTTAGTAGTCTTAGTACACCTCAGCTTAATATCGGTAGAACACCTATCAAAAATGATCAAAACATATAATACGTTACATAAAATATAACGTTTTAGCAGAATACAAACCCTTTTAATACCTCGACGTACCGTATTTTACTACATATGAAGATTTGACAAATTTATTGTTTAACTATACAGGGTGGGACAAAGTTAGAGTTAAACTTTATGTGGGTAAAGTAGACACTAGATGTAGTAAAACTGTGTATTTAAAAATTTTCTATTCGAAAAATTATGGACAACAGAGGTATTTTTTCATATTTTTCAAAATTTAGTACTTTTATTTAAAAAACTTAATTTTCTCAGCATACAAGAACTCGAATTGATATAATTACATTTTCTAATTCCTCATAAAATTCCCAATAAAAATAGCTACATGATTAATAATTTTCACTTAATTATTTGTTTGAAATGACGGTTGTAAGTTAAAAAAGTCATTTTTATGAAATTCTTATTTTTTTTTAAACTCTCATAAAACTGTATCAATTTTATTTGAGAACATCGCAAATATTGTTACAAACTTTGACATTTTATTAGCTTTAAAATGATATACTACACTTTGAGGTTTGATCATAATGTAGTTGAAATAATTCCCATTCATTGATAGCCACAATATGGTCTACGAAATGCTTTACAGCCACCTTTCTTCTCTGACACTCTGAAGGTTTTACTCTTTTCTGCTTGTTCCTATTTGTCGTGCCACAAACACTTAGAAATTGATTCCATTATCTGAATTTTCTAGCTTGGGGAGATTTGTAAACAGCTTCCCCAATAGTATCTTCCTTTATTTTTTCTTCTCTTCATTTTCTTTCAGTCTTTGTACAGCACTATCTGTTGTAATAAGTTCTGCATCAGCACGTACGAGTTCCTTCTTAACTTTTTTGCAGCAAGGAGTAACAGCCCAATACTTATGGCATCTAAATGGTTTTTGGATGTAAGTCATTATGGTTAAACTTGAAGTCTAAAATCTGAAATGATAGCTTGTAAGTTATTTCACTGAATGTTTTCTTCCAGTGCTAGCATAGGGACCGGAGGTCATAGATAGGTGGTAGTCAGTTTAGCATCCCTACGAACTCTCAACTATTTCATATCATATAAGTCTAGTGGTTGCAAAATGTAGCTAGAGCAACGACGCAGTTTAAATGTCACAATATCTTCTTGTTTGGCTATTTCAATTAACCTAAGGTTAACGTGCGTCGAATGACCGTCAAAGAATAGAAGGAATGGTCTTCCTGCACCAATTGATTTAAGGAAGCTGTTTTTAAAATAATTTTCAAATACAATCGTTTCCAACCACCTACTGAATGTGGCAGCATATGTTGTGTCGAGAAATCCAGTGTTTTGGGGTGCGATAAGTTGATCCCACACATGCTTGGCTTGGAGAACTCTTAGTTGTTCAAATGCACCTGCTAAAAAGTCATAGTAAAGTTTTCTCTACTGGGTGAACTTGTGCGTGTTACAGAAACATTTTTCCCACAGTCTTGGTCTTGGTATTCGACACAAGCTTATTTCATCTAAACTCCAAATAAGATGTGTAGAATATATGTCAATAATAAATTGATCGTAGACTTGCTATCTTGCATATTCTGCGCTTTGCGGTTTTTTAATAGACGATACATCAATCTTTGAAGGAAACTCAATTTTTGCAGGAAGTTTTGATACCTTTTTCAGTTACATACTTTCCCAATTCTAGGTTATATCCCTCCATACTGCAAACACTCTACTAATTTCTTTTCTTCCTATACAGACAGAGCCATCGTTTGTTGGATTTCATGCCGTGTCTTCCTTTAATGTGGGAATATTGTAATTCTTGTGGACCCTATACGGAGTCATAGCTCCTGATTTTATTTCGTCTAAAACCTTTTTAATAATTTCTCTTGTGTAGGCTTGACCTAGTTAGTGCGAAAGCGTGTATCTCAATCTCGCACGACATAAGTCATTTTCCCGTTTTTTAACTTTTTGTATTTAAGCGCGAACCCTGTGTAACTTTTTTAAATACATGTACACCGTAAAAACTAATTGCGTGGTTGCAAACTTAACTTTAAGGCGCATAAGAAGATATAATTAAACTTACCAAAAAACAATAAGATAAGGATTAATCTGGGTTACATTACACTCTAACAACTTGAACCATCTGTTTTACACACTTGCAAATAAAGTAGCTTACAGCTATTATAAAACAAACTGTTTGCTGTCACACATTGATAATAAAATGAAACGTGGTCGGTACATAGATGTGTTTCAGTGGAAAGCTCTAGATGCAATACAGTAAAACCTACCGTCAACTAATGCGTTTGCCTCATTTGTACTATTCTTCGAGTTGACCTTACAACAGTGTTGACATAGCCTCGTAGCTTCTACAGAACCCTTATTCATATCGTTTTTTTTGTACCACCTACCGTTTTGGAATTATGATAAAAACAGAAAAAAACTTTAAAATATAACATTTTTACCAATGTACTTTAATGGTGTCTAGTCGTTAAACAAAGAACCTTTCAACGGAATTTAGGGTTGCAACTAATAACTATAAAGGGAGTTAAGCCAAAATCTGTTAATTACGTCATTCTGTTAAAAAAGGGCAATCATAATTCTTAATTATTTCGAAAGGGTGACTGTGTGGTGTGATTTTTGGGCTAGAGGCGTGATTTATCCCTATTTTATGAAATTGGTACTGTAAACGGAGAACAGGAAAATGATAACAAATTATTTACGAAATAAATTGGAAGATGTGAATGTCCAAAATATGTGGTTTCAACAGGATTGTGCCACTTGCCACATTACGAATGAAACGATCGAATAATTTCTCGAAAAACTGAATTACCCGCCTAGATCTTGTGATCTCACACCACTAGATTATTTTTTGTGGGGCTTCTTGATGGGAAGGGTTTATCTTAACAATCCTTAAACCACTGAACAGCTTCGATATAACATTATTCGTTGAATTGGAGAAATTGACCAGAATATCTGCGAAAATTTGATTGAAAACTTGAGAAAAAGAATATTCGCATGCCAAAGGAACGGAGGGGATCACTTGCAGGATATAATTTTTCATTTTTAATCGCAAGATTTGTACTTCAAAATGAAATAACAGAATCCTTAGATTTGAAATATTTTCAATGATTTATTGTTAAATTAAATTGGAGGGTCAAATTTGGACACCCTTTGGATTAAAATTTACATAACGGAAGATCAACCTTAAATATCGACAAAAAAATAAATGTTAATTGAGTATCAATATCCAAAGCTTCATATGATATGCAAAGGTCGATAAATTTTCAAACAAATAAAAGTGAATTATTATAAGTTTTTGTTATGAACGAATAAGTTCAAAGGTAAATATGTAATTAAAGATTATTATTAATTTTTAATTAAATAAAAGTGCAACTTTACGTAAAATATATCACCAATTCTAATATTGAACTTTATTTACACAAATTGATACAAAGTTTAAAAAACACAAGTGAATTTACGACTTTTGTATATGATATTAATTGTACAAAATTATTTCTAAAATTACTTCCTTAAAACGTAGAAAAATGCACAGAATGCTAAATATAGATTCACTTTCCGTTAATGGTAGGTCAAACTAGATTTTATTAATTTCAACGATTTCACATCCAAATGACTTCCCGAGGGCTGCAAATTGGAGTAAACCTAACAAACATTCAAGCCCTTTTTCTCGGTCTCTGATTCAATTTGAAAATTGGCTGTATATCGTCATCCTGAACTACTCCAAACAAACGTGATTATAATTAAAAATTTAAAGATTAAAATCACATTTTCTTCATATATTTCCACAACACTAATTGATTCAGTCTATAAATTCGACAATTTTCAATCATGATGCGGTCGATAATTTACACAAAATTAAAACAAGTTTACCTTCAAAACAGCAGTAACCTTTGGTGGTACATTTTACTCCGTGTAATCAAACTCGCTCTCAGTGGATCTAATTTTCAAATCAAAAACCTAAAGCTTAACGGTAATTTCGTTAACCAAAACTGAGTTAAAATTTAAATTGAAATAAAGTGTTGTCTTTTCCAAATAATACAACTTTTATAATAAGATTAGAGCTGAGCAATTGCAGTTTTAATACATTGCTTAGTTTGTTATTTATTTAATGGGAAAGCCGTTCAGCGTCTGCGTTAGACTCAATAGCAACATGCGTAATAATTACAATAATTTTTACTTTCATAAAAATTTTATCACTTTTTATCAGTGTAATCAACTTTCCGTGGTTAAAAACTGTTTAACCATTTTGAAGAACCACCGAAAAGCTAGCTAGCCATGAAAAATGATTGGTGTCTGTTTGACGAATTCCTGCTTTTTATATCTCGCATTTTGGTACCGAAAAAGTACCTAAATGGGATACTGGGAAGTTAAATCTAAATAAACAATCTTATTTGTTCCAGTAAATTAGAGTAGAACTACCAACGATATTACAATTTCAGAAATATAGGGCACGAGAGGTCTGCGAATTTGTGTTTCTGATTTATAAGCATGTACCTGTCTAAAAGTGTTTAAGTTCAAAGGCCTGTAAAATGGATAGAAACTTATATGTGGTGCCAAAAAAATTGTAATTTAGTCTTCTATCAACAATGCTCTCATATATTAAAGCAATCAATAAACAGTCAGTGTTGCCAACATTTGAGAATTGCAGTTTCTCTCCATTATTTTAAATTCAACACCTTATATATCTTCGAAGAGAGCATTTCAAGAGCTTTACGATATTGTGGGTCTATTATTAATAGTTAATGGGATGGTAATCAGTTAATGTTGAAAAAAGGGCAGTGTGATTATTATAGAGAAAGCGTGGATGTGACAACAAGAAACAATATCTCCATTATTATACATATTACATAAATATGATGGTAAAGTTCCAAAATGTTTTGTGAACATCAATTGAAAAATGAAGATATGCTTTTAACAAAACAGTAAACTTTATTCAACTTAGAATAACTCAACTTATAATAATTGTTTTATATGCTCTTTCATCTGAGCGCAGTTTTTTGCTATCAATAGCTTTTGAGACAAAATTTGTTTTCCTCAACAATTGAATTGCCTCTCTAATTTTGCCGCTGAGTTCCTTAGTACTCGTGGATTGGCCCTCATACACCATGTCTTCGACAGTGTCCCAGAAAAAAAAATCCATTGTGGTTAAGTCAGAACTTCGCGCAGGCCCAGAAATATTACCATGTTTCCAATTCACTCTGCGATTCTCTGCTCAAAAAACTTTGAACACCAATCACTCGATAGCAGGGTGCACCATCTTATTGCCAAATTAATGTGGCGTGTAAACAAGGGAAAATTCACTATCAATCATTTCTATGATATCCTTTCGCAGTAACTGTATGTATCTTTCGGGGTTCGTATTGCCTTCAAAAAATATAGGCCCTATTCCTCCCGATATACCACACCAAACTTTAACGGATCTTCTCTCTTGCTTTTTGGTTTCTCTTATTCTGTATTTATTTTTATCAATACAATAACAGGTATTCTTTCGGTTCAAAATACCTGCGGCAGTAACTCATCCGTCCACAATATATTTTGAAAATAAGGTCTCTAAGCTGCCGATCCATCAATAATGAACAGAAAATCATTCAACCTTCCAAATCATTTGGTTCTAGTTTTTGCTTTGATTTAAATTTAAAACTTTTATATTTCTTAATATCTCGAATACTATTAATATTATTTAAAAAAACGAAGGGACCTTTATTAAATATAATACGGTTTTAGTTTAGTTTTTTATTACAAGTATGTTGTAGGATAATAACTTCTTTAAAGTCAAACCAATTTCAGATATTTTTTTTACAAAAGTTCTAAATATAGAAATAGTTATTAAAAATTATTACATTATATTACAAAAGGATAAAAAAAACGTTAATATGTTTTCTTGTCAAATAGACTGTATATAATATCCTCGCCACCAAAGAATAAACCTGTGTCATCACTTACAATAGTACGAGTTAATATTCAAAAACTGATTCAAATTATTTCCGTGATCATTTATTTTAATTAATTACACTTTTCCGAGATGGCGGTAGTGCAGTTACAGGCTTTCATTTGATTATGAATACTGTTTATTGTAAAATTTACTCCGTAAAAGAAAGCAAAGCTTACTTTGTGAAAATCGAAGAAAATTCCCCATTATAATTAACGTGTTAATGACAATGGTGAGCAACAAATAGAGTTTTAGCAGATATTTTATGTTAATGCTTGTTGTACGTTATAATTTATGAGTACTTAAATTGTTTATACATTTAAACCACGTTTATATTCAACAAAATGCAGTGCAGCAAGTTCATATAAGTATTTAGAAAATATTAATCTGCAATATGATGTAAGTTGGAGATAAATATTTACGTATAATTGATAACTAAAAAAAATTTGTAGGTTTCCCTATTTGAACTTCCGAACATTGCTACAGCTTCATTATGTTTATCGTTATAAATACATACTTTGTATATTTTAAATAGAAGTGTTTATGATTATAGATAAACATGGAAAAAAGACTTCCAATTAAAATAAAGACAATTTTTGTTAAAAAGTTTAAATTGGTTACAACCCTGCGGTCATGTACAATAGTAGTAAGGATTGAAAATTGAAACGCAACCTCCGCGCATGCGCTCGCTATAGTTTTCAAACCCAACCCCTGGAGGGTAGGCAACCGCAAACACTTGTCTTAATTGCCGACTTCTTTTAAGGCGCCATTTTCTACCCTTGATGGCGTGTTCATGGCCCTCGCTCTGTGACTAAGGCGTTTTTGCAGTATTAAGAGTCTTTTTTAAGGTCCATAATTACCAAAATCGACTTCTATCGGAACATCTAAGGTATTAGCAGTAATAAAAAATAAAGAGCTTTTAATCATTTATTATAGGTAATACTATTTTTAAGATTACACGAAATCCATCTCATATATCAGTGGCAACATTATCACCAACCCCATTCAGTTAAAATCCAGCATCTCTATCATAGCGCTTTCTCCGTACTTTGTTGATGTGATATTTAAAATGAATACCTTGTATTGTACCTCTGTCTCTAATTCCTTAACGTTTTTAAAAAGTTTAAAGCATCTTGATGCATTTAGAGTTGATACATTCATATCTGTAATTATAACATGAGACTAAAAATCTGTGCAAGTAAATAAGACAGGGGTAACATCAAAACGCGCACGTACCCACATTTCAAGGACTACGTCAATCTCTTGATCAGTCTGCTGTTGTGTTTATTCAGACATACCTTTTGCAACCTTCTTTGAACACCATAAATTTCCAGATTCCATTCTAAGCTTTAACAGTAATTGGTCTGTTGGTGAAAACTGCTGGTTTTCTGTTACCTATAGTCACGGTACATTCACTTTCTGAGTTTTGTTTATAAATAGCCAATATAAAGTGCTTATGGGTTTTCCCAATCATTAACACAAAGTAATTATTTTCTGGATTTCTCCCGGTTATGTAACCAACATTAACAAACTTTCACTATTCAAATACCTCTATCGTGCCTGGGAAAACCCCACTAATTACGTGGAAGGTAAACAAGTGGACCTTCATTTACAATTTTGATAAGCCACTTCACCTTCTGTATAACTTCTGTTTTGAGAAACCGCGGTGAATTTGAATTAGTGTGGTTCCCGCATATGCATTCTGAACTAACCTCTTGTTTTCTGTGTGTAGCTTCCTCTAACTGAAACAAGTTTTAAACTAGAATCACACGTTACAGTCACCATAAGTCGGAATTAAAACAACTAAAGTACTAGAAACTCTTTCTATTTGCCAAAGAAGAATGGTAGAAAGGCAAGCATTATACAGTACCTTGATTATTTTATCATTTAAAATTAAACATGTAGTGACAAACTTATTTACAAAATCAAACATAGGTAAACTGTTCAATCTAATATACAAAAACATTATCGTATAATGTCCACATACATCCGAATGGTAATCCCGCAGTGTCGTTTTGTTGTAATGGAGCCATCTAGAATTCTTCTCTAGGAAGCGTAAATGGTAACGTAACGGGGGTCGTTCAAAGGAATCAAAACACTCCCCGTTACCATTCACGTCAATATAGATCGGTGTCGAATGCTGGGCTCGTTTATTTGCAGGATCCGTGTTCCCAATAATTGCACACGGTCTAGGTGCATGTCTCGGTAACTGATTAGAATCACATACAAGTCGAAACACATTCTTAAGGCGGAGATCAATTTCAAACATTTCAATACACACATAACTTCGGAATTTGTATGTGACCAGTTTTGCGTTTTCCATAGCACACATAGGTGTTCCGATGTTATGGTTTAAAAAACTACACGCCTTTGTTTCCTCTTTAAATTTTTTAATCGATGGACAACCAATCTCGTTCAGGTTTAGTATTGGTTTGTTAAGAAACCTTAAAAACTGCCATTAATGGGAATTTTTTTAAACGGCAGCAATGCTCTTATCAACTCCGCTTAGAAAGCATTGTAGGGTACAAACCCCGACCGCCACTTCAGTCCTTGATATTTATTTTCTAAATACCTTGTCTGTCTTAACATGGGTTTTGATATACAATAATTTTATGCGGTTTTATCAGAATCAACAATAAAGCTCCATGATCTGTAATCATTGCAAATTAATTTCGATATGAATTCGTAATCAATACCTCTAAACCCTAGTATGTCCAAGTGCGCGACCATCGTCTTTTAACTGCTGCTGTATTTTGAAGATTGTAGGCTAGAGTCACTCCCTTTTGACACACAGCACACGCGCGCGCAGGCACGCACATACGTACGCACGCATGCACTCACACACACATGCACGCACACACACTCACACTCACGCTCACGCTCACACTCACACTCACATTCACTCACACTCACATTCACACTCATACTCACACACACTCACACTCACACTCACACTCACACTTAAACTCACACTCACTCACACTCACACTCACACTCACACTCACACTCACACTCACACTCACACTCACACTCACACTCACACTCACGCTCACGATCACGCTCACGCTCACACTCACACTTGCAGTCGCACTCCCACACACTCTCACACACTCTTTTTGCTGTTTTTTCTTTGCAACTAAATTTTAACAAACGATTTGTGGCTATTGATATTTTCTTTTACTTTTTGGAAACTCATTAATAAAGGTTTATGCACAAAAAGAACTTACGATACTAAATTTCAATCTATATTGACCACGCTTAAGTGGACCGTTTAATTACGAATGTTTTAGGTAAAACACGTAGTTGCCATGCAATTAAATATATAAATATATATATATATAAATATATATATATATATATATATATAAATATACAGGGTGTTTGTCAAAAGAAGAGAGTGCTATTAATTTTTTCTGTTACTAAATATATGTATTGTTCCAAAGGTTAATCTTAATATTTCGTTCTGTAACACGTTTAACTACTGCTTCTTGCTTCTTTCAAATATGTTATTCATGAAATTTTTGGGTTATAATAAATAGTTCTGTTGGTGTAAAGACTACTTTATGATTGGGCGTGTTTCCCGTGGTGTTGCCTAACCATACTCTTTTGTTACGGTTACGAACCTAAGGTCGGCTCTGACGTGATCTCTTTACCAGAGTAGGTACCCAAAGAGTACTTTCAAAGAGAGTGGCGCATGCGGGTTTTGAGTTTAATTAATCCAGCGATCTTGTCGAGAACTGGGTGCATCCCCTGAATTGGACTAGCATTTAAATCGGCGATTCTACCAAGCCAGGTATAATCTTGCAGCTTCACTGTAAGAACGCCCGCGCACACGCGCAAGGGGACACACACACGAACACGAACACGAACACGCACAAGCACACGCAAACGCAGTTGTTTTAATTACGACTTAGGGAGACAGCTTGAAACTTGTTTCAACTAGAGGAAGCTACATACAGAAAACAAGACATTAGGTTGATACAGATGTTGTTCAGAATACCTATGCGGGCACCGTACTAGTTCAAAATCACCTCAGTTTCTCAAAACAAGGGTTATATAAAACCTGAAGTGTATTATCAAAATTGGAGATGACGGTCACCTTTCACGTAATTGGAGGGTTTTTCCCAGACACGATTGAGGTATTTCAATAGTAAACGTTTGTTATTGTAGGTTACATAACCGGAAGAAATTCATACAATAATTACTTTATGTTGATGATTGGGAAAACCCATAAGTACTTTATATTGGCTACTTATAAACAAAACACAGAAAGTGAATGTGCCGTGTCTATAAGTAACAGAAAACCAGCAGTTATTCACTCTCGTGGCCATGTCTAAAACAGCTGGTGCTGCACAAATAGCTATTAAAGATAAAAAGTTTAAAATGGGATCTGGAAATGTATGGTGATCAAAGAACTCAGCAAAAGATGGATCTGAATAGACGCACCGCGGACGGATCAACAGATTGACGTAGCCACTAAAAGAAGGGTAAGTGCGCATTTTGACTTTATCCCTATCTTATTTACTTACAAACAGTGGCGGCTGCTGGGACATCCTAAAGGGAGGTCAAGTAACTAAAAGAGGGCATATCTACAACTTTATTCATCTTTTTAAACAGACTTAAACTTTAAATCAAGTCTCCGCTCTTTGGCGTTTGCAAAATGATCAATTACGTGATCATTGAAATTATCTATATTATTTATAAATGACTTCCCTACCGGGTGGTCGTAAAGTAAGGAATAAATTCAATACCTCGTAAAGCACAATTTTATTCAAAAATCGCTCGGACCCGTCGATTTTATATTTTTTCGGGGCGTAATTTGCGAAAAAAAATATTTTATACAGGGTGTCTCAAAAAGATTTGCTAAAAATTTTTTTTTTTTCAAATTGCAACCCAATTTTTTTTATTGCATTTTTGGATTGCCCTTACAATTCTAAACATTTGTCATGTAGCATGTGCTATACCTAAGTCCAAGCGTTTTGGAGTTATTCGCATTCAAAGTTTGAAAATTGAAAAAAGATCATGAAGAAAACGAAAAATAAAATAATTTTTATAACGTTTTATTATATCGAAAACAAAGATTTGTAAACTTAAAAATAATTGTATTTCAGCAAATGTTCGAAATGTCCTCCGTTATTCAACTGACAATAGCCTAATCGATCTACAAATTCCTGCTGCACATTTCGAACCATTTCGGGTGTTATTCGACGTATTTCTTGACCGATGAGTTGTTTTAAATCATCTAGATTTGCTGGTTGGCTTTTAAATACCTTGCCTTTAATGGCGTTGGTGATAATGATGCTATTGATACATAAGATGTATTTTATTTAATCTTAAAAATAGTGTTTCGATAAAGGTCGATTTCGGTAATTATGGACCTTAAAAAAGACTCTTAATACCGTAAAAACGGCCTTAATTACAGGATGAGTACCATAAATACGCCCTCAAGGGTAGAAATTGGCTCCGGAAAAGAATCCGACAATTAAGATACGTGTCTGCGGTTGCCTACCCTCCAGGGGCTGGGATTAAAAACTACACCGGGCGGATAAGCGTAGGTTGCATCTCTATTCTCGACCTTTACTACGTACAGTAGAGGGATAAGTCGGCATGTACTCAAATATAGTAACTAATGAATTACGAAACTATTTTCTAACCTTTGTAGACCTAAGTCTAGCTAAAGTAAAACTATCAATAGGATATAAGAAAACTTATCCCATCAGAAAACTGCATATTATTTTTTCTGATTAACTTCAATGTTGAATGTCGATTCTTTTAGTCAACTAAAAAAATATAAATGTACTTATACCTATATAGTGAAACAGCATTAGTTAACATTGTTACAGCTCTTATTAGATGGTAATCTAACAAACCATACATGGTTCACGTTATGCTAAATAAATAACTAAAATGAAATTTAATGGCGCGGCATATTTAAGCGTAATTCATATAGAATTCAATAACTGCAAAGAATAATTATATTACAAAGATCAACACATCCTTTTTCGCTATGTGCATTGGAACTTTCAGAATAGTTCCCAACAATAATCACCATCTCATTAACTGCAATGTCCAACATCTTTTCACGTTTGACCCACTGCTTTGTTTGTGCACTGTTTGGTTACATTGCTGTTTTTTTTTTGGTTCACATTGCAGTAACATTTTAGTCTTTATAGCCATCTCTTCCAATATGTTTATCGTAGTATCCGTTTGCATGTGCCCATATGAGTTCAATTGCATTAAATTCACAATGATATGGTGGCAATCGCAAGACTTCATGTCCAGAGCTTCTAATTATTTCATCTACCTCATACGTTATAATAAGTGAATAAAGTTCAGCTTTAAATAGCGTGGGTGCATAACTTTTTTTTTTTTTGTTAACCACGAAATCATGTTAGACTTCGTCTATCACCATGATAATCTTCTTTTAATCATTTTGAACAAATAATTGGGATGCATTATCTATAAATTATGTGATGTAAGCTGCATGAATTACAATAAAGCGTTTACCATCATAGCCCCGACGTTTCCGTACACTCTTTACATCTTGATCTTGCCACGATTTGCCTGGATTTCCTTTTGAGTATATCCAAGTTTTATCCATAAATACTATTTGTGTTCGTCTAGGTCAATTGATCTCTTGTATATATCATTTGAGAGAATGAGTTCGCATTTCTGCTATATTTTGTTTTACCAATAACGCTCTACGATTAGCCTTTTTGAACTTGAATCCTAATGTGTGTATTGTACTATTTAAACTTCTATCACTTAATAAAACATAACTATCACGGAATTCAGCATTTAAAGCTCCAACTCTGACATCATTTTCTGTAAATAAAAGCTTTCCAGATGTATGAATATGTATACGTTAGATTGTACTTACTTTGTGTATACATGTTGCACAATTGATTCCTAATGCACATTTTGCATGTTTCTGGCATATCGTTTGGTTCGGTTTTTTTAAAAGGTCGTTTTTTACCTGGACTGGATAATATTGAGTTAGATCTGCTGCTAGACCTGATATTCTTCACCATGGTCACAGAGGTAGCCAGAGCGCTTGTGACACGCTATAATTTTGCGATTACAATAGTGAAATAAAAATAAATCTTACCTACCCTTTGAATGCAAGATGGTGAGGTTATGCAAGTTATGTGCTAAAATTACGCGTTAGTCAAATTAGAATTAAAATGCATGTTACACAGTACCAACGAGTATTTTATTTCTCTTTTCATTGCATGAAACTATCCAATGACATATGTCGATGGTGTAATACTTCAATTATGTTTCTATTCTTTTTTTAAAGACGCTTTGATATGAGAATGGAGTATAAACAATTTAGATAGCTAGGTTCTTAAACTAATGACGCAGGGCGATTCTTTCCTGGCGAGAGTAATATGTAATACTCAAGATATAAAGGTACTAAATTACGTACCCAGCTGCTGCAAGATTAAAAGAATTGAAATTGAAATAAAAACATGAACATTAAAACGGTTAAAATAGTATTATGTACCACTTACATCGGTTATACGAGTAACATTCAATAATCTATCTTTTACTATTTAAAATGTAGTTTACCAGAAAAGGTGTTAAAAATACTGTTTATTTACAATTGATTGCTTCTTATTTTATTTATTTTATATTCCTCATGTATATTTTCATTGATCGAACAAAAGTTCAAGAGATACTACTAACTTCTCTAAGTAGATGGTTATTATAAGATCAAAGATTAACTTTATAATTTAGTAAAAAACCAACGTTAATTACATATAAGACATAAAGTTACTATTATCAGGGATAAATAAAACGTATGCAATTTGTCAATTAGTTGACTTATTAGTTTTCTTAACTTAAGGATAATTGAGTTTCATACTAGATAATTAGTATGGCATAAATTTATTTTTTAGGTAGATCCTTTATGGAAACAAAGTGTACATAAAAACTCTTTGCAGATTAGGTCCCTAACTTAATAAGACAGGCTATATTAATTGGTATTTTGACATGTTTATTAACTGTTAAAGATTTATGAAGCTTGCGTGTACGAATACATTGTCCGCTTACTCCCAACACAAATTAAAAGTGAAAATTTTGAGGGGTCAAACTTATATTAAAAAATTCTAAAAATAATAATCAGAATCTATTGAGATTGATGTTCATAAATCTACACAATTAAATGAATAACGAAGGCAAATTGTAACACTGAACCGGAACTGTGTAAAACTTAAATAGAATTAGTAATCAATCACGTCATATTTATATATGTATGAAATTATAAAACATGCTGTTACTCAAAATTTATAAAGTGTTGACAACCGAAGATCGTTACAGTTACTTTCATAATTAACTTTTTTCCATAATGAGTAATGTGAACGTCAAAATTATTAATGAACTCTTCTAAATGTAAGCGATGTTTTAAGAAGTTTCAAATTTCGAAATTGAATTAAATTAATTCAGTTTTTTCCTTTCATTACAATAATATACTTGTAGGTATCTTTATTATAATCACGGTTAATAGAATAGAGTTTATATACTAGTCATTTTTATGAACGTAACATTGCGCAATTGATTCTCATAATATTATGAGAACATTCTCATACTGAATGAATTAGATATTAAAAAATGTAAATAATACATTAACGAATTCTCTCATTCATTATATTAACTCTTCTTTAAGCCTTCGATTTAATTAATGTATTACATTTAGATGGCAGTCCTTAAATACCTTTTTGTGATTCTGCTTAATTAAAAAATGTACTTAAATTTAATCATAATTATACAAACGTTTCATGTTTATAAAATTGCAATCTTTAAATACAACCTGAATGAAAGCGCTGTTAACTTGCTTGCACAAAAAAAAAGGGAAAATGAAGCTGTGATCTATCCTGTTTTATATTTTGTAAAATAAGGGTGCGGTCTCAAGTTATTTAATTAATTAGCACAAATTAGCATTACAACTAACCACTTGTTGAAGTAATAGTATGGTTTAATTGCTACTTAACGAGAAAATAATTACCCCATAAATTTGTACCGTATACAACAACCGAGCTTTATAGGTATAATATTTTTATGCACATATCCTTAAACAAATTGCAATTGTGTATTTAGATTACCATCACTAATGTTGTATAACAACAAAAGATGCAATTAAACGTGCGTTACAAAACGTATGTTAATAGATGTGCCTATTCTTATGGCTGATTTACATGTAGGTACAATTGAATGAATTTTGCAATTTTGATTTACACGAACCAATGAACCGTAAGTAATGAAAATTTCAGGATAAGTTCAGATAAAATTGAATTTCACCTTAAAGAAGTTACAAAGCTTACAGATTGAAATTAAGAAAGTTTTTCTTAACAATTCGTAAATTACATTTCAGTGGAAATTTTCTTTATTACTTTATTGATTCTTGGTAATAATTCTGTGTGATGCATCTACCTAATATGTAAGTACACTATTAGCCACTATTTTCGTGGTACCCCTCTTAACTTTATTTGTCTCTTTTCGCTGGCTATCCTTTTTTTTTTGCAAATATTGTGTGAGCTTAACAAAGAAAAAAGTAAGTAAGCAATACAATAATACTAAGTGACCACCTGAGTTGTACAGTGCTTATCAACAATTATCTTTTAATGCAGTTCACTCATTTAATAACAACGAATTTTTCTTTATTAACCATCACTTGAACCAAATTCCTTTGTTCAAATATGTTGGATGAAAGGTACAGTTTAGTATGGTAGCGGGTGAGTGCGCGTGTGTGCCAGAGTGTGTGCGCGCGCGTGCGCTCATGAACGAGTGAGTGCGTGCGTGCGAGCGTGCGTGAGTGAGTGTGAGTGTGAGTGTGAGTGTGAGTGTGTGTGTGTGTGTGTGTGTGTGTGTGTGTGTGTGTGTGTGTGTGTGTGTGTGTGTGTGTGTGTGTGTGTGTGAGTGTGAGTGTGAGTGTGAGTGTGAGTGTGAGTGTGAGTGTGAGTGTGAGTGTGAGTGTGAGTATGAGTCTGAGTGTCAGTGTGAGCGTGAGTGTGAGTGTGAGTGTGAGTGTGAGTATGAGTGTGAGTGTGTATCTGAGTATTAATCTGAGTGAGTGTGAGTGAGTGTGAGTGAGTGAGAGTGAGTGTGAGTGAGTGTGAGTGAGTGTGAGTGAGTGTGAGTGAGTGAGTGAGCGTGAGTGAGTGTGAGTGAGTGTGAGTGAGTGTGAGTGAGTGTGAGTGAGTGTGAGTGAGTGTGAGTGAGTGTGAGTGAGTGTGAGTGAGTGTGAGTGAGTTTGGATGAGTGTTGTGAGTGTGAGTGAGTGTGAGTGAGTGTGGGTGAGTGTGAGTGGGTGTGAGTGAGTGTGAGTGAGTGTGAGTGAGTGTGAGTGATTGTGGATGAGTGTGGTGAGTGTAGAGAGTGTGAGTGAGTGTGAGTGAGTGTGAGGAGTGTGAGCTGAGTTGTTGGTGAGCTGTGAGTGATTGTTTTGTGGTGAGCTGTTTTTTGAGTAGTGTGATGTGAGTGACAAGAAAATGAGTGATATAGTGACTGTGAGTGACACTGTGAGCGAGTGTGAGTGAGTGTGATGAGTGTGAGTGCAGTGTGAGTGAGTGTGAGTGAGTGTGAGTGAAGATGTTGGTGTAGTGTGAGACTGAGTGTGAGTGAGTGTGAGTGAGTGCAGTGAGTGTTAGTGACTGTTGGTGAATGTAGTGAGTGTGGTGAGTGTGAGTGGAGTGTGAGTGAGTGAGAGTGAGTGTGAGTGAGTGTTAGTGAGTGTGAGTGAGTGTGAGTGAGTGTGGGTGGGTAGAGTGAGTATGAGTGAGTGTTAGTGAGTGTGTGTGAGTGAGTGTGAGTGAGTGTGAGTGAGTGCGAGTGAGTGCGAGTGAGTATGAGTGAGTGTGAGTGAGTGTGAATTAGTGTGAATGAGTGTGGATGAGTATGAGTGAGTGTGAGTGTGAGAGAGGATGAGTGAGTGAGAGTGAGTGTGAGTGGGTGTGAGTGAGTGTGAGTGAGTTTGAGTGAGTTGATCTGAGTGAGTGAGTGAGTATGAGTGAGTGAGGTAGATGTGAGATTAGTGTGAATGAGTGTGATGAGTATGAGTGAGTGTGAGTGTGAGAGAGGATGAGTGAGTGAGAGTGAGTGTGAGTGGGTGTGAGTGAGTGTGAGTGAGTTTGAGTGAGTGCGAGTGAGTGTGAGTGACTATGAGTGAGTGCTAGTGAGTGTGAGTGAGTGTGAGTGGGTGTGAGTTAGTGTGAGTGAATGTGAGTGAGTGTGAGTGAGTGTGAGTGAATTTGAGTGGGTGTGAGTGAATGTGAGTGAGTGTGAGTGCGTGTGGATAAGTGTTAGTGAGTGTGGGTGAGTGTGAGTGAGTGTGAGTGAGTGTGAGTGAGTGTGAGTGGTTGGTGAGTGTGAGTGAGTTTGAGTGAGTGTGAGTGAGTGATGAGTGTGGTGAGTGTGAGTGAGTGTGAGTGATTGAGTGAATGTGAGTGAGTGTGAGTGAGTGGAGTGAGTGTGAGTGATGGGTGAGTGTGAGTGAGTGTGAGTGGGAGTGTGGAGTGAGTGTGAGTGAGTGTGAGGAGTGTGAGTGGTGTGAGTGAGTGGAGTGAGTGTGAGTGAGTGTGAGTGAGTGTGAGTGAGTGAGTGAGTGTGAGTGAGTGAGTGTGGAGTGAGTGGAGTGAGTGTGAGTGAGTGAGTGAGTGGTGAGTGGTGGAGTGAGTGTGAGTGTGAGTGAGTGAGTGAGTGGTGGAGTGGAGTGTGAGTGAGTGTGAGTGAGTGAGTGGAGTGAGTGAGTGAGTGTGAGGTGTGAGTGTATGAGTGAGTGTGAGTGATGTGAGTGAGTGTGAGTGAGTGTAAGTGAGGTTAGTGTGAGTTAGTGGAGTGAGTGTGGAGTGTGAGTGGTGGTGAGTGAGTGTGGTGAGTGTGAGTGTGAGTGAGTGAGTGAGTATGAGTGAGTGTGAGTGAGTGTGATTGAGTGTGAGTGAGTGTGAGTGAGAGTGAGTGAGAGTGAGTGAGTGTGAGTGAGTGTGAGTGAGTGTGACTGAGTGTGAGTGAGTGTGAGAGAGTGTGAGCGAGTGTGAGTGAGTTTGAATGAGTGTGAGTGAGTGCGAGTGAGTGTGAGTGGGTGTGAGTGAGTGTGAGTGAGTGTGAGAGTGTGAGTGAGTGTGAGTGAGTGTGAGTGAGTGTGAGTGAGTGTGTGTTAGTGACTGTGAGTGAGTATGAGTGAGTGTGAGTAAGTATGAGTTAGTGTGAGTGGGTGGGAGAGTGTGAGTGTGATTATGAGAGTGTGTATGTGTGTGCCAGTGTACCTGTGTGCGTAGGTGCTTGAAGTGTGCGATAGTAGGCCTAAGTAGTTAAAAAAGGAAGACGTATTATTGTGATAGGATAGATTAGAACAGAATTCGCATAAAGTTATGCGTCCGTCGAATAGTTACAGGAGTTTTCTACGGTCGGTTTTGGCGTGGGTGTACTTCTGAATTTTTGGCTTCGGGATTGTGATGACGAATATTCTGACATGACGTCGGACCAAGTTGCTGTACGCAACTACCGAGCAGTAAACAGGTGTAAGGTATGTAGGGTGGGTCATGAGATAAACACCACTAATTTTACGAGGGCGTGTCGAGAATTTTAGGTAGAGGATTGTGACCCAAAATGATCCTCTTAAGCTAGAAATGTATGTAAAAAGCAAAGTATGCAAGAAAAGAAGTTCAAATACTCTTTTTTGGAATTTTGGCAGACTGTACCTAAATATTGCCTTACCAACTTTTTGCTATAAAAGGTAAGCAATTTTTTGAGGGCAGTAATGTAGATGTGTGCAAAAGGATCGTTTTAGTCTGATAGGTTGGGCAAAATGATCCCTAAAGTAATACAAAATGATCCCTTAAGTAAGGCAAAATGATCCCTGTTCTAGATGCATTTTAACAGTTTGTTTGTAATAAAACAACTAATTAACGACAATCAAAATTACTTTATTTATCTAAACCAGAAGACATTCATTAAAGATAAACTTAAATCGCTGTGTAATTAAACAGCTAATAATAAGATATCAAGAAACGACAAAATACAAGAAATTCTGCATTAAAACGCAAAACAACACGACGTTACAGGTTATCTACTAACTGTTTGCGCACTTTGTTCACCTTGACATTGTCAATACAATTGTCACAGCAATATGGACCGCAGTGATTATCATCGATTCCCGCCCAACGATAGCACGTTGAGCAATGCACCCACCCTTCTCCTGAATGAGACTGTATAAATGTGTCGGTACAAATAACACATTCTGTATCTTATTCCACTTCGGACTCCTCCGAAGATTCCTCGTCATTTTTATCCTGTTTTCTTCTTTTGTTATTCGTATATTTTCTCACATGTCGGCTTTTATTTTTACTTTGGGAACTTTTTTTTCTGCCAATTTATTCTTGGTTTTTAGAGTTTTTTTACGGCCTGCTCTTCCTTCTTCTGTTGTTCCTCTAACAATTGATCTTTATTCGGATTGCTTTTCAAAACTGCTTGATGCCCTGGATGTCGAGGGTTTATTAACCGAAGCTAAGGATTGTGTAAAGTTGTGTAAAGTTGCTGGTAAAGTGTCATTTTGCTCGTTGCTTTCAATATTTTTTACATTGGCCTCATCCTTCTGCTCACGAGAGGCAATACTTTTCATCATTGACTTCTTCATTTTGTTCAAGGACCGCATCATTCTCCTCATGGGCGTTGTCATTCCAAGGTTCGTTTTGCTCAGTCACTTCAGCAGCTGCGAAATCAATGTCAGTGAAAACATCGGGGTCGTATGGCCATCAAGAATCAGAAGTGCAGGATCATCTCGTGAAGGCTTAATAAAAGAAAGAAAATAGTCAAACCACACCTCAAAAACCTCAACTTTTATCCAGCCAGAATCGTTGCAATAGAATGCTGTTCCCAGTGGTGCACCATCTTTCAACTCTTCTTTAATTCCCTCACGAGCAAAAATAACCATAGGAGGAACATAAGAACAAAATGCAGACATACAAATTACGGCAGTAGTGGTCACACCTCGTTCTGCGGATACAACTCTATCAACTTGTTTTCTACCTCTTTGAGCTAGAACTTTACCATTTTTACCTTGGACCGTATTCAATGACGTTTCGTCAACATTAAATATCCTGTGTGCTGGAAATTTTATTTTGTTATACACTATCTTTAGCAACGTGACAAATTTGGTCACGACAGACCGGTTAAAAGCACGAGCGCGAGCCGCTGATGTTGACTCAGGTGATCCTAGTGAAAGCTGAGGGTGCCTCTTGCGAAAAACCGGTCAACCAATCTTTGCCAGCTAGACATGTTTCCTTGAAGAAGGGATGATCAATATTATTTTGTCTGCAAGCTGATAAGCAATGTATCTCACATCTTTAGTAGTGAGACCGTACATTCTGCTTTCCATGTCAAGTATATGCGCAACCAATTCCTCTTCCCGTTCCTTAGTGAAAACCAGTATTTTGCTTCCCATTCCTCATTCCTATTATTATAACAACACTGCTACAATAGTTTAAAAGCACTTACCTTAGATCAGACAGCTTAAAAAACACGTTTTCACAGATATTTTTATAGAACGATGTTACAGCGTTCATCTGCAATAGTCAAGTAAACATGGCGACTCGACTGACCGTAGTCAGCCACTCGAACCATAGAAGGCAACACTGGTATTAAAAATAAATGGGGGGATCATTATGCCAGCCGGAATCATTGTGGGCCACTTTCCCTACTTCAGCGCCGATTAGTTTTATATGATGTTCGCTAAGGTGGTTTATGACGAGAAGTTAGAGGTGTGATTGTTTAATGGGGCTGTTTTTGATAAAATCGTTCGTGGAACAGTAAAAGGTACTAAAAAGCGTTGAAGAATGACAGAAAGGAACAAGCTAAACATTCTAAAAGTTGTAGGAATTGAATAAGTTACGACTGTGGCACCCTAATTGGTAATTAAATGTTGAAATTAATTAAAATTACTTACGTGGTAAGGAACAACTGAGATGTTAAATTCTGTCGTTTTGGGAAGCTCAAATAAAGTCGTTTATACTTCAGCGGTGAATTTGATTATTGGAAGTGCACTTGTGGAACAATTAAGGTACGAATTTCAATTTAACTGCATGTTTTCTTTCAGCGTTACTAGCTTTTGCAATTATAAAAAATTTACTCTGTCTCTGTATATAGCGTTTTTCTAATTAAACTGGCATGAATATTTGATTAGCTTTGAATTGTTTTGCTGTCAATCAAGGTAAAAAAAAAAGGAAATTAACGAACCTAATTAATTATAGATGTAATTTCAAATATTAATGTATGTTGTCTTCCTTTGTTTTATAAATTTTAAACTTTGAATGGTAACAGTTAAAGTAAACGAAAATCACGAATTAAAGTGGTACTCTCTAACAGACAGAGAGGGTTGATTGTACGTCAAGGTAGTTGCTTGAGGCTTGTTCCACCCTTAGGTCTGTCTTTTAAGTGCTTCCGAAATTGATAAACGGGCCAATTTTAAAACATATGAGCTTGGTTTATTACTAGTGAGTTTAATTCACGGATTTAGTGTGACTTCGCTTTTAGTACAACCAATGGACATGCCATATTTACTAAATTATTCGAACATTAGAAATTAGTAATTAGATATGTTGGTATTATCTTTGTGTATAAAGGTCTAACCCTTAGTCGTCAAAAATACCCAGCTATTAGACTAGATTTCCTGGGTTGAATAATTGATTTCAGTGCGGGTAAACAGTCCCGTTGGAAACTGGGTAATATCAGAACAGGTAAGGGGGTGTAAGTTTGCAATTTTTGCTAGTATGGGGAGATCAAACCAGTATACAGAATTACCGAACTTATAAAACTGAAAAAAGAATGAAAAAACGCTCATGACTTTTGAATATTGTTTTTTTTTGGTTCCGCCTTGCACCATTGTGATTTCATACTTCATGATAAAAGATACAGGGGCGTATAACCACTGGAGTGGATACAAGGTAGGTTCACTTATTTTTCGTTGTCAGTTTAGTACTCATTTGCGTGCGGTGTAAATAGAAGGGGTCCACTTGTGTCTAATTATGACGTCACAATTAAAAGGGGTGGAGACGAGAGTGCGAATGTCGCCGTAGATTTTACTTGTTAAAAGGGGTAGTTTTAGATCACAAGCTTCAGTGTACAGCAGCAACAGAAAGACGACGGACGCACACTTGGACGTACAAGGGATAAGAGGTGGACAACGATTAAAGAATAAATATCACGGACAGAAATGGCAGTCGGGGTATTTACCACACAACGATTTCCAGGAGGAGTTGACAAGAGCGTTTCTGCCGTTTAACAATATTCACGTTAAGAGTAGTGAAAAACAGCAGTTTTAAATATTGTTTATCAAACCAATACTAAACCTGGACAAGATTGGTTATCCGTCGATTAAAAAATTTAAAAAAGAAGTAAAGGCGTATAGTTGTTTAAACCATAACATCGACGCGCCTATGTGTGCGCTGGCAAACGCATTACTATTGCAAGACAGGACGCACACCAGCTCGAAGGGTGTATGCGGTACAAGTGTTGAGATGTTTGAAATTGATCCCCAGCCACAAGAATGTGTTTCTTGTATATGATTCTCATCAGTTACCGAGGCACGCAACTAGACCGTGTGCAATTATTGTAAATACGGATCCTGCCAACAAACCAGGCCATCTACATTGACGAGAATGGTAACGGGGAGTATTTTGATTCTTTTGGGTGACCTCCGCTAGGTTACCATTTACGCTTCCTAAAGGAGAATTCTAGATGGTTCCATTACAACAAAACGATGCTACAGGATAATCATTCGGATGTGTGTGGACTTTACACTATAATATTTGTTGTATTTTAGATCATTTTTGTATTTTAAATAATCTACTAATGTGTGATTTTGTTTTTCACATGTTCAATTATAAATGATGAAATAATCATTGTTTTTCTTTAATGCTTGTTTTTCTATAATTCTACTCTGATACATAAAAAAAGATATTTATTACTTTAGTTCTTTTAATTACGACTTGGCGAGAGTGTAACGTGAGATTCTAGCTTGAAATTTGTTTCAGCTAGAGGAACGTAGATACTGGAAGCAAGACTAATAATTAAAAACAGAAAGATAGTCGCGATTAACAGATTTGATTAATTGCTTTGATTAATTGAATTTGATTTATTGTGTTGGCCCACTACTTTTAATTATGTCTCGTAATCATACTATCTCTTACGAGATAGTATGAAAGCCCGCACTTTTTAGAATACTATTTTCAAATTTCCCGCCCTAACCATTACAGGGATCTACATGTACTTACCGCTAGCTGGCACCACGATCAGCTATTACAGAAAACATTTATTAGTCGTAGAAATACACTACGAGGTGGCGTCACAAAGAATCAGGGGGCCAGGTAATAGGAGAAGACGTGAGAATAAGTTCCTGAGGCCTATAGTTGTCTTATGAGATAGTATGAGGGCCCCTTATTAGAACACTATTTCAAACTTCCCGCCAATGGGGTCCGGCAAGAGGTGAAGACCATAACACAGCTTCCGGAGACGTGTCTTATGAGTTAGTATGTTGGCCTCCTTATTAGAACACCGTTTCAAATTTACCGCACTAACGATGACAGGGATCTGTATGTACTTTTAAAAATAGACCGCTAGGTGGAGGCACGATCAACCTCTATTACAGAAAACATCCATTAGTCCTAGAAATACACCACTAGATAGGGTACTTGATATTGATTTGATTGAGATTGATCTGATTGAGATAGATCCGATTAAATGAATGATTGAGGTTGATCTGATTGATTGATTAATTGGTTTGATTGAGATTGATTTGTTTATCTGATTTGATTGATTGATTTATTAATTGACTAGATTGAGGTCGATTGATTTGATCTACAACTTTGAGTTATTTGATTTGATCGAGATTATTTGATTGAGATTAATCTGATTGGATTGATCGGGTCATCTGGAAGGAGTTTGGCCTACCCTTAGGCCCTTTTGATGGAGATTGGTTTGATTGAAACTAATTTGGTCATTTGGAAGGAGTGTACCTATGCCTTATGCCCTATTGATCAAGATTGAGATTGAAAAAAAAACGAACTAGAAAAGTAGTACGCATTTACACAGGAGAGCGGTCTTTCTTACTTTGGGATAAACGCGTGCAAGTTTGGGAAAATGTATCACTTTCATGAAATATTTGTCTCCCAATTGATGTTACGTTTGCAGTACGGTGAGCGATAGGTACGTTCAATAAAAGCAATTCTACGCAAATGCTCTTAAGCAAATATGAAATTGTAAACTTTCACCATTATCACACATAATAAAATACTTATCTTTTTTGTTTTTTTTTTATGGTGTATTTTAAATTATACAATATAAACGTTTCGATAATACTTACAGTTCTCTTCGTAAGTAGTAATATCTATTAAAATTGTTAAAGACGTTGAAAACAATTTTGTCAAAGTTGAAAAATTAAAACATTAACGTTAGTCTGCTATTAATATTGCAGTTTGAGAAACAAATAAACCCAACTATAAAATTAAATTTTAGAATAACTAGGTCATTAAAAATTAAATATTGTGAAGCTGTCTTAAAGATGACAAATCAGAACACCTTCTTAAGCAAATGTATTTTACTTTTAAACAAACTGAAGCACTTCTTCACCAATTAATAATTATAATGAATTATTTATACATTAAATAATCATATTTTTTAAAAAAAACGCTCGTCAACTACCATTTTGGATCCTCCGATCGATTTTCATATGAAAACGTCTAATAAAAACTAACCAACAATTGTCATTTAAGCCACATTTTTGATATTCAAACTGTAACAAGTATGGATTATTCAAACTTTTTACGTTGCAATATTATTACATATAATTTTTCAATGAAGACTATTGCTTTGCAGCAGACACAAAATATTAAACTAAATTATGATTCGTATTTGAGCAATTGTATAAACATTTTGCAAGAACTTTCTAGAAAATTTATTAAAAATCCATATGATCGTTTTGAGTGTGTCACAATAAATCTGTGAAATATGTAATAAGCCATCCTGTGACGAAAGGACGATCTGGCAAAACAGTCAAGATCAACTGCCAATACAAAAGTAAATTCCGATGATCCGCAGCGATTGGAGGTTCAAAAAGGGAACCATTAAATATTTGTGTACAATAACTGAAACGATATAGTATATAATTCGAACCTTTCGCTATAGACCCTCTACCCCTCCATTCCTTATTTAACGAGTGCATTAAAAATCGCACTTCTAAGTCAACCGTCAGAGTGGAAATATGTAACTGCATTGTTCGTATTCATCTTGGAAATGCAATAAAGTAATGCATTTACTAAGACAGAGGTTTCGCATATAACGCCGTCGTCATAAGCAGAAGATTTCCCTGTCATAAAAAGAATACTTGATATCCAAGTGGTACATCCCAATGTATCAATCACTAAGCACACAGATGAAGAAGTCAACAATGATAAAAAATGTTTCACCTTTTGTATTTAGATCCTATCTTATTGTAACCATTATTTATACAGTATAATCAACATAGTTGTTTTAAAAATTAAACGCTCGTCAACTACCATTTTGGATCCTCCGATCCGGATTGTTCTGTTTGAAAACGTCTGAATAACCAAATAACCAACAATTTTACTCTAAGCCACATTTTTGATTTATTTCAAGCTGTAACAAAGTATGGTAGTTATTCAAACGTTTTTTACGTTGCAATATTTTGATTATTTATTGTTTGCAATTGAAAGCAAGGGTCCCTGACATTGATGCAGCAAAAACATATGTAGTTATCGTTTCGTTTCTACATAGATTCGGTACATTTAGAGACAAAATTGTTATTAGGTATATTTTTTGGCAACGAACATTTCTCAGAAATTGCATTAGCAGATCCAGATGCCCATAAAGCATTGTTTTCTTGTAAGGTGTCCACAAGTAAATTCGTGTGAGGAAATATTTGAGTCGCAATGTTAGCTGACAAACTGGATCGCAATCCCTTTCTAAATTCATAAAAATAGAAATGGCCTTTTCACAGCTATTTCCAGTCTCGACAGCGATAATTCGCAATCAAACAATGTGGCTGCAAGCACAAATTCAAAATATTTCGTTGACCATTTGTTAAGAACCTCGCTTTCAAAATTTAATGGGAAAAAGAGACTGGTCGCGTTTTAGAGCCCCTTGTGAAACTTGTAGATGAAAAGCCGTACGGTAGCATAAAAATTACCATTTTTTAGTTTGTTTAACTGATAAACCATTATCAGATATGCAATATTCGTTAAATGATCATTGTTTGCATAGTCTACGCTAATTATCTGTCCTGTATTTGAAAACAAACTCGTCAAACGCGATCATCTTTGCCTAAATTTTTATTGCTGGTACGCAATTTGTTGATCAAACCTACTAAACATTACGAAATATTACATTCTTCGACTTGGCCTTCCAGTCCAATTTATTAGGAGTTCAAACCTTGTACATTACTTCTAATTCAGTCAACAAGCTTACATTACCGTGGTAAACTTATTCTATTCCAATTTCTGGATCTCTACGCAATCTTCGTATACTATCGCTTCGGTATCGCCTTTTTGTATTAGCCAATATTTGTGAAAATTTGCTTTCCTACCGTATGGAATTATATTGGCGAATTATCTTTGGTATTACTCACGTCCAATTTAGAGATTATTAGGGGTTGATGTATATCCATTTATTACCGGCATTAACCGGTTTAGGAAGGGGATTTTACCAAGTAGTTGTGGATCCTGTAAAATTTGCAGGACCTTCCAAACCTTTAATTGCTCCGAAAAAAGAAGGAACTTTCCGAATCCTCCTTCATGGTATCACATTTATAGGCAAACCTGTGCTCGTTTTTGTGTTGTGCTCCCATTCAAGGTTGCCGAACCTGCCTTCGAAACTTCCATTGAAATCACAAATCATCGAATTCTTTCATTAAAGAAACGCATGGTACTACAATCGTACGTAAAATTCGTGCGTGATTACTAGACTTTGGTCACATTACGCGAAATTCGTTAGGGTCATACTATCTACAGTACATAAGAGAACCGATGTGCTCTAGACCCTTTATCAATTCATTGCTTACATGAAAAGTATATCGATGAGCGCCTTGTTTAAGCAACCGTCAGACTAAGATAATAATAATAAAACATTTGCATGCAAGGTGCCATGACACTTACATTTGTCACTGTGTATACTTGTATGTCACTTACGTCATAAGACACTAAAATACAAACGAGTAAATGGTTAACTATCACTACATAGTCGTTACATGCAGTCAACGAATATTAATATTTATCATTAATTAAGCACAACAAATATGTATAAAACAGGGTGATGTTTGTTAGTCTCGACAAATTCCTGGAAAGAATAAAAGCTGAGCTTCAGTAAAAAACTATATACAGTATTCTTAAATTTATTGTAAGGTAAACATTTGGGAGCTACTGGAAAACTTTTACAGAAATTTTGCTTGATATATAGCACCACTTTGGGTAACTGATGGTATACAGCACTCTGTTTGTTGCGGGCATCGTGATGACGGTTATCCAAGTTCTGAGTAAATAGTGAAATGTTTTTTTGTAATATCAAACAGCCAAATAAAGGTGGAAAAGTTAAGATATTATGATGTTTTAATGCTTCCCGGTAATATTCACAATATACTAACCCTGCGACTAGATGTACGGCTTCTCTTTGAAGTTTGAAAGCCTTACTCCAAGAGCAGCAATGGACACATGACGGAATAGCGTAGTTAAGAGAGACTTGGAAAAGTGCATAGTACGTCGTTTTAATTACTGCAGCTGAAAGATAATTAGTTAACCTCCTAAGTAAAAAATGTTTTATTTTGGTTTTTTGCAATGAAACTTAAAATTTAGTCGGTTGTCAATTCTGATACCTAAAAATTTTGCGTAAGGGACAATGGTATTTTTATTGCAGGTAGCTTTGCGTATGGAAAAGCGCATTACTATAGTTTTCGAAGAATTCAGTTTTAGTTTATTTGACACACCATTTGATCGTACTGACACCTTTTGACGAATAATGAAAAGCGAGATTGATGACAGAATTTTATGTAATTAAAGCACCTGATCGCGTGATATCGGGCCGTAGACAAAGTGGTAGGTCATTGACGTAGATTAGAAATAGCAAGGGTAACCTTTGACACTCCATTTTCCATTGTAAATGGTATAATTTTATACGAATTTATTTAGTATAAAGGGAATATTTTAATAATAGGCAAACATTATTTTAATTGAAAATATCATTAAATAGGATTCGGGCAATTAGTGACAGAAAGGATAGAGAAGGAGGGTATGAATAAAAGGGAGAGGGAAGAAGAGGCCGCGGAAAGGCAAAGAGTGTTCAGAAAAGGGAAGAAGGTAGTAAGATCACCTGACATAAAAAAGACAGAGGAGAATAGAGGTGGTAACAAAGTAATAGTGCAAAGTGAAAACATGGAGGGAGATAAAGAAATGGAGGAAATAAAGCAATTAATTTGTGAGCTGAGAAAGCTACTGGAAGAAAATGTAAGGGAAGAAAAGAAATCAAAGAAATGAAAGAACAAATGGAAGAAAGAGAAAAGGAATGCAATGGGGAAAACAGGAATTGTTAGAAAGAATCGAAAAATTAGAAAAAAAAGCAGACGAAAGGGAGTGAAGGAGAACATTGTAATAAAGGGGTGGAGAAGCAAGGAACCACTTAAAGAATTAAGAGCGATGATGGAAGAGAAGCTAAATGTAAAAAGCGAAGTTAGGAAAGTGATGGTAATAAACAGAGAGAGGGGAAATGAGATAGTATGGCAGAAATGGAGACCTGGGAGGAGAAGCAGAAGATTATGATGGAGAAGAGAAAACTAAGGAACACATAAATTTACATCACGACCTAACAAGGGAAGAAAGGAAAGTACAAAAAGAAATACGGAACAGAACCGCGGAAAGAAGAGCGGAGGGAAAGAAATGGATGGGTAGGATAAATAAAAATGGAGATAGACGGAGTAAGATATATGTGGAACGAGAGAACGAAGGAGCTAAGCCGAGAGAGGGGGTAGAGAAAGGGCATGCAAAGGTAAAGAAACTAGAAGAAGAGGGGGGAGAAAGGGAAAAGGAGTATGACGAAATGGCTGGGCAACGGAAAAATGAGTAAAGGAAATGGAGAAACGCACTAAAGGTAATGTTCTAGAACGTAACGGGATTAAAGAATAAAGATCAAGATTTCTGGAAGTTTGTTAAGGAGCAGGACGTGGTGGGAATGCAACTGACATGAATAGAAGAAAAAGATCAGGAGTGGTGGGAAAGGGAAATGCAAAGTAATTTCTCATGGGTGGTACAATACGCGGAAAGGAATAACAGAAAAGGAAGAGCAAAGGGAGCGATAATAGTGGGAATAAAAAGAAAATGATTGGAAAAAGAAGAAGAAGAGAAAGTGCGACAAAAAAGAGGGATGGTAGAGAGGAACATACAGTGGGGAACAGCAAATATAAAAATACTGACGGTATACAGTAGAAAAATGAAAGACAAGAGAAAATTTAGAGGTGTTGACATGCGAGAGAGAGAAAGGTATGATAAAAATAGGAGGATATTTCAACGCGAGAATAGGTAAAGAGGTAAAATGGGAAAGGAAAGGAGTACAAGAAATGAGAATGATAGTGACAATGGAGGAAGCAGCGGAGAAAGTGAAGTTTAAAGATGGAAAGAGGGGAAAACGGGTTGGAAGCAATGGTAGTATATAGAATGCAAGGAGGCCGAGAAGAAGGCAAGAAGAGCATTTAGACAGTGGAAGAAAGGGAACGTAGAAAAAGAGGAATATAAAGAAGCAGTACATAAATACCAGAAAACATGCAAGAGGAAAAAGAAAGAAAATAAAAGGAAAAATGAAGAACAGATAAGGAATATAAAAAGTGAAGAGGGGGGCACAAAAAATACTGGAAATGGGTACAGGGCGTGGAAAGAGAAACACCGGGATATATTATCAGAGAGGAGGTGCAAGCAGAAAAAATAAGGGTGGAGGCGGGAATGAGAGCAATGAAGTACGAGGAGGAAATAAGTAGATCAGAGGTAAGATATCACAAGAATGCTGGAAGGAAATAAAAGAAGGAAGAAAAACTATGGACAAGAAACCAGGAAAGAAATGGGTATGCGAAAGAAGAAATGAAGAGATTAGAAAGGGAAGGTGTGAGCGCGAGAGAGGATATAATTAGAAGGGACAGGGATGTCCAAAGGCAGGAAAGATGGATGAATGTGAAGAAAGGTAAATATAATACAAACTATAGGAAGATCAAGGTGGAAGGAATACCGGGATACTTGAAAGGACAAGGGAAGAAGACAGTTAAGGGGCGTGGAAGACAGTGTAAGTGGAGTGAGGAAGAGAGAGACATTAGAAACTCAATTGTAAATAGCAAATAGAAATTAGTAAATATAAATAGTGCACAGTCCTTTGCAATATTGTTAAAATAAGCAAATAAAGATATTAAGTAAGTAGAAACCGCAAGCGTCCCAAGATTGGAACCTAAGGGATTCCGCAAGTTATGTCACATTTATTGGATTGTTTGTTATTAAAAGATACGCATTGAGATCGCCCATATAGATATGAAGAAATTAGTGAGCAACTTATTGCACAAATTCTAATAAGCGATCAAATCTAACGCCTTAGAAATTTCAAGCAAAGTTTCCATTGAGTGAAAACTTTTTTCAAAACTATTAAGTGTATTATTAGTGAAATCAATAATGACTTTACTTGTGCTACATCCTTTGCAAAAGCCGTACTGTTTATTATAAAATAGGTTGTCATTCCCAAAAAAAAAAAACATTATTTGATTAAATAAAATAACGATCTTAGAGAACACCGGGAGAACTTTGGTACAGGAGTAATCAAAGCAATTTTGAGTAGATCTTCCAGGAGTTGATTATACAGGTTAATGGGTTAACTATAATTCTGATGTTCCGTTTAATAACATTAGTGTTTAGTCATGAATATCTTTGAAATAGCTGCCCTTTAATTTATCGCACCCCGAACTAATACTCAGGATACGTTGTTAAATCTAAAATGGACATCATTGGAGATATTACAGTAATCAAGTGGATTCGTATCAGAAATTTCAAGGCTATTAATGATAGAAGTAGCGATGTTGGAAAGATATGAATCGAAATCCTCAGCTAACAGCATTGGTCGATAAAGGTTTTCCCATATCGCCTCGGTGTAAGAAATAAAAGTTTCGCAAAACACGCACTCACACAGTGAAAAAATGTCAATTGAATAACTGTTCATACCTACACATGTATATATGGATTGGACATCACAAAACATCATTTCTTTAGATACGCACACACAATTAGATTGGAAATAGTATATGCTTGAGTGCGATATTAACCAAAATGTGAATAAATCACTTTGCATCTTCATCACTGTATTTCAATTAAGTTGTTGTAATTACAGTATTAGAGCTAGAATACTCCAATCAAAGTCTTTCCATTGAATATCCCATTCAAACTGGTATTCTAACCATAGTAGCCTGAAAAAACAAAAGTTAATGGTTAATTTATTAAAAGGTGCACTACAGTAACTGCAAATGGAGCTATATGAAGAATGAGTGCTGGTGTAATACAACACACGACCTTCCAACCTACAAAGTGCAAATTAAAAGAAATCAAACAATTTAAAATTTCTTTTATGACAATTATATAACCTCCTAAATAGGAAACATTGTAAATACAAAAAATAACCTATGTCAGATAGACGTTTAAAACTTTATGTCAGATATAGCTTAATAGACATCTAGATACTGGTTGTAAAATGTTGTTGAATAAATCGATTTAGCGGTAGTGAAAAAAAGTCGATGGCATAACCCTCTGTACCTAGAAATAGATTAAATTGGAAGGTAAAAAACTGAAATAGACGCTAAATGGATAACGGGACTCAATAAAAAATTTACTTGAATTTACCACTACATTTTAACAAAATAAAGCAACCATCTATTAATCACATCGTTTTAAAATATTTATTGGCCAAGATGTACCACATAACGCCCGAATAAATAAGGAAAGGCCGGACACAGTTCGTTTCTAGCAGATATTTTACACAAAAATCTATAACTTTCTATCCCATTCTATTCGGTAATTGTACCGACTTAAAATTTTGAAAACCGCGTTCAACCATAATCTTAACAGCGCAACCGGCGAACCGTGACAATGTAAGTGAAAATGAAACTGTACCTACTAATGTAATTGTAAATATGTACGTATTAAGTTTATGTAAGTCCGAACTAAATTGTAATGCTGCACTACTATTGTTACATCAGTTGGTGTGGCGATGAAGCAAAATATAAATAAACAACCGCGGTTTACTTAATTGCTTCTCCAATGACTTGTTTTGCTTAATATTTAAATAGGGCTTACTTAATTTTACGAAATATTGATACAAAGCAGTAATTTATTACAAAGATTGTCAGTACGATTGTCTGTACGGTTATTAAAAAGGGATGAAACGTATTATATTAATATAGGGGCAATCTTTATTTTACTTTATAAATGTAGCCAATGCTAATATGCGATATGTTTATATTGTGCAAGTGTTTTAAGTTAGCACTTTTCTAGGATCCGATTGAACCAAAGTAGTTTAGGAAGTTCTTTGTCAAGAATGCGTAATGGATCTGATATGAAACTTATTGCTCAAAGTTCGTTAGGAGCAATAAAACTTGTGCATATAATGTATAAAATAAAGTTTCAAAGTAAATGGTGAATATCATGAATTTCAACATTGAGAGGTATTTCTATTACTTCTTGCATCGTAAATGCAACGGTGCAATGCAATACACAAACCTGTTTAAAAGCGTAGGTAATTAAAAATTGTCATTGTTAAAACCCGTACTTTTACAGCAAGATTTATTGCTTTACTTTATTACTATATAATAATATCCACTATCAATACAGTCTAGTGCTTCGTGAGCACTAATTGATACATCATCCAATAAATGTCAGATAATCGTTGTAATTGTAACGTTTTACTACAAAGTTAGACATTTGTAATGAATATATTAATCCATATTGCCTAAGTTTATAAAGAATGTCGTCATAAAACGTAACCCTTCCGATTCTTGCTTCCATAATTACTTGTAATAAATTGCTTATGTATAGCCAGTAAATGAATCTTAATTAGTGGAGTAGCATTTTACGTTAATTTACATAAAAATATATCGTAGAAACTTCTTAAACTTGATATAATTTCAATACATTCAGTATGGTAGTTTAATAATGAAAATTGCAATACGAGACTCTTAAACAGCAACGAAGAAAGTAGCTAAAGTCATTTCTTTATTACACAATTTCTAAGGCATAATTTACTTATTAAGCGGAACCGTTTAAACGGAAAGCTTTACTAAGTTTTGCAATAATGAAAATGGAAATCTGATAGTGCATAGTGGTTATTTAAGATAACTTCATTAAGCGCTTTTGACGAAGTAATTAATTTTTCAATTTTTACGGTTTAAGACCTCACATGTTCCATTACAAGGCATTTTCTTTACGTTATAAGCTCTACATAAAAAAAATGTGCTTTTTCGCATGAACACCACAAAGTGGTTTATTCGTAACAAGAAAAATAATTTAAAATTTTAATTAAGAGCGCTGCTTGAAGACCGACTTTTGGTTGTTATATGAGCAATTAATGAGATTGATTTCGTAGGTTCCTGTCCGCGCTATTAAAATCAATCATATTTTTGTTTAGGAGACGAAACATATTTCTAGTTTTAAAAGCAAATAGGTAACCTTATCCAAAGGGATAAATTATATGCCATAAGCATATATATTTTTGCATGTACCAACATGACTCTCTATTGCATTCAATTTCAATTTTCAAAACTGCTTCAAAAAATCAAGATTTGCTCTTTTCGGTTTAGAAAATAATATAACTGATACTATTTTTTATTTGGAACATCCTCACTTCCTCCATTTTTTTCTGTTCATGATTGAGCACATACAAACATAAAAACAATTTGGTATTTTAAGTTATATTGAAATTGTAAATAGGTAATACAAAACTATATTTATTGGTGAAATCGCATGAAACAATTTTTTTTTATTGAAACATAAATGAACTAGGCACTTTTGGTATTTTACACGAGATTTTCCTTTGCATCCAAGTAATTTGCATCGTTTCCTTTCAACTGTTCATGTTGGGCAATGACCTACGCTGTAAGACTGTACAAAAGGATTTGGTCTAGGTTCTATGCATTTTATCTTGACTGGTAGTTTAGGAGTTGACAGGCTTGGTCGACATCACTTCTGAGAAGTGAGCCCTTTGTTGCACAATTCAGCTAACATGGTTTTGAAGGATAAGAGAGGTATTATTTTATCTTTCACTCCAAGTTGTCGGTTTATTCTTCTATGTCTATCATATTTTCTACTTTTCAATTTTATTGGGTAAAGCCCTAGTAGCGAGCCCTGTAGGTCAACGCCACACATGTGACGATTATATTGTTTGACTATGACAGGACATTCAATCTCCTTGGTGTTTTCAGATTTGAAAAATCTGTTTACCTTTATGACGGGACTAGCTCCACAGTATGCAGACATGAGTGTAATAATTTTGTTGTCGTATCATTGCACACTATGTATATCAATATCATGAAATGTAGTAGTCTCCTCATTTATTGTGCCTCTTCCTTTCTGCTTCATTTCTTTTTCAGCTAGACCTTTATAATCATGTAATCTATTCACACGGACGGTAGCAACAGAATGGATTTTACGTTTCGCCAGGTGTGACATAAGTGCCAATGAAGAGAAGTAGTTATCATATAAAAGTTTATGGTGTCGGTCAGATGGAGTAGGTCCACTCAAACGAAGAACCACACTATATAACGTTGTTTTCCAGCAACTAACTCGAAATTATACGACATACCAGAAACTCCACTAAGAATATCTAATAACCCCATTTATGGGATTTTTTAGGGTTGTAAGTATTTAAGCTTGTTCTGCCCTTAAATGGAATTATTTCTTCATCACATGAAAGGTGTTCTTCGAAAGGCAGAGTATATATATATATATATATATATATATATATATATATATATATAAAATTCTTGACAAAGGGAACAAAGGACGTTCCCGAAACGTTGAATTAATTTGTACGTTTATTTACACAAGTTTCAAAGAAAAAATGTCTTATTTAAACATTAATACATTAATACTTGTGGAAATCAAAATAGAGTTTATCTCGTGTAATTCAATTAATACATCGACGTTTCGAAAACTTCTTAGTTTTCTTTTTCAAGAATTGACAATTTGTCATTAATGATTTATGCTATCTAGTTCCTAAGTTTTTATGTGTGGATGCACGCCTTACTTCGTGTGGGTCCGCTGTAGGTAGATGTAGTATGAACATTTTGATTACCATTTGTAATAGGTTGGTCGTCGAAACTCTCGTCAGTCTTAATTCTTTGAGAAGGCGTATCCCGTTTTTCTATGATAATTTTCCAAATAGGTCATATTCTCAAAGTATTGTCTCTCTTGTTAAGCGCCAAAGGTCTCTTCTCAATTTCGATGGCCTCTCGTATGACACTTAAGGCGGCTAAGGAGAGCTGTGTAATTCATATTGCTAAAATGGTCATAAAATGGTCATCTTGGACGTAATCATATAATAAAGAAAAAAAAACTATGCGTAGGACAAATTCTATGCAGTATAATGATCAATTAGTGTAAATCTTCTGCTTATAAATTCAATATTTAAGTTACAATCTTGGTAGAAAGTTCCTAAGGAGAGCTACCACTTTTACGGAACTTTCGACCAACATTGTAACTTCAATATTTAATTTGAAACCAGAAGGTTTACATTAATTAATCACTATACTACATAGAATTTGTCCTACGCATAGTTTCTTTTTCTTTATTAGATGATTACGTTCAAAATAGCCATTTTATAGCCATTTTAGCAATGTGAATTGCAGAGCTCTCTTTAGCCGTCTTAAGCAGCAGCGAGTAATTTAACCTTTAAGTGGTGCGGTGAATCAGGCTTACACAAGTAGTGCGATGGGCGTCTCTCAGGCAATATGCAGTGCGTCGACGCTATTATTACAATTATGATAACATTCGTGATGAAATAACAGTAATTCATATTTTTTATCATTTATTAATACTTTAGGTACATTTATGCTGTCTCACAAAAAATAAAAATTTAGTGGAAACTACTAAAATACGAAAATAGGTACCTAATACGTGAAATGAATGCACTGTATCATTTTTTAGATAAACGTGATGAATATATTTCCTCGTTCGTATGACATAGTAAATATAAAGTGAAAAATAAAAAAAAACACTCTCACCAACAAAAAGTATAATAAAAAAATAGAATCAGTTGTTTATCTTTCTTCCTTGAACCACTCTAAACACTGCTTTTTTATATGCTCATTACAGACATTCCTATTGCATGTGACCCGCACTTGTTTCACTTGTCTGTTTATTCTTCTCGGACATAAGAAACATCTGTTTCTCCCACGAGCTTCTGGCAATGCTTCTGCGGGTCTCCCTTCTGTATTCAGTAGTTTTCCCAAATACTGGCGGATCGCTCTGGGAATATGACTGTCATTGTATCTGTCTACCTGCAGAGGCCTGACCAAATCTCTAGCTAAGGCTTTCAAGAAGTCTGATCGTTGCATAGACCTAGGCGAATTTGAATTGACAATAACAGAGCTGTTCACTGCACAGACATTTATCAGATGAAAAAAACTACCATTGGCCATCTTCTGGTTCTTCTTCCAACATTATAAGTTGCACATAATTTGTCATTTGTGTCGACTCCTCCTTTGGTGAGATTGTAAAACTTAACAATCTCTGGTTTCTGCTCCGATCCAGTTTCCGGGTCAATCGTAGCATCATTGTGGAGCGTTGACAACAATATTACGGCTTTGCCTTTTTTGGAAACATAAGAGACCTACGTTGTGGTTTTAGAAAAACCAAACTTTGTGCTTTTCACTAGTCTCTTTCGCGCTGGTAGAAATTCTACAGGGATTTCTTTTTGTATTCTTTCTCAGAGTGCCGACCAATGTTATCCTGTGTTGGGCTAAAAGACGACTTGCAAGGGGCACACTGGTGTACGAGTTATCGACTGTAAGGTTTCTTCCTGTTCCATCAATTGGCTCTATCAATCTTATCACTATATCTTCTGGGGTGTTACTTTTTTCAAAAGTTAAGCGCCAAAGGTCTCTTCTCAATTTCGATGGCCTCTCGTATGACACTTAAGGCGGCTAAGGAGAGCTGTGCAATTCATATTGCTAAAATGGTCATAAAATGGTCATCTTGGACGTAATCATATAATAAAGAAAAAAAAACTATGCGTAGGACAAATTCTATGCAGTATAATGATCAATTAGTGTAAATCTTCTGCTTATAAATTCAATATTTGTTACAATCTTGGTAGAAAGTTCCTAAGAGAGCTACCACTTTTACGGAACTTTCGACCAACATTGTAACTTCAATATTTAATTTGAAACCAGAAGGTTTACATTAATTAATCACTATACTACATAGAATTTGTCCTACGCATAGTTTCTTTTCTTTATTAGATGATTACGTTCAAAATAGCCATTTATGGCCATTTTAGCAATGTGAATTGCAGAGCTCTTTAGCCGTCTTAACACACAGTAATTTAACCTTTAAGTGGTGCGGTGAATCAGGCTTACACAAGTAGTGCGATGGGCGTCTCTCAGGCAATATGCAGTGCGTCGACGCTATTATTACAATTATGATAACATTCGTGATGAAATAACAGTAATTCATATTTTTATCATTTATTAATACTTTAGGTACATTTATGCTGTCTCACAAAAAATAAAAATTTAGTGGAAACTACTAAAATACGAAAATAGGTACCTAATACGTGAAATGAATGCACTGTATCATTTTTTAGATAAACGTGATGAATATATTTCCTCGTTCGTATGACATAGTAAATATAAAGTGAAAAATAAAAAAAAACACTCTCACCAACAAAAAGTATAATAAAAAAATAGAATCAGTTGTTTATCTTTCTTCCTTGAACCACTCTAAACACTGCTTTTTTATATGCTCATTACAGACATTCCTATTGCATGTGACCCGCACTTGTTTCACTTGTCTGTTTATTCTTCTCGGACATAAGAAACATCTGTTTCTCCCACGAGCTTCTGGCAATGCTTCTGCGGGTCTCCTTCTGTATTCAGTAGTTTTCCCAAATACTGGCGGATCGCTCTGGGAATATGACTGTCATTGTATCTGTCTACCTGCAGAGGCCTGACCAAATCTCTAGCTAAGGCTTTCAAGAAGTCTGATCGTTGCATAGACCTAGGCGAATTTGAATTGACAATAACAGAGCTGTTCACTGCACAGACATTTATCAGATGAAAAAAACTACCATTGGCCATCTTCTGGTTCTTCTTCCAACATTATAAGTTGCACATAATTTGTCATTTGTGTCGACTCCTCCTTTGGTGAGATTGTAAAACTTAACAATCTCTGGTTTCTGCTCCGATCCAGTTTCCGGGTCAATCGTAGCATCATTGTGAAGCGTTGACAACAATATTACGGCTTTGCCTTTTTTGGAAACATAAGAGACCTACGTTGTGGTTTTAGAAAAACCAAACTTTGTGCTTTTCACTAGTCTCTTTCGCGCTGGTAGAAATTCTACAGGGATTTCTTTTTGTATTCTTTCTCAGAGTGCCGACCAATGTTATCCTGTGTTGGGCTAAAAGACGACTTGCAAGGGGCACACTGGTGTACGAGTTATCGACTGTAAGGTTTCTTCCTGTTCCATCAATTGGCTCTATCAATCTTATCACTATATCTTCTGGGGTGTTACTTTTTTCAAATGGGCCAGGTGGTTGTTTTCCAGCATATATTTCCATTTTCAGATTATAAAAATTTCTGGCATCTACGAGAGCAAAAATGTTGATGCCGTACTTGTTGGGCTTTGAGGGGATGAACTGTCTAAAACTACAATTTCCTCGGAATCCGACTAGCTGTTCATCTATCGTAACGTATTCACTTGGTCTGAATAGTGACTGACACTTATTGACGATGCTTTCAAAAAACATCCTAACAGAAACAAGTTTGTCGGTTTTCATTCGACGTTCTCTCGTTCTCAAGTCATCGAACCTTATACAGCGAAGAAGAAACAAAAATCTCTGACTGCTCATAACAGAATGATAAAATTCACCGCAAATATCATCTGGAGAAAACAGGTCTTTGTAGTTCAAGTGAGATGATCTCATTACACCTGACATCATCAGCAATCCTAAAAACGCTCTCATTTCGACGTCTGATGTCGGTCTTGCGTGATGAACCTCTTGAAATCTTGGTAACACTGTTGTCGATATATACGTGTTTGTATTTTCTACAAACATATTGATAACGTCGTCATCAAAAAATAAACAGATTTGTAACATTCCTACTATCACCTACACACCCAGGGAAGTGCGTTATGATGTTGTGCCTTTTAGTTCTAGTAGATACAGGGGGGGTTTTGTCCCATCTAGTACTTTTGTCTTTTCCAATGAAGTAATCTGTTGTAACTGATATAGGCGTTTCAATTTTATCACTTGTATCCTGTTCCTGTTCTGAAGATGTACTATGCTCACTTTCGCTAAGATGGTCTTCTTCATCAGCAAATACAGGAACATTTTGTACTCGCTCATTTTCCAGGTCAATTTCTTCAGCTGTTTGCTCTAATTCACTTTGAGTCAACGGTCGAAAGAACTCTCTCCAACCCCAAGTCGTGTCTGCCATATTAGATAGAAAAGAACAAGGTACCGTGTCTTTATAAATTACACGAGAAAGCAGTGTGTTTGCTACAATCAGTTGAAATGAACTGAACATAAATGAAAAAAGTGATGAATTTCATATGAATGAGTAGTCGATAAAACTGCAAGCAGCAAATGTATACAATATGGATCCCTAAACAGTCATAAATAAAAGGAACTGCTTGCAATAAATAGTATCATGCAGCGAATAAGCAATGTCATCATGAAAGCTAATCATAAACAGAAAGATACCCGCACTGCTTGCAATAAATAGTATCATGCAGTGAATAAGCAATGTCAACATGAAAGCTAATCATAAACAGAAAGATACCCGCACTTCCGACCGTCATAATCCTCCGACGTAAGTGGTACGCTGGTCGCCGCAGAGGCGACCGCCGTGCATCTGCTTACAAAAATTCTTATTACGGGTTTCTGTGATTTTTTTTCAGAAACAAATGATATGATTATATTCTCAATACCACAAACTAGGGATACCTATAATGATTTCATTTGAATTTCATTTATTACAAAGCTGCGACTATTTCAAGCTGACCAGTTGCCTCATCGACGCTCACCGCACTGCTTAAAGGTTAATGTTGTCTGTGCTTATTTTGTGGCCAGTATCCATGTGATGGCAAGCCAAGGAAGAACATGTGTTAAACTGGTTTATAGCTAAGTTGTGTTCTTGTGTTCTCATGTTCAATCTTTGATTCGTCTGTCCTATATAGGACCGACAACATCCAGAACAAGGAATCTCGTATGCTCCTTAGTTTTCACCAGACATATAATCATTAGCGTTTCGGAGAAATTTCCGGAGAAAATTATTGGGTTTGTAAACGACTCTGAATTGGTTTTTAGGAAATTTATTACCAATTCTGTCAGTGACATCTTTTACATAAGGCAAATCAGCTAATTGTTTAGGTTCATCAACAGTTTGTTTCTTGATGATGGTATTAATTTTCTTTAAAAGATAATCGTTTTGTTGTAACATTTTTGTTAATTTGTCGAGTTCGTCATTTTTTGATTCTGCGTCAGATATATATGATATATATATATATATATATATATATATATATATATATATATATATATATATATATTATATAAATAGGTTGTGGTTGTGTTGACGCACCCTGTATGTAAGATGTTATAATGACGTGTATTATGTGTTTTGAGTACGGGTGCATTGAGTTTGAACGAAAAAAAAATTTTTTTTTGTGTATATGCATAATGTATATGGGTCGATGATACGCCACTGGCAATTTAGGAGAAATATCATTCAGTATGCAGATACGTGTATTTGAATGTTATAGAGACATTGGTGTTGGAATAAATAGATTCTGATGAATGTAAATGTGAAGAGAAATGTGTCGATGGGACGATAATGTTTTGCTACTGTTGACTACTGAATTAGGAATGGAATGTTGGAGGATAAAGGAGTAATCTTTGCCGGAAGATGTGAATGTACAAGTATAGAATGTTTTAGGAAATATGTAGAGAAAGATTTGGTATGTTTAATTGTTGATTATGGAAAGTTCTCGTAATGTTGTGCAATCAGTTTTGAGAATACGTGTACGTATATGGGATTTGAGACCTTAGACTGTACTTATTTTTGCAAATGTTGCGGAAGGAGGATGAGCGCATTTGAGAGATAAACGTTGAAAGTTGTGTAATGGTCCAGAGTGGCCACTGAATGAATGTGATGACGAGAAATGGCTTCTCCATAAAGTAATTGTAAAATTTGCAGGTAAGAACAAACATGGCGATGTATAGTAATTACAAGCGTGTTTGTGCAGATGGTAGTCGGCACTAAGAAAGTTTGAGTGAATACCATTGGTGAATATCGCGAGGAAGTAAGACATGTTTAAAGATGGGGGGCTTGAGGTGTAAATAGGAAAGTCAGAGATTGACGGGGGCTTTTTGCTTTTTGGTTTTTGCTTTTGGTGGATGTGGGTGAGAGCTCGGTGGAAGACGCGCGCGCGAGGTGAAGTGTGACTTCAGAATGGGTTGAGTTGGAGTTATATTTGTGAATAATATTGAAGGCAGTCATTGTTTAAACAACTGCGTAACCCAAAAGGGGATGAATCGTATAAGACATTCATAAATAAAACAATTAATAAAATTGAGATTGAAGATAAAATCAGTTTATGGTTTTTTTTGTTCTTCAAGAAAAAAAAAGTGCGTAAGCAGTTTTGTAATAAGAAACAGTTGTTACGTTATAGTCTTGAGTGCGGCGCGTGTGCTTGTAATGATCCTTAGTTCAAATTATTTAGGGGACCACCTTTAAGTGAACGAAATATTCGTAGTAAATTGAGCCAATGTTAAAGTAATTTTACATGACATTAAAAGTTTATTTGTGTAAGGAAGGGTTAAATTGTCTTAAAGGTTGCAAGAAACTTTAAAGAGGCAACCAAACGTGTACAGATTATTACGGGTTATTGGAGTAATAACCTCGTATAGTTGGACTATTCGCGAGTACCGAAAGGAATAAGTGAAATTTGTGAAATTGTGGAGTACTTGTTATGTGCCTTCAGGCAATCTAAGGATACACCTGGACTACATATAATTGGTTTACGGGAAGAGAGAAGAAAGAAAAGCGAAGGATGAATGGACAGTCTTTGAGTAAGAATTACATATAAGAACTTTGAAAACTCAGTTGAGAACGATTATCTTTTTAGTTAATTTTATTTGCGGGTTGTTGTGTAATTTCTTTTTTTTAAAATTAATTAGTGAAAAGGTAATCGATCTCGAATTATGTTGTATTGGCTGTTTTAGTAGTAAGAATTTTTGCAGAAACGCAAATTTGTATTGACGGTGGTGTAGTGGGTTGGTTTCTCAACCACGCTGTTGTAGTGTATGTAAACATTTGTTTTTTTTTGTGTAGGACAATATATATACTTAATTGGTGAACTAGTTTTCGACAATTTAAATGTAGACTTTGCATATTTTGGTTTTAAGATTAATGAACAACCTCGAAGGTTATATTTGCCAAGTTAATTTTAAAAAGAAGATTCTCATGTTAGTTTCGTTTAACGCAGTACACTAATGACGGATCAGCTGTTGATTTAAAAATTTCATTAAGTATAACTAAGAGATGGAGTTTTGAGAACTTACATATTTACGAATGTCCCATACGATTCAGAGTTATATCATAAAGGAACAATTATTAAGCCGATGACATTGCTTTCCTTTTGGTTAAGAATTTTAAAAATTAATTATCGATCATTGAATGAAGAACTATTTTATTCATTAATAAGTAGAAATTTAACTTTATATGTATACGAGGGATACGTAGAAAATATTCAGTTAACGTGTTATAATTTTGGTATTCTCGATGTACAGGGTACAATCAGAAAGTTTGTGACGACCCGTGTATTACAGTTTTTTTTCTGTTTTGTATAACTGTTGGTTACGTGAATGCAGTTAAATTTGAGTGATAAATTTTGTTTTGGAAATTTTGGTTTACGAGGTGTATTCAAAAAGTTTCTAATAACCTGGGTAATACTAAATATATTTGAGTTTGAGTTGAATTGTTTGGGACGAGTGTTTGTTTTAGGACCCTCGTGTGAGAGTTTACTGAGTAAGCACAATCCTACTTTCCGCAATCAAGTAGGGTTAATTAACACCCAGCTTAAGACAATTATTTTAGCAAAGTTTCGATTGTGGTGGCGCCTGGAGACATATTTTCCCGGACTGAGCTGTTTGAATATCGGTGCAAGGTGTTTGAGCGTATTAATCATTCATTTTACTTCTTATTTCGACCACGCCCATCTCCCTGTTAGCTGGCTTGGCAACCCGCTTATTAGTAAGCATACACGACGCCTAGTGCGGTTTGGACGTGTAACATATATATATATAATATATATATATATATATATATATATATATATATATATATATATATATATATATATAATTTATCATTTAGATTTCATATTAATATTTAAATCAGACATTTTTCTTTCAAACTTGTGTGAATAAACGTACAAATTAATTCAACGTTTCGGGAACGTCCTTTGTTCCCTTTGTCAAGAATTTATTTTGACAATTGTCAAAACGTTTGAACGTCCTTTGTCTTTGTCAAGAATTTATTTTGACAATTGTCAAAATAAATTCTTGACAAAGGAACAAAGGACGTTCAAACGTTGAATTAATTTGTACGTTTATTCACACAAGTTTGAAAGAAAAATGTCTGATATTATATATATATATATATATATATATATATATATATATATATATATATATATATATATATATAACCGTTACAATTGCTGTTTACAGTATGACAAAATAGAAAATTGGTTCAACATTTATAAGCAAAGCAAGTCGTCATTAATTACCAATTAGTAACTGCGAATTTGCAGAAATTCTTAACAGTAATGATATTTATTTCATTACAATGTTAGACTTACATCATTTTAGTAACTTGATAATTGGTCGTTGTTCATAGTGGAATGGCAGCCATATTAGAGAAGTCTATTTACTGGTGAATAATACTATAGTAGTGTTGCGCGTTTTAGGTTAGAGTTATGGGAAAACCGTGGCTTATAGTGGACATTTTAAAAATTTATTCATTGTGCGCGCAAACAACGGAGCCCACCTTATACAGTGAATGTCGTTTAACACTGCACGTATGCAGTATAGAAAAACCTATATTTAGTTTTAAATGAAACGAGTCAATGCCGGACGAGCGGCTAAATCAGGAGTTGCGTTCCGTAGGTTACAGTAGCTTTGTTTATCCAATTTAGATTGCTGCTTTACATAATTAGATTAGATAAACAAAACTGCTGTAACCTAACAGAAAACAAAAAGTTGCGCTGGCCAGGAATCGAACCGGCGCCGACCGCGTGGCAGGCGACCACTCGAAGTGCTTTGCCACTTTGACATTGAAACTGTTATTTAATCCATTTATATATGTAATACATTCATATTATCGGAACACAACTTGTGATTTAGTTGCTCGTAGTGCCGGACCCGCTTTATGTTACCAGACATTCACATTTTGAAGTGAATGTTTCAAGTCATTACCATCAGTTTATTATTGTTTTAATGTAGTAGAATAACGTATTGGTTGTAACTGATGGCTTTGTTTGTGATGACGTGGATATGTTCGTATAGGGGTTGAGTTAGAAGATAAGCTATAGTTTTATATTTTATATTTGATAAGTTTTTCACAGCTTTCCTCATAACATCCCTTTAAGAAAGATCTTGTTAAAAGCAAATTGTTGTCGTTAAACCTAATTTTATTCTAAGTTCTAACATAACAACTATCAAAGATTCATGAACTCAAATTAATTTGTGCGTTAGAAGTAGGCTCTGATTATCTTTCTACGTGTCCCATTAATCTGCTGTTCTATTAGTACGGATAGCGGACCTTACGTAACTTTTAGATAGATAAAAATAATCTAAGGGTCTTATGTGAATGCTTACTTTATATAATGGTATAGGTAAGGTAACTATTTATAGGAATAACTGCATGTAACTTTTTTATTAACCATAATCCTTCACTGCGCATACATTATGAGTGCACGCTTTGTTGCCTTACATGTTTGTATGAACATGAGTACGTGCAATGGAGGGAAATTGGCAACGCTTTGGAAGCAGGTCTGTTCTTAACCCTGCCTTCTTGCGCTGGTGTCATCTTATTTCATCTCCTTCCCTAGATATGAAATTGAACTTTAGTTGCTAACTTTTTTTGAAAAACATATCGACAGCAGCAGTATATTATGTTGCTTTTTGCCAAGTTTGTCCTGCTTCCTATTCCATCTCACCTCAGTAACACAACCCATTACCAAGACATGATATTTTTGCTCATTTCCTTCTCAGAAATACGTTGCAAGCAAATTTGACGAAAGCTGTTACCTGATTATGTTACTATGAGTCCCCTTTGCCCGAGATATGAGTTTTTTTTGTAGACCTTCGGTAATAGCTTTTAAAGTCAGTGTACAGATACTTTAGTTCTATACGTATACTTCTACACCCATGGCTACAAATTTTATCTACTTAACAGTTTGGGTAATAACAAGAAGGTTTGGTGCTTTTGCTCAGTCGCATATTAAAGTGGGCCACGTTCTTAAAATTATCGATTTGCCTTATTAACCAAAAAATATTTACATGTAGCTAGATATGTTCGCTTCAAAATAGAGGTTGCTTCTTCCTGAAAATAATTATTAAACACTCGTACGTCAACTTGTTTTTAAATATGGAATAAACAAGTAAACCATTATACAATAAATTTAAAAGAAAATTTCTACAACAAGTTTTATTAACATAACCTATAATTAATTATAAACAGGAACACCTTAAAGCTAAACTATGAATAATTATTAATGTTGTAAGTAATGAATGAGGTAAGAATACCTTAATATTAGACACACTGTAGATAATGAAATGCTGCATGCTGAGTCAGCGTTTGAAAAATTGATGCGTAATATTACTTCAGGTTGGAATAAATCTGGATTTGTATGCTTTGTAATTCCCAAATGACTAAATTTGCAGGATTAAAGTGTTTTAGAATCACACTTCCTATTAACGCAGGTGATTATCACACTCTTGATTAACCGTAATCAGTAAAGGTGAAGTTAAAGCAAAAATAAAAACTAAACGTGACAGTAAACAAATAAAAAGTGCCTTAAAAAGGCAAACGTCTCAAACTTTAACATAATAGTTTTTTTTTACAACTTACTATACAATTATAAGTCACTTTACAAAAAAATTAACACGAAACAATGGACGCTACACCTTCAAAATCTCATCAACAAGTATCTCTACAGTAATCTTTGCGGATGAACTGTGAAACTAATGTGTAAACACAATGCGTACGAGTTCTGACTAAAAAATTAAATACATATTTTATGCAACTAGATATGCAACACACGCTACACGAAATGCACGTTAATTGCGCACATATACGTAAATTTATTGCAAACGTAAAAAGTTTGTTACACTTCTTCTGAAACATTTTGGAAGTAGGATCATTCAAACCCGTATCTGCTTGTATTTACTTTACCCTGCTTCTTATTCTACCTCACATACACCAACCCTCCTCGAGATATGACATTTTTTGTTATTTTTACAGGTTTCCTTGTCAGTATATTGGAATCAGGATCCTCCAAACCTGCTCAGGAGGTCAAAATTGAACAATTCTTTCTCGGCAAGGTGATAGGGGTTTGGACGACCCTTCCTTCAATGTGTTGATCAGTTTGAAATAACCAACAAAAATTGAAAAATGTAATTTAATAGTGAAGAAGGAATAAGAAACAGGATAAAGCAGACGAATATCAACACAAGCACTGCGGTTACGTACTTCTGCGAAGGAGATCAACAAAAATCAAAATTTATATCTCGGAAAGATGAGTTTTCGACGTGGGATGAAAATCAGGATAAAGCAGACGCATAGCAATACAAGCTGATTTGAACGATCCTTCTTACAGGGCGTTGCTGAGAAGAAAATCAGCAACAATTATTACATATCCTTAATTCCACCATGCATACATACTTAATGCATGTATGTTGGGAATACGTTACTGTGCCATAAGGAGCTTGGAAAGCTCAATCAGCCGCCCTTCCTCTTGGGGTGGCAGCGAAATATGTTGTGTTTTCCTTCTCCTTGTTTGTTTTTAGTTTTTCGGTCAAGATCCTAGACTTTTGCTTTTATCTGCATTGCTGCACACGTCCACTTTTTGTTCTTCAACTCATTAAATCTTTTCGTTGAGGAATGTTGGAAAACTCTTTGTTAAGTAGGTTGCATCTAGATTGTTCCGCTAGTCTCTACTGGATTTTATCTCCTATATATATAGAAAATTATCCTACGTGGCGGTTATCAGGTCTTGACGCTAGATTAATAATACGGATTTCATCGGAATTTCGTCAAAATTGTGAATAAAATAATCAATTGTTTATTTCATAACTACAACAACCGTTGGGAACTGCGAAAAATGATACATACGACGATACCATTTTTATAGGTGTATATAGTCGTATATCGCACGCGAGCGAAACGCCATTAGGAAACTCGTGAGAACTGCCCCACTCGCCCACACTTCCGACTCGTGTATAAAGATTAATTTCCCTCACTTAAAATTAATATACTAGTTTACCCTTAAACTTGATATTTTATGTAGGCCCTCAGTTCTTCCGATTGGTATGCACTGTAAGGTATTTTGATTCGCTATTGGAGCATTCCTTATAATAGAGCTTGTCATTTATCGTGTGAACGTTTTGTATGCAGTTACAGTCATAACCTCTTGTTGGAAGGAAATTAGATTGGGTTATAAAAATAATGACCGCTAGCTTACCAATATTCTCCATGGTAAAATTTGTCGGCATGGTGTCTGCACAAGTGAGAATTTGGGTGTTATTTACACAAAAATTTTAAGGATAGATGTCCACAAATAACTGTGTCAAATTGTTGCTCTTGATTATAATAGTATAAATAGTATTCTAATAAGGGGCCGCATACTATCTCATAAGACACGTGGAGGAACTCTTCGCTCCCTTGTCGTGGCTCTCTTGGCGGAAAATTTGAATTTGTTTGTGGTACCACCTAGTTGTGTATTTCTACGACTAATGAACGTTTTCTGTAATAAAGGTAGTGGCTCCACCTAACGGTATATTTTTGCGCGAAATTTGAATTTGATTGTGGCGTCATCTAGTGGTGTATCGACTAATGAGTGTTTTCTGTAATAGAGGTGGCTCCACCTAGCGGCACATTTTCGAAAGTACATGCAGGGCCCTGCAATCCTCAAGACAGGAAATTTGAAGTAGTGTTTCTCTAATAGCGCTCGATTATCTATAATAAAAAGATTTTTGTTTTAACTATTAGTCATTGTAAACAAAAAAGATAGAGTTTTTCAATAATTTACAAGTAATAATAATATTTTTAGGCTTACATCTCATGTATCAGCAGCATCAGCATCATAAGTGTCATCATCGCCCTCCCGGTCTGTTAGATCTTCCTTTTCATGTGACTTCCGAGACTCTGTATCGGTATTAACTTTGATCCCTCTCTCACACGCATCTTCTGTAGATTCAACTTCCGGAGTTATTATGCAATAATAATTTACTCTTAAATCTTGAATATCTTCGATTGTGAGTTCTTAACACGGCGAACTCATTTTAGATTATTGACGATATTACAGTTTCAAAGTTACTAGCGTGAAACCAATGATGTGTCTGTATTTAGAGTAGACAAATCCTTAATTGTAGTTATAACAACATTAAAAAATTTGTACAGGTAATTATTTAAATAAAGTGAATAAATAAAATAATATTTATAAACTGAAACAATCACTTATCCTTATTTTATTGGTTTCGTCAATCTCTTGATTCGTCTGCTGTTGCGATTATTCAGACACATCTTTTGTAGTTTTCTTTCCAGCTCCCATTTTAATCTTTTTAGCTTTAACAGTAGTTGGTCTATTTGTGCAGCAACAGTTGATTTAGACATGATGAAAATCTGAGAGAATAACGCATTTTTTTCTGTTACTTATGTACGGAAGCAGTACATTCAGGTTATTTTTTTATAAACAGTTAATATAAAGTGTTTCTGACTTTTACTCAATTATTACCATACATTATTTATTTTCTAGATTTCACAGTTATGTAATCACAACAACAAACTTTCGCGATTCAAATAGTTATGACATGTTGGGAGAAAAACCCATTAATTACGTGAAAAATAAGCAAGTTAATCTTCCTTTCCAATCTTGATAATGCACTACATATTTTACATAAACTTTGTTTTGAGAAACTATGGAAGATTTGTGATTGTATATGGTAACCGCATTGGAATTCTGAACCACATTAACATCAAACTTGCGTCATGTTTTCTGTATCTATCTTCCTCTAGTTGAAACAAGTTTCACTCTAGTATCACACATCACGGTCGAACCAAATCTTAATTAATAAAAACAACTAACGTACTAAAAACTCTATTTTATTTATCAGAGTAGAATGGTAGAAAAACAAGTATTATACAGTAACCTCATTACTTCAGCATTTGTGAAAAACTTATTTACAAGGTCAAACATTGTTAAATTATTTAATCTAACATACAAAACATTATCATATAAAGTCCGCACATATCCGAATGGTAATCCTGTAGTATCGTTTTGTTGTAATGGATCTAGAATTCGTAAATGGTATCCTTGTAGTGACCGTCCAAAGGGTCAAAATACTCGCCGTTACCATTCTCGTCAATGTAGATAGCAGCTCAATGTTGGCCTGGTTTGTTTGCTGGATCCGTGTTCACTATAATTGCACACGGTACCGCATACAACTTTGGAGCTGATATGCGCCCAGTCTTGTAATAGTAATGCGTTTTCCAACGCGCACATAGACTCCACGATGTTATGGTTTAAACAACTACACGCCTTTGCCTGCTTTTTCAATTTTTTAATCGACGGACAACTAGTCTCGTCCAGGTTTACTAAGCTTAATATCTTTATTTGCTTATTTAACAATATTGCAAGGGGTGTGTACACTTTTTACATTTACTACCATTCTGTTTACTATTTACAATTGACTTTCTAATGTCTCCCTTTTCCTCACTCCACCTACACTGTCTTCCTCGCCCCTTAACTGTCTTCTTCTTTTCCATATTTCTCCCATCCAATCCCATCTCCTCCCTTTTTTCCCCAGTGTCTCCTCTACCGTCCTCTCCTCTTCCTTTACCTTCCTGCATTCTTTCATCATATCGTTGATCGTTTCCATCCCTCCCCGCATAGCCTACATACTCTGTCTTCGTCTATTCTCCAATACTTGTTCCCTCTTCATTTTACACCTAAATCTCGCTATCATTTTCTTTCATTCCTTCCTCCCTTCTCCTTTCCAGTATCCCTTCTCCCTTGATCTTCCAACAGTTTGTATTATATTTACCTTCCTTCACCATCATCCATCTTTCCTGCCTTTGGACATCCCTGTCTCTTCTAATTATGTCCTCTCTCACGCTCACACCTTCCCTTCTTAATCTCTACACTTCTTCTTTCGCATACCCATTTCTTTCATGATATGCTTTCGTGGTTTCTTGTCCACATATTAATCTTCCTTCTTTTATTTCCTTCCAGCATTCTTGCAATACTCTGATTTTCCACCCCCACACTTCCGGTCCGTACAACACCACACTTTTTATTAGTTTTTCAAATAATAATCTCTTTTTCATTAAGTCCATTCCGAACAGTTTTTCTCCTACACTCCACACTTGCCCTATTAATTATTCCCTTTTTTCACTCGTTCTTTTATATGCTCTCCATCTCTATTGTCTTGTCTCATCGTATATCACAAGTAGGTGAATTCCTTTACCTGCTGTATCTCGTCTTCCCTCCATTTTCACTCCTCCTTTTTCCCCTTTCGTCCCCCTTTTCTCAATTTCTCAATACCATTACCTTTGTTTTGTTCCCATGTACTTCCAAATCTTTTTTTCTAATGTCTGTCCATAGTTTTTGATACCCCTTCATTTCTGTTTCTTCCTTCACTATTAACACTATGTTATCTGCGTATTCCAGCGACCACAATTTCCTGTTCCCCACCACCACTCCTCCTCCTTGTTGCCCCTTTACTGTCTCCTCTAAATCTCCCGTGTATATCGCGAACATGCTTGGCCTCAGTGGACATCCTTGCCTCAGTCCCTTCCTTGTTAAAAATCTTTCACTTAATTCCCCATTCACCCTCACCATATTCCTCGTTTATTCATATATTTCTTCCATCCTTTCTATTAATCTTTCGTATATCTTCTTTTTCTCAAGTATTTACACAGATTTTGCCTGTTCACCCTGTCAAATGCGGCTGCTAGGTACACAAATATCGTTACCATTTCCCCCCTTTCTTTTCTAGTTCCTTATTTGCCATGTGTTTCAGAATGTGTGTTTTCTATCATACTTCTTCCTTTTTTGAGCACCGGAAATACGTGTCCTTCTCTCCACCTCTCTGGAAATTCTTTCCCTCTCCATATTTAATTACTATTTCGGTCATCATTTCTTATACCATTTCTCCTCACCTTGTATCCCGTCTTCTCTTGCCGCTGTACCTTTTTTTACCTTATGTGTTGCTTGTATTACTTCCTCTTCTTTAATTCCTTGTCCTGCTTCATGTGTTTCATGTGTTCTTGCTTTGCCACCTCCCTCTCCAGTACCTTCTTGAAATATCTCTCCCATTCGTTTATCTGTGTCCCGTCTTGTGCCTTTCTTCTCCTCTTTACTTTATTTAGATATTTCCATACATCCTCTTCAATTTTTATATTCCTTATCTGTTCTTCATTTTTCTGTTTGTCGTCTTCCTTTGTACTCTCGCATCTTTTCCTGTATTTGTGTACTGCTTCTTTATATTCCTCTTTTTCTACGTTTGCTTTCTTCCACTGTCTTAGTGTTCTCCTTGCCTTCTTTTTGGCATCCTTGCATTCCCTGTCCCACCATTGCTTCCAATCTGTTTTCTCATCTTTCTATATCCTAAACTTTGCGTTCTCCGCTGCTTCCTCCATTTTCACTCTCATTTACTCCACGCTTTCTTGTACTCCTTTCCTTTCCCATTGTCTCTTTGTACCTCTTTATACTCTCTTCTGTCGATGCTTTCTTAGTCGAGAATTACTCTACTTTTATCGGCTTCTCTCTTTTTCTCCTTCCATTATCATTTCCAATGGCTGATGATCCGATTCGATCGTATCCTCTGCCCTATATGTTGTGACCTTTCCCTCCTCCTCGGAATTCGTTATAATGTAGGCAATTATTGATTCTCCCCTCACTTTCTTCTCTGTCCCATTCATTACTTCCCACCCCCTTTCATTACACACTTCTAACAGCTCTTTTCCTTCCATATTCAACATTTTGCCTTTTGTCTGTCGTTTTCCCGCCCCTCCCTTCTCTTGTATTCCCTCTTGTTCACCTATCCTCCTATTGAAATCCCCTCCTATTATTATCATACCTTCCCCCTCTCTCTCCCCAGCTCTCTCCCTACCCCCCTCCACCCCTCCCCTCCTAACCCCACTCCTTCCCTCTCTCCCTAAAACTGTATCTCTCCCCTATCTCCCTCCCTCGCTACCTGCATCTCTCCCCCATCTCTACCTTTGCTCCTCCTTTTCTGTTGTTCCTTTCCGCGCACTGTACGACCCATGAGAAATCACTTGGCATTTGCTTTTCCCACCACCCCCGTTCTTTTTCTTCTATCCATATCTCTTGCATGCCCACCACGTCCTGCTTCTTAACAAACTCCCACAAATCTTGATATTTGTTCTTTAATCGCGCTACGTTCCAGAACATTATCTGTAGTTCGTTCCTGTCTGTCTGTCTTCTATCCCTACTTTCTGTTTGTTTGCTTTGATTTTTCAATTTCCTTTACTCATTTCTCCGTTGCCCAGCCCTTCCCTTATCCTCCTTTCCCCTTTCTCCTCCCCCTCTTCTTTTAGTTTTTTGACCTTTGTATATCCCTTCTTTCCCCCTTCTCTCTGCGTAACTCCTTCGTTCCCTCGTTCCATATATATCCTACTCTGTTCAGTATTTCTTTTCGTACTTCCCTTTATTTCTTTGTTAGGTCGTGATCTATGTAAATTCCTGTGTTCCTCAGTTTTTTCTTCTCCATCATAATCTTCTGCTTCTCCTCCCAGATCTCCATTTCCGCCACCACCATCTCATTTTCCCTCTTCCTGTTTATCACCATCACTTTCCTAACTTCGTATTTTACATTTAGCTTCTCTTCCATCATCGCTCTTAAATCTTTATGAGGTTCCTTGCTTCTCCACCCCTTTATTACAATGTTATTCTTCCTTTTCCTTCTCTCCTCTTCATCTGATTTTTTTCTAATTTTTCTAATCTTCCTAAAAATTCTTGCTTTCCCCTTTCCATTCCTTTTCTCTTTCTTCCATTTGTTCTTTCATTTATTTGATTTCTTTCCTTACTCCCTTCACATTTTATTCCATCAGCTTCCACAACTCACTAATTAATTGCTTTATTTCCTACATTTCTTGCTCTCCCTCCTTATTTTCACTTTGCACTATTACTCTGTTACCACCTTTATTCTCCTATGTATTTTTTGTCAGGTGACTTTATTACCTTCTTCCCCTTTCTAAACATTGTTTGCCTTTCCGCCCCCTCTTCTTCCCTCTCCTCCTTCTCTTGCCTTTCTGTCTTTTTTCTTCCCCTATGTACGAATTCATTTAATAATATTTTCAATTAAAATAATATTTGCCTATTATTAAAATATTTAATTTATACTAAATAAATTCGTATAAAATTACGCCATTTACAATGGAAAATGTAGTGTCAAAGGTCACCCGCGTATCGTTTAGTAATCAATAATATTATTTCTATGAAATAAATAAATTTTCATTTATAATGTCATTATTAGGTTTTGGATTGTTGAATCACTAATAATTAAATGTATTTTATACTACACTAAATCTCTAAATCAAGTTGTGCCATTAACCCACACTCCACCTTAGTTTTAAATCACGTATTAAACTCCTCGCTAACTGCAGCGAATTCTAAACACATCTACTCTCTTCCAAACTCCGTACACAAATTTACTATGGGTTTATTAAGAAATCTTAAAACCATTGTTTTTCACTGCTCTTTACGTGAATTTTGTTAGACGGCTGCAGCACTCGTATCAACTCCTCTTGGAAATCGTTGTATACTACATGGCCCGACCGCCATTTCAGTCCGTGATATTTATTCTCTAGATGCCTTATCTGGCTTGATGTGGGCTTTGATATAAAATAAATTCGAGGTGCTTTTATCAGTAGCAGTAATAAAGCTCCGTGATCTGTAACCACTGCAATTTATTTCGATATGAATTTGTAGTCAACACCTACAAACCCTTGTACGTACAAGTATGCGTTCATCTTCTTTCACTTACTGCTGTACACTGAGGGTTGCGATCTAGAGTTGACCCTTTTAACAGGTGAAATCTACGACGACATTCCGATGTTTATCGATCTCGATCAAGTTATCAAATTCAGCGTACACCAAACAGTTAACGGTGTCCGCGAGGGCTTCTTCAAATCCGACTTCCAGCCGAAGGGAGCCGTTTATAACTAAATTATAGTGCGTGCTAGTGTTTGCTGACAGGAGTTAGGAAAAAGGCCGTTAAACAGTAGCCCTTGGTGTAATCGTTTCTCGATATATCGTTACCCTCATTCAAAAAATGAATACCCGCACCGGAGAATAAAGTATGATACGCCTTTGCATTAAACCACTAGCTGTAAAGTCTGGTTGTAAGGCCTTCGAAGGCGGAGGCGGATTTGATGCATAATCACCGTTGAAGGCTTTATTGGCCACGATCTATCGTTTAGGTAATTGCCCTAGGAAAACACTATCCAATATTTTGCTGCGGTTGTTTCTAAAGCTTAAGCGTGCGCTATTAGAATGGTTGAATTGAATCGCATACGCCTCACCAGTAAACTAGCGTCCATAATTCTGGTCATGTAAGTTGAATCGTGTACCGCCATTAGGCTAAAGGTATCTCTTGGTCGTACAAATTTAGCCTTTAACTCAACACCACTTATGAGAAACTCTTTTAATTAAACAAACCTGAGTGCATGTGACCAATCATCTCGATCTGTTTGCTGGTGGCTGCAGGTAGTTCACGTTTTGCGAAACTATTATTTGCGTGTCCTAGTGTATTCATCTGTACGGCAGTATTATTGTGCCATAAGGTATAACCTAGATGTGAACTCTTGGTCTCTTTTCCATAATTTATCATCGTTTCGATATATGAGCGGTTGGCGTAGGTGTTGTTTGGTTGTGATACCATCTTTTGATTTAAGTAAACCCCCACTTGTGAGAATGCATCCAATTGTTTACCGGTGTTACACTATCCGCGTCAGTAAGTGCTGCATCGTCTTGTTTCAGAACTCTAGCTGTGACGTACAACATAGTCTGACTTAAATCTATCTAATCGTTTCCATATTCGGGCACTACAAACTCTATTGGGGCGTGATCACTAAGAGTTGATAAGATCTTGTAAAATATCTATTCACCACTCTCGACACTTGTCTGCGTCTACGGCAAAGCGACCAAATCCAATTCGGACTTGACGCATTCACACGATTGGCATGTAGAAAAGTCATTATTATCTCGAAAATATATCGCCGTAAATAGGTTGCTTCTTCTTAGCAACAGCTCTCGGTAGAGACTGGTTATTATCGGCCAGACGTACTCTTTTATAGCCAGAGCCCTCAATCATTTTATCGTGTTTCTCATCGGATTTACTATTAAGATTTCTACCTGTCTCGTGAAATCTTTCTTGAAACGATTCTTTAACAGGTCGTTCCTCGATGACGTCACCAAGAATACTGTCCCCCGTTCTGAGAGCTTATTTTCCAATAGTCTTGCAGCAGACTTAAATAACGGTATTATACTTCTAAATATAAGACCTAACCACCTTCCTATACCATGTCCACGCTGATATTGTGCGCCTCTGTAGATGGAGCCGATACCGTTACCGGCCTGATTCATATAATATTGTTGATACGGACAAACCATCATTACACTTTTCTAACTCGTGTAGCTTCAGACACGACGTCCCAAACCCGAATGGCATTGATGCAACCGTATCTGTTTTTATATTAATCTCTATGTTTTCAAATTCCCGTGTCATCACTGGCATGTAGTGTGCAGGCGGAAAAACCACATATTTATGACTCTCGTAAGCATAGTTTTCTGAAGCGGAGATAAAACAACACCCACAATTTGCGGCTCAACGATGTCGTAATAAACAAATATCTGCGTTTCTAAACCTATCCACATACTAGCGAGGTGCGGGGGTATTGGCTCCATAGCTGTGTTTTGATACGTCCAACAACCCAACTGTAAGGCTAGATGCTATGAGAATCCGAATAGCGAGAGGTAGGTTTTTAATTTCGTAGTGATGCGCTTAGTTAGATTATGGTATTTGATTGTTAACAATTTACTTGTTATCTCGTGCTTATTTAGCTCGTTGGCAATTTCTGTTACGTTGGCATAATTTCCCGAGGCGAAACGTAACACATACCATCCGTCCTCAATATAAATGATTTTCTCGTGTTGAAAATGTGATTCAGACTGTTTTTATATTGTGTCTAACTATTCTTCTCCTGCAGGTGGATTAATTTCACAATAAATTAAATTGTCTGTCGCAATTACAGTGGCAAAAGAACAAGGGTACTGGATTTCCGATATGCCTGCAACCCTTATTCGTTTTGGCAGTTGTGTAATAGACGTCATATTGTCAGGAAAATACGTCATAAAGTTATTACTCAATACGGTAAGATAAAACTCCATTTTTATATCTCTCAACTGCGAATCTAACAACTAACTATTAAATTTGTCACTGTATCCGCGCCACTTGACCAGGTATTGTTTATGTCGTCCACGGCCCTTCTCTGCCAAAACCTTATCGACTTTGTATAGGGTGTCTTTATCACCCATGACAACAGGGTCGTTGTTAAGATCGGTTATGTTGTAAACTGGCGGTCTTCTTTTTATCACTGCACTAATTGTAAAACTTCCTCACTCCAATTCGTTTCATATCCCTTCACAAAGGTGTACTTAGTTCTGGCGATTCTTACGTATTCGCCGGCTTTATATTTAGGATGGCGTGCTGCGTCTAAGCCCTTTATGTACAGGTTATTCCACACTTCCAAAATGTTTTCATCGTTTACAGCCACAGGGGGCATTTTTATACTTGAATGAGGTCTATTGTTGTAAGCAGTCCCAAGTTTTTGGACTACATCAATATACCTGTAGGAATTTCTGTAGGTCTTTGTTTTCAATGTTTTATTAAATCTTTCAACTACAGATGCTTTTACATCAGAGTTATTTGTTACATAGCTATTGATATTTTGTGTCTTGAAAATGTTTTGTACACTGCCCGCCACAAACTCTTTGCCTTTATCCGTCTGTAGATTTGTCGGTGTATTGTCACATTCCTTAAAAATATCTGAGAATGCTTCAATTACAGATCCGGTTGTCTTCGGTTTAGGAGCTCGAGCACACGCTCTCTTGCTAAACACATCAATAACCGTTAGTATATAAATGTATTCACTATAGTGTTTATTTAAAGTTTGTATATGACAAAGATCCTTATAAATGTTGTTCACAATATATCTATTGCGCGGAAACCTTTTTTTTTCTGATTTATGCACCGTATAAGTCTTCTCTGTCTGCAGACAAATTTTCACTCCACCATATCTACCTTTAACAGCGTTAGCTAAAGGTGTTATACCCGAAAACCCTGCCGGATGCGAGGGATCATAGTATACAGCATCCATGTTATGTTCGCCACGTGGGATACTTGAAATTCTTCTTCTTCGAGAGGATCGTCTCGGGGTTTCCTGCGATTCACTATCGGTATTGTAATTCTCACCTATAGCCCTCAGGATCCGTCCAACGTTATGTGATGCACCGTTCGTATTCAGTATAAGCAAGAAAGTCTCACCTTTCTTCCTATATAAAGTAGGCAGTGTTGATACTATTTCGGCGTCTGTCAGGCCTTTGCGTTTCGGTGAATCTCTAATATCATCAGCTGATTCATAAGTTAGCAGGTTGACGTAACTAAATGGAGGACGTGGTTATTCCGTTCCCGCTTGTCATGGTGAGTTATTTTGTTTTTTAAAACTTTAATTATATCGTTACCTAGCTGCGTTAAAATGTTGTTTTGTGTAACATCTGGCGTCTACAAGCGTTGTATAAAATCCAGTGGTAGAATAATCATCTTGTGGTTCAAAGTTATTGTTACCTAGAATACCGCCAAATAATGGTCCTAACAGGAGTGGTAGAAATGCGGTGCCCTTCTGTACAACAAACTGTTTCTTCTTTTTTATAGATTTGCCTCTCTGTGATAACCGTCTTACGGTGTGCTTATGTTGAGAGAGCCGATGCTTCTGATCACTTGACAGAGGTACACGACCTTTTAAAATTTTATGTTCACACTCACAGATACACTCCACTTGCTTACTATCCAACTAACTGGCTAACGCGTGAAGGATATCTGTGTTTTCGATTAAAACGTCAGCCATCTTTATGACTGTGAAGCTTAAATCCTCTTTTCGATATATATATATATATATATATATATATATATATATATATATATATATATATATACCTGACAAATGCCTTGAGGACCGAATATATTTATTCTATAGGGTAGCATGTCCGGCGTATTCCATACACAACTAGACAGCGACACAATCTAATACAAATTTTGCGCACTGTCTTGTGGAGCCGCCAACTTTATTACATAAAACATTTATTATTCCTAGTAGTACACAACAAGCAAATTCGTGCTTCTTAGATAATGAAACTTCCGGTTTGTATGTTGCCCACGTCACTGAACTTTGGTTTGTTAGTGACCCTTAAAGTATCTGGTGTGGAACAACACAAGAATTTCCAACCTACAAAATGGAAATTAAAACAAATGAAATTATTTCAGTAACAATTTTTTTATGATAACCATGCAACCCGTTTTATAATAAGTTATTACAAAAATAGGTAACATTGTAAGACCAAAACAAAAAATTGTCAGACGTTTAAGACTTCATGCCATATACAGCTTGAAAGTAAAGGTTTGAAAGCCACCCTGTTCTATGAAAATATCAGCTGCTTTCAATCATAATTATTTAATTTTTACTAATTTCGCACACACGAACATACCACACATACACGCACACACGCACACACGAACACATGCACACACGCACACGCACAACGTACACGCAACCACACACGCGCACACGCACACACGTACACACGCACACACGCACACAAGACACAGTACACAACACCACACACACACGCACACACGACACACGAACACAAGCACAGCACACAGCACACGCACACACGCACACAGCACACACGCACACACGCACACACAGCACACACGCACACACGCACACACGCACACGCACACGACACACGCACACAACAGCACACAGCACACACGCACACGCACACACGACACACGCAACACGCACACACGCACACACGCACACGCACCACGCATTCACGCACAAACGCACAAACGCATACACACACGACACACGTGCACGTACACAGCACACACGCACACAGCACAGCACACACGCACACACGCACACACAGACACACACGCACACAGACACACGCACAAATCACACGCACACTGACACACGCTTTATGCACACGTACACACAGCACAAGCACACACAGCGCACACGCACACGCACACACGCACACACGCACACACGCACACACGCTCACACGCATATCCGCTCACACGCACACACGCACACACGCTCACACGCACACACGTCCACGCACACACGCCCACGCACACACGCACACACGCACACACGCATACACATACACACGCACACACGCACTCACGCACGTACGCACACAATTACACACACACACGCACATACGCACACAGGAACGTACGCACACACGCACACAAGCACACACGCACACAAGCACACACGCACGCACACACAGGCACATACGCACACACGCACATACGCACACACGCACACACGCGCACACGCACACACGCACACACGCACACACGCACGCACACACAGGCACAAACGTACACACGCACACATGCACACACGCACACGCACACGCACACACCACGCACACTGACACACACGCTCTCACGCACACATACACACACGCACAAGCACATACACACGCGCACACGCACACACGCACACGCACACAGCACACGCACACGCACACGCACATGCTCACACGCATATCCGCACACATGCACACACGCACACGCTCATACGCACACAGGTCCACGCACACACGCCCACGCACACACGCACACACGCACACACGTACAATACACATACACACGCATACACGCACTCACGCACGTACGCATACAATTACACACACACGCACATACGCACACAGGAACGTACGCACACACGCACACAAGCACACACGCACGCACACACAGGCACATACGCACACACGCACATACGCACACACGCGCACACACACACACACACACACACACGCACACACACGCACACACGCACACACGCACGCACACACAGGCACCCACGTACACACGCACATACGCACACACGCACACACGCACATACGCACACACTCACACGCGCACACAATTACACACGCACACATGCACACACGCACGCACACATGCACACATGCACACGCGTACACACGCACACACCCACACATGCACACACTCACACGCGCAGACAATCACACAGTCACACACGCACACACGCACACATGCACAATCGCACACTCGCACATACGCACGCACGCACGCACGCACATACGCACACACGCACACACGCACGCACATGCGCGCTCACGCACACCCGCACACGCACACACGCACACCTGCACACTCGCACACATGCACACTCTCACTCACGCACACACGCACACATGCACACGCACACACGTTTGTACCTATCGATGTCAATATTATCTGTGTGTCTGTCTCTCTCATGTAATTTCCTATCATGTTTTCATCCTCGAGTATGAGCAGAATTGCGGGTCAAATTGTCACCAGAGGCCTTTAATCGTGTGTTTTTAGTGGTGTGACACAAAAGTTATTGTGATAAGGTTCTACATTTCTTCTATTATTGCTTAACCATTCAATTCTATATAAACTTTTATGAAAAGTATTTGCTTGCAGTTATTAGTTTACGACAGAATAAGTTGCTATAACAGGATGGCGCTTTTCTAAATTTTTATGTCCTTGTCCGCGAATTTTTAGACCGGAAATGTGCATAATATTACATTGATTTTCTTCTGTGCCCAATTTAATTTCAATATATTTTATGACCTTAACTGCACCCCAGCTAATGTAAAAGTTCTACTTATGCCTGGGAACATACTTCTGAAATACTTTAGTCGACTTACGTCTAACAAACATGTCTCTGCGCAAGTTTGTTGCTCACTGTAATTAAGTTTGGACCTATAGTTCTTTCGTTTAAGGGTATGATCGGATTTAGATGCATTTCATTTGCTTCCTAAAAACTTTACAGAGAGCAATTTAATCTTAGAAATAAGGTTATACAAAGATTTTTGGAATGAAAACGTCTTTGGACGAGCATGGAACTTTTGCATGGAACAAAAAATTTAAACTGACGTGAGATTCGGACGTGTCAGATTCAAATGTACACTCAAGCACGTCGCTGTAAATGACTATTTATCAGCATCTCCTTTCTGTAATCTAGTGGAATAAAGCTCTTTAATTACTAAATTTATAAAAGTGAATATAGAGCTATCAGTTTTATGTTTTAGTTGAAATTTGTTGCCGGCCAGTCCGAGTATTTCTGATTTTTGTTCTACTCGCTTCCCTGTATCTACGTGCCATCTTTGCCCATAACCATTTCGAATACGCATAACCGCCTCTTTTTATCTGATAGACAAACACACATTTTCTGTACATATACAAATTTTATTACTTGACTAATATAGATGTATTTTTCGTTTGCTTGTCCATTGAGTTTTAAACGCTATGGCAGTTTCAAGAACTAATTCGCTTTCAAATAACCCTGTACCACACAATTTAAAAAGGATAAATGTATTTCCTTGATTTTAATACGGTATGTTCTGATTTAAATTGTATTTTACAATGCAAGATTTTTGTACATTTTCTTCAATTTTTTAATTTTATTTCATACTTCATTCTTATATTTCAATGAAGGTGATTAGAATATAAGTGTGAGAAGTGTTTTTGTGTGTAGTTAATATGCTGTAAATGCCACAAATTATTTAACTATTACCACAATACAATCAATTAATTGCGCTTTGAATTTTTAATTTTTACCAATCCATGCAGGTGTTTAATGTTTCTGAGAAATGACCAACGCTAATAAACTATTTCAAGCTATAGTTCTAATAATCAAGTTTCTTAAACTTCAACACAAACGTATGGGATTTAATTAAAATAGAATAATCATTGATTAATTGACAACTCTTAAAAAATCTGAAGCATAAGAGTTAACCTGCCATTATCAAACAAAATAATCCGCGAAAATACTTATTAATCTTTGGAGTCTTATTTAAATGTGTCCGTATTGTTCTTATAGTAGATACTCAAAATGGGACAAGGAAATTAAATGCATGGAATAAATACACAAAACCTTTTCCATGAAACTTAAATTTATAAACAGAACACACAAATTTGCTAAAATTTGCTTAAAACTAAAGTAAGGGTCTCGAAAATTATATATTGCATTTGGCTGCGAGAATTTATAAATAATTAGACTCGAGAACTTATAAGCTAACAAGCGATTAAAAATAATGCAGTAGCAAACAGAGTTGAAACAAAGAACAACGCATTTAATACAGGTAATACTTAGAAAAATAATATGATAAACAACCATAGAACGAATCTTGAAAAAGAAGATGGAAAAACAACATATATCCTCTCTACCATAACGGTAAAAGAACTTTAATCTGACGGCACAAAAGTTAAAAGACGACATTAAGCTTGAACTTCTAAGGAAACTATGAGATTAAGTAAGGAAAATGTTATGATATAAAAAGGAAGGTAAAGCAGATAAAAAATTTAAATTGATGAAAATTGATAACGTAAAATAAATACAAAGGCAGGGTCACTGAATGAAAGTAATAAAATACAATAACTTGAGGCCATCTACTACCTCACAGTGAGAAACTCTACTGAGGACGGCAGAAGGAGGTCACCTAACGATGCCCGCCATCGCGACGCCCGAGATTCGTACCAATGGGTATCGACACTCCCACGTAGCCCGTGGCCCATTTCCAATCCAATGGCTTTTTTCGGGGTCGTTTTTTAACCCCTAGTCGGAATGTTCATCCCCTTGATGGTATTTTTAATCCGCTTGATGATATTTTTACCCTAATTAGTGACTTTTTGGATGGGGGTCGGCTTCTTTTTGGGGGTGTATTTCAACCCCTTGATGGAATTTTCAGCCCTTGACGGTATTTTAAACCCTAACTAAGGCCTGTTTGGCTGTATTAAGGGCCTGATAGTCTCCCCCAGTGTTAATGGGCGTGGGGATGGTCAGGTGATATTTTCAGCCCTAACTAAGGTCTCATCCCCTGGAGGTCAGGCAAAGGTGCGCGCATCCAGTGTTCTGATTCGTGAGCCTAGGGAATGGTCACGCCCCCTAGTTTATGATTGGTGTACGGACTCCACCCCCTGCTTTCTGATTGGTTACGGGGCGGGATTGTCGACTATGACGAGTAAGGTCGTTTTGATATAGGGCTTCGGAACTTGCTCGTGAATCCTCGTCCATTGTCCTGATCCCCTTGTCGGGAATTTGAATTTTTATTCTAATAAGGGGGCCTAATACTAACTTGTAAGACTGGTGTAGGGCTTCGCAACTTGCTCTCGGGGCTTCGCCCCTTGCCGTGATCAGCACTTGTTCGAGGGCCCACACCTGTCTTACAGGTTAGCCTTAGGGCCCATTATTAGAATACAGTTTGAAATCCCTCCAAGGGGTTCACGACAATGGACGAAGACCCCGATCAGGATAGGGAGGGGCTAAGAGAGAAGAGATATCCATATCGTACAAGATAGAATTAGGGCGCCTTATTAGAATGCAAATTCTAATTCCCCTGCCAATAACCAAACCAAAAACAATCATTACTCCATACTCCATTTGATGGCGGCACAAACATCTTCAAATTTTGGGGTAAGGGGCTAAGACCCTAAAGCAAGTACCGAAGGCACATACATGGCTTAAAAGTTAGAATTAGGGCCCCTTACTAGAATACAATTTCAAAATTCTCGCCAGGGGGCCCACCAATCAGAAAACTGTATGCGCACGCCTTTGCCAAATCTCCAGGGGCTGACACATTAATTAGAGGTGACAATGTTACCTGACCATCCCCACACCCCTAAACACTGAGGGTAGACTCTCAAAGAGGCTTTAATTAGGGTTGACAATATTGTCCAGGGTTGAAAATTCCATCACGCGATTGAAAACCCGCCCCAGCGGAAAGGTCACTAATTAGGGTAGAAATACAACGAAGGGGATGAGAATTCCGAATAGAGATTGAACAACGACCCCGAAAAGAAGCCATAGGGGTGGGAAATGAGCCCGGCCACATGGGAGTGCGGCTGGCAATCGGTGATTGCACGAATGTCGACCGTCGCGACGGAGAACGTCGTTGTCACTTAGGTTACTGAGGGACAACCAAATTAAATTAAATATCCGATATAAGCATAAAGAAGGTAATTAATATGTGACAATCATGGATAATTTAAGTAATGATAAACACTAATGTTAGGAGTACACAACAACATTGTGTTACTTAATTAAAATGGAAACCTAAATATCTAGTGTAGAACAACATACGACCTTCGAGCCTACAAGGAAATTAAAACACACAGACACACATACACACACACGCACACACACACACACACACACACACACACACACACACACACACACACACACAAACACACACACACGCGCGCGCCCGCAGACGCACACGCACACGAAGGCACAGAAGTAGGCACAGACGCAGATGCAGACGCAGACGCAGACGTAGACGCAGACGCAGACGTAGGCGCAGACGCAGACGCAGACGCAGACGCAGACGCAGACGCAGACGCAGACGCAGACGCAGACGCAGACGCAGACGCAGACGCAGACGCAGACGCAGACGCAGACGCAGACGCAGACGCAGACGCAGACGCAGACGCAGACGCAGACGCAGACGCAGACGCAGACGCAGACGCAGACGCAGACGCAGACGCAGACGCAGACGCAGACGCAGACGCAGACGCAGACGCAGACGCAGACGCAGACGCAGACGCAGACGCAGACGCAGACGCAGACGCAGACGCAGACGCAGACGCAGACGCAGACGCAGACGCAGACGCAGACGCAGACGCAGACGCAGACGCAGACTCAGACTCAGACGCGGACGCGGATGCGGACGCGGACGCGGACGCGGACGTGGACGCGAGCGCAGACCCAGACGCAGACGCAGACGCAGACTCAGACGCATACGCAGACGAAGACGCAGACGCAGACGCGGACGCGGACGCGGATGCGGACGCGGACGCGGACGCGGACGCGAACGCAGACGCAGACGCAGACGCAGACGCTAATATCGCGTCGCGCTTCCGCTTCTATAGTACGCGATCTAATGTGTTTAGGTGAGAGAGGTTGTTGCATCGAAATGCAAAACGATTGCTATGTAAGGAAGAACGGGAAATAACTAACTATTTTATGAACAGGAATAATTTTAAGCAGTAAATAATTAATTGACTAATTTTTGTAAGGATTTTGGGATTTTACTGTGTCCGACGGAATCTCTTGCAACTGTGACACTGTCCAATGCCGGATATCCGCCTCAAGTGTTAGATGGGGATACGAACCCACACCACGTGTTCCATCTGTCGAATTTTCCTAAGGGTCTCTTCCGTTGGGAGCGTAACCAGCAGAAGCGGGATCGGTCGTCCTTTTTCCTTTATCCTGAAGTAAGGAGTGGTATTATCACACTCGAGTAACTCTGAGCAAACGTCGATCTCGGAGATTTTCACAGTTAATCGCCGTATCACCTTGAATGTATGTTCGCTCCTTGTCTTATAGGTATGGTACGGATTACCATGCCAATCCATACACCGTATCGGCTCGATACGGTCGATTTAGTCCTTGGCTGTGGAAAGCGGATTCTGTATCCCTAAGCTGTTGCCTTCGCTCGGGTGAAGACAATCCCACGTCGGTTCATTTCGCGAGAGAAGGTGACCCATTCTCCTTCTGGTGAAGGAGCACCGGCGGCACTCCTCCTGGGAACGGCGGCTTCCATGGCTTTTGGACAGTCTTTTTCCTAGTGGAATCTACCCAACATCGTGAGAACGATGTTTATACACACCGGTCGATTTAGTTATTTTTCTTTATTCGCTAAGCGATTAAGGTGATTTAATTCGGAATTTAATTCTGAACGCAGGCAGCAAATAAAAGTAATTTTCTTTTGGTATACATTAAGGCTGCTAAGGCTAGTATGTTTAAATAAGGTTTATTCTATAAGTTGATCTGCTTTTAAGGCGTATACCGACAGTTTTAATGCCACGAACATTTTTGATACGATCCTGTATGAAGTTTGAAGATTTGTGTAAACACTACATAAAGTGAAGTGAATTCACGAAAAAATTTTCTAATAATCAAATATTTATATTAAATAACAATATAGAGTTCTTTTCAATCCATACCGCCTGTTTGCATTTAATCGTATTCAAGTCACTGTAGTTGCTAAGCATTTAAATAACTTTCACTGTTCTGCGGTAATGAGTGCTACGTTATTGCTCATTTTAAATATGTATCAATATCACGGTTTCAGAACTAGCTCAGATTCTTTTGGTAGGACGAGCAGTAAGTTCAATAGAAATAATTTGCTTACGTTGATAAATAAATATATTTTACTTTTAAATAAATCGAAATAAGTTTGCAATAATTAATAGTAGTTGAACGGCTCTTCGAGTAATAAAATCTAATTAAAAACGCGCACGCTCACTTTACTTTACTTTACTTCGTGCATAAGAAATTAATACATAAGAGTGAAACAAATACAATTCCATACTTTGTGTTTTTTGGGAAATTGTGTTCATTTATGTACAGTAGATTACTATAATTCACTTTTTTGTTTGATATCAAAACAGAAAATGCCATCGAGTAGTAATGAGAATACAACACAATTGGTAATGTTTTTAAGGAAGAAAACTTTATATAAACACGTAAACTTTCACCATTATAACACATAATTAAAGCTTTTTTGGATTTTTAATGGTTATGTTTTACACAAATCTCCGGAAGACTATAGCTATAAGTGTTATCGAAACATATAGATTTGTGTAAAACATAAATATAAAAAACACCATTAAAAACTCAAAAAAGCTAAGTATTTTAATTACGTAGCACTTTGTTTGAAACTGTGCTTAATGTGTTTAAGGATACATGAGCATGGAGAAATATACCTCATTTTTTTAGAAGTACTATAGCAATCAGTACTAGAAGGTTCAATTGAGTAGTTATTAAGTAATGAAAAACGAAAAAATAAATAACTAGCAAAATAATAATTCCTTTAAGAATTATATAGTTAACATATTTTACAAAGATAATTAGTAAAAATTGTTAAAAGTTAGAATTTTTTCTCTTCAAGCATATTAAAATATGTAAATTATGGAATGGATACAAGTAGATATACTAGGCCGGTTCTGGACCAGTTCAAGGTCACCCATGTAAATCTTATGGGGATTTATTTCAAGGTCAAGTGAGTTTTCTCGTTATGCCAGAACGCGCTCCACGTCTCACGGACGTTTGAAGCATGCTTTTGGCGGGGAATTTAAATTTTTGGAGTCACTCGCCCTCTGGTGGTGAAATCGGAAGCTTTTGGAGCTCTTTCAAGGTCAAACTTTAAGCGGGAGATTTAAAATGTTGGAGCTGGTCAAGGTCAAAGCTAAAGATAGAAGTTTTGAAGGTCAAAGGTTATTGACCTACGGTGGTGTCATATTACATTTCTTAGAAATATAAAAAGGTCAAGGTGAAAAGCTACAAATAGAAGTTGCAAGGTAATCATAAATCTAAAAATAGTTTTCAAGGTCAAAGGTTATTGACCTACGGTGGTGTCATATTACATTTCTTAGAAATATAAAAAGGTCAAGGTGAAAAGCTAAAAATAGAAGTTGCAAGGTAATCATAAATCTAAAAATAGTTTTGAAGGTCAAAGGTTATTGACTTGCGGTGGTGTCATATAACATTTCTTAGAAATATAAAAAGGTCAAGGTGAAAAGCTAAAAACAGAAGTTGCAAGGTAGTCATAAATCTAAAAATAGTTTTCAAGGTCAAAGGTTATTGACCTACGGTGGTGTCATATTACATTTCTTAGAAATATAAAAAGGTCAAGGTGAAAAGCTAAAAATAGAATTTGCAAGGTAATCATAAATCTAAGAATAGAATTTTCAAGGTCTACTCCACTTGCAGGTCACGACGACGACGATGACGATCTCATAAGCTATGCATAAAAAGTAGGTCATGAGTTCATTGAAGGTGAATACTCCACTTCAAGCTAAAATAGAAATTGCAATGTCACCATCCCTCATCATATTACAAGGAAATTTGTATGTCAAGGTCAGAAGCTAAAATAGAAACTGCAATGTCATCATCATATTACAATTCTTAGAAGTCTAAAAAATAGTGTGGTCAAAGGTTATTGATCTGTATATCATAGCTAAAAATGGTCGGTTCATGTCCTCACTAAAAGGTGATCGCGTTACAGCTAAAAAGTATAGTGACAGCATCATCGTTGAAAGTAGCTTATGCGCGTAACCAGATATGTATGGTAATCAAAGAGATGGTTCATATCTGCACTAATGTAACATAGTGGGGTCGTTTAGAGTAACATATAAGGAAATAGTGTAATGGGTAGTGAGTGTTGTGTAAAACATGTGGATGGCATACGCTCAAGAGCAATGGACCAAAGCAACTGACCTGAGAACAGCGGTGGAACGCTTGAAGCAAGAATTTTCAGCATTAGTATTCGATGCCGAACATGAGGCGGTTTACGGGCGAGGTGATTATAGTGAAGCAGAGTGTAACATCCTAGTGAAAAAGTATGAAAAGGAGTAATGATATGTGAAAAGTTTTTAAATTTAAAGGAAATATGTAGAACATGTTTTGTAGAAGAACTGAAAGCTGTGCAATTGCATCAGTTTTGCAACGATGTAAAAAAATGGACGGCATCTCCTGATGGTAGCAGTTCATCCTCATCAGATGCAGATTAGCTATCAATACAATTATCAAAGTACACTCTCCCCTCTAACATCATGATGCAGTAATATATAGGACAGTTCCGGTGTCAACTATAATTCATAAGCGTTCTCGAATCAATAAAGATGGATCTATCTGCATTGAACAGTAGCACTTTCTGTAAATCCTTCACGAACGTAAAAGACTTGGAGGTGGGTGCAAAATATAAAGTGATTGATATGAATACTATCAACACAAAGTATGGGAAACATATTATCATTGAAACCCAGAACTTTAAGTGCATACTTACCTTAGGATTTTATGAATAGTTCAAAAAGAAGATCGCATTGAAAAGTTTAAGCAATATCTGGTTGAGAATGACGCATTACCAGCGCCGGAACTGTAGGAAAGATGACTAATTTAACATTTCTGTAAAAAAAAAAAATAATAACATATATATCTATGTATAATTGTTTGGAAATAAATTATATATTTTTTGTTGCAAAAAAAAAAAAGTCTTCTATTTTTGATTAAATGAAGGGTATATCATAATGAAGAGAGCTGCTATTGATGAGACTAAAAAAATGTAGCGTATAATAATATGGTGTCTGCAGCTATATTGGCTAAGCTCTTCAAGGTTAAGATTTATTGGTATCATATTACAATTCATACCAACCAATCTTCAAGGTTAAATTTTATTGACAAGGTATTGAGAAGGTATCATATTACAGTTCTTATGTTAGACTCTTAAAGGTTCTTAGGAATAGCAAAATAAGCATTCTTAACCAATCACACATGTAACTGACTTTGTGCATGCTCGGTATTGCTCGGGTATCCTCGTGGAGTCTACCCTTCCATATAAGTTTAAATTTATAATCACATATCATTCGCTTCAACATCATGTTTTCTAAAAGATATATATATATATATATATATATATATATATATATATATATATATATATATGTATATATGTATATATATATATATATATATATATATATATATATATATATATATATATATAAAGCACTGTTTTGCACATTAAAATCGCTTACGTATTTACTATTGTAATAGTGTGTAAACCAGAAAATCAGTTCTATTTGTTTTAATGTAGCATATAGAAATACTGCACGATTGCATTAGCGCATATACAACACGCTAACGAAGACAACCAGACAAATATAGAAAAGTAATGATTGTTATAATTGATGTGCAAGGATTCAAAACAGCAAGAAATATATTTACACCTAAGGAACTAGCGATATATAATAGAGAACAAATTGCTCATTACGTATTCAAGCCTCCATTTCCATGGCACACCTTGGATAGTGAATTTCAAAAGCAAGCTAATTGGTTAATTCACAACCACCACTTTATCAAGTGGGAATATGGATATACTTCTCCACGTCTATTCCCTAGTATACTTAGTGATTGCATATCAACAACAGATGAGGTGTACGTTAAAGGACGAGAGAAAGCTGATTTTATTCAAAAAATTTTAAAACAAAGCATTACGGTGTTTGAAGAACAACATACTTTACCCAAACTTCATCCATGCTGTTTTTTTCATACACAAAACACTTGTCACTGTGCGTTGGCTCACGTATATCATTTATATGAAAAAATTGTAGTGAAATTCTAATAAAGATTTATTAACTGACATATCTTATTCGCATGTATTACCTCAACGCTTTTATGAGTATTTCAAAGAAGAAGAAGAAGAAGAACTAGATAATTTAAAATGTTATCTAAGAATAAACATTTGGATAATGAGAACCTAAACTGCTTTCGGTCTACCGGAAACAGATACCGCTTCTGAGAAACAGCTACCTGTTTTTGAGAAACAGCTACCTGTTTTGAGAAACGGGTACCGGTTTTAGGTCTGTTTTGAGCTGTTTTCGAAACCGGGAAAGTTGTTTTGAGCTGTTTCTGCCTGTTGCTAGAAAATAGGGATCTGTTTTTTGAGCTGACTGCATCAAAGTTTATGCTATTCACATTTTCGGTGTTTACAATGTTCTACTGAACAAAATTTAAAAGAATATTTGATAAAGGTTATATACCAAATTGGTCTAGTGAACTTTTCAAGATTGTTAAAGTACGTGTAAGGAATCCGGTCACGTACTTACTACAAGACATGATAGGGACACCTATTTATAGACAGGAACTGCAAAAGGTTAAATATCCGGATGTGTATTTGGTGGAAAAGGTCATTTGACGTAAAAAGAATAAAGTGTACGTAAAGTGGTTGGGATTAAAATAATATTCATGGATCGATGATGATAATGTAGTTTATAAGCATATTATTGTAAGGCAATAATCTCATTTATAATTCAATGATGCCGGTAAGAACAACAAGCACTTTGGAACACTTAAATTACTGTAGAAAGCATCACTATTGGTTTAATAACGGATATAAATGTCCTGCTTGTATAGGTACCGACTAGTATGAATATAACTTATTGTAATATAGTGTGACTTAAGGAACTAACGTAGAATGTAATTTCTGTAAGAATAATAATAAAGACCAATTGTAATTTGTATTATTTATTAATAATAAAACATACTGATACATAAATATTAGGCCTAAAGTGTTTATGTAGTCCTCAAATTAAACTGATGGCTACTTCCCGAGTCAGGTCCGCTTGTTCAACCTAACCGTTCGCCTTGAAATCTGACCTTTTCAACGTTTTCTAGAATCCAGTTGTATATTGTGAAATGTTCATAATTTTCCCAATTCATTGCTGTAGTAAATTTTTTTTTTTTGGATAATGAGAACCTAAACTGCTTTCAGTCTACAGGAAACAGATACCGCTTCTGAGAAACAGCTACCTGTTTTGAGAAACGGGTACGTTTTAGGTCTGTTTTGAGCTGTTTTCGGAAACCGGAAAGCTGTTTTGAGCTGTTTCTGCCTGTTGCTAGAAAAATAGGTATCTGTTTTTGAGCTGACTGCATCAAAGTTTATGCTATTAAACAGGACAGAATTTGTCAAAAATAAATGGATCTATCTGCATTGAACAGTAGCACTTTCTGTAAATCCTTCACGAACGTAAAAGACTTGGAGTGTGTGCAAAATATAAAGTGATTATATGAATACCATCGACACAAAGTATGGTAAACATATTATCATTGAAACCCAGAACTTTAACTCCATACTTCCCTTACAATTTTATGAATACTTCAAAAAGAAGATCGCATTGAAAAGTTTAAACAATATCTGTCTGAGAATGACATGTAGATTACCAGCTCAGGAACTGTAGGAAAGGCAACTAATTTAACATTTCTGTAAAAAAATTATAATAACATATGTCTATGTATAATTGTTTGAAATAAACTATATTTTTATTACAAAAATAAAATGTCTTCTATTTTTTGATTAAATGAAGAGTAGGTACATCATAATGAAGAGAGTTGCTTGGGTAAAGGACTGCCGAGTTATGATTTATTAATGGAAGCAATTGACAACGTTTACGTGCATATAATTGTGCCATTGGCAAGATACAATTTTTTCACGGACAACTTTTGTATTTTCAAGAGACACCATCGTTCCTCGAGACTAGCGTGATTAGAGAAATTACACCTCAAGTGGAAGAAGAAGAAGAACATGTAGCGACTACGACCGATTCTATTGTACTCAATACTGCCGCATCGAGAGAATTTCTGGAACAATATGATCCATTACCACGGATATACATAGAGCGCATGCTGAGTGATGCATCTAATGCAATTGATATCACTTATGGAGTCCTTTACGGCATTTCAAGCGATAAGTGGTCAATTGGTAAGACACCGGTAAATACAGACGGAAAGGATTTGGTTATTAAGGGGGTTCGGTATAATGGCGCGAGCGGTCACTATGATCTAATAATAATGAATGAACCAGATAAACGTCTAATAACTAGCGAAGACGAGGCGAACTATACGCTCAATCTTAATTGCAACTAATGCAGCTCGTTGTGATAACAACCCGGATGAACAATTGAAAGGTACACGTATCAAAAAATATACAGGATAATTAAACCCTTATTTTGAAAGGATGCATGTTTATAATAAAAAGGCTTCTCGGGATTGCATGATTCAGTAAACTTGTATTGCTAGAAATGGTGAAAGTAATAAGAATGATAAAGAAAAAGAATTATTAAGTATTGACGAGAGGAAGAAAAGACTGAGGTGTTAATCAAGGAAATAAAAATTGAGGATAGATTTAGAGCTGTATGAGGTAAAAAGAAAATGATGCAACTTCAGTGAATGTACCATGAAATAAAGGTGCATTGTAATTTGAACGAAAGACGCTTTAAAAGTAAATAAGTAATTACAATAGTGATAGTAATGATAGTTATATGTAAATATCCATTTAATCGCTTAATAAATCACAACTCGATAATCCTTTACCCAAAAATTCTGAATTTTCGATATATACCAATAAATAAGAGCGCCAATGATAGCAGTTTCAAAATTTCAAAACAAAAAAAGTGATAAAAAAAAATTTGTTTTACCAATTAAAGTAATACGTAACTGAACGTTGTTAATTGCTTAATAAATCACAACTCGATAATCCTTTACCCAAAAATTCTGAATTTTCGTATATATACCCAATAAATAATAGCGCCAATGATAGCAGTTTCAAAAATTTCCCAAAACAAAAAAAAAATGTGATAAAAAAAATTTGTTTTAGGTTCTCATTATCCAAATGTTTATTCTTAGATAACATTTTAAATTATCTAGTTCTTCTTCTTCTTCTTCTTTGAAATACTCATAAAAGCGTTGAGGTAATACATGTGAATGAGATATGTCAGTTAATAAATCTTTATTAGAATTTCACTACAATTTTTTCATATAAATGATATACGTGAGCCAACGCACAGTGACAAGTGTTTTGTGTATGAAAAAACAGCATGGATGAAGTTTGGGTAAAGTATGTTGTTCTTCAAACACCGTAATGCTTTGTTTTAAAATTTTTTGAATAAAATCAGCTTTCTCTCGTCCTTTAACGTACACCTCATCTGTTGTTGATATGCAATCACTAAGTATACTAGGGAATAGACGTGGAAAAGTATATCCATATTCTCACTTGATAAAGTGGTGGTTGTGAATTAACCAATTAGCTTGCTTTTGAAATTCACTATCCAAGGTGTGCCATGGAAATGGAGGCTTGAATACGTAATGAGCAATTTGCTCTTCATTATATATCGCTAGTTCCTTAGGTGTAAATATATTTCTTGCTGTTTTGAATCCTTGCACATCAATTATAACAATCATTACTTTTCTATATTTGTCTGGTTGTCTTCGTTAGCGTGTTTTATATGCGCTAATGCAATCGTGCAGTATTTCTACATGCTACATTTAAACAAATAGAACTGATTTTCTGGTTTACACACACTATTACAATAGTAAATACGTAAGCGATTTTAATGTGCAAAACTGCTTTAACATATATATATATATATATATATATATATATATATATATATATATATATATATACTTTTAGAAAAACATGATGTTGAAGCGAATGATATGTGATTATAAAATTTAAACTTATATAGAAGGGTAGACTCCACGAGGATACCCGAGCAATACCGAGCATGCACAAAGTCAGTTACATGTGTGATTGGTTAAGAATGCTTATTTTGCTATTCCTAAGAACCTTTAAGAGTCTAACATAAGAACTGTAATATGATACCTTGTCAATAAAATTTAACCTTGAAGATTGGTTCTAATGTAATATGACACCACCGTAGGTCAATAACCTTTGACCTTGAAAACTATTTTTAGATTTATGATTACCTTGCAACTTCTATTTGTAGCTTTTCACCTTGACCTTTTTATATTTATAAGAAATGTAATATGACACCACCGTAGGTCAATAACCTTTGACCTTCAAAACTTCTATTTTTAGCTTTGACCTTGACCAGCTCCAACATTTTAATTCTCCCTCTTAAAGTTTGACCTTGAAAGAGCTCCAAAAGCCTCCGATTTCAACACCAGAGGGCGAGTGACTCCAAAAATTTAAATTCCCCGCCAAAAGCATGCTTCAAACGTCCGTGAGACGTGGAGCGCGTTCTGGCATAACGAGAAAACTCACTTGACCTTGAAATAAATCCACATAAGATTTACATGGGTGACCTTGAACTGGTCCAGAACCGGCCTAGTATATCTACTGATACACACAAGAGGAATACGGCATGGTAGTACAAATATTATTGTATTAGTACAATAATGTTGATAAGTCAGTGACTTTTTGAATTTCCGTGTAACAATTTTAAATGCAACACTGCTCCTGTCAGCATATCTATTAATAGACTACTGTTAAATTTTGAGCAAGCTGCGTCATTTAGTTTGTGTTTGACAGTAATTGAAAGCAGACAACCTCGTAAATTTTAACGAAAATGGAAAAAAGTGAATTTCGTGTGCTCATTAACCATTATTTTTTGCGCAAAAAAACCATCACCGAAATCAAGAAATAGCTTTATAAATACTATGGGGACTCTGCACCATCAATTTCAATCGTTAGTAAGTGGTTTACTGGGTTCCTTTGTTGTTGTAGCAGCACGAGTGACGCAGAACGTTCAGATCGCCCAAAAGGTGTGTCACGCTAGAAATCCACTGAATGATATTGGACGATCTGATAATGAAAGTGCGTGAGGTAGCTGAGGCTGTAGGCATCTCAACTGAGCGCGTATATCACATTCTACATGGATATTTGGACATGAAAAAGCTATCCGTGCGATGGGGGCCGCGATTGCTCACAAGACCATAAGCGCAACCGTGTGACCACTTCAAAGGAGCGTTTGACAATGTTCATATGCAACGTGAACGAGTTTTGCGCCGTTCCGTTACCGTGTACTAAACATGGATCTATAACAACACAGGAAAATCAAGGAACAATCAAGACATTGGGTTTCTCTGGGTAAACACGCACCAAAGGATCCCAAGGTGGGTCTGTAGGCCAACAAGGTCATCGCCACAGTTTTTGGGATGCACGCGCTGTCATTCACATCGATTACCTTGAAAAGGGTAAAACGATCACCGACGAATATTATTCAGAGCTTTTGGACAGATTTGACATTGATTTGAGCCACAAAAGACCGCGTTTGGCGAAAAAAAGGTGCTGTTCCATCAAAACAATGCACGCGTGCATACGTGTGTAGTCACCATCGCAAAAATCCATAAATTGGGCTACAAACTGCTACCCTATTACTCATACTCTCCAGATTTACCCCGTGTGTCTATTTTATGTTTAAAAACCTGAATAAATGGCTGGGCGGTAAGATATTTGGCTCCAATCTAACAAATGCCTATTTTGAAGGCATCGGGAAAACCTATTATTTGTAAGGAATAAAAAAATTGGAAAAACTGATTATATTTTGTGCATACGAGGGTGTCGCGAATAGTCGCCCTCTTTTGAAATATTTTTATAGGTATCGACCTACCGATTGCAGACATTGCTGATTTGCCAAAGATAAGCTGTTATTTGTTTGAAGATGAACTGTATTTTTTAACGAATTTATCTATTACATCCCGATCTCGACGTTTAGTAAATTTTCGGATTTTATAAATTTTCCCTCACGCTTAATTTTGTTGTAGTGACATACGATTTAAGTTGAAGTATTAATTATCGTAATTTCATTTATTTTTGTTTATTTGAGATAGAAATTTTTACGTTGAGGTTTGGTGAGATTTTAGAAAGTTTTAGTCTTATTTTCGCAATTTTGCGGCTTTTACATAAAAAGCTTAGAATTTCGTTGGAATTTGGGTGATTTTTGGAATAGAATTTTATGTAGTAGAGTAGCTTATTTTTGAGTGAACGTTTTGGTTTTCTCTTAGTCCAATTAAAGATCTGTTCGTGACACATTTTCCCGCTATACAGGTGTTTAACCGGTGGCGCCCTTTTGACAAATTTTACCCGATTTTGACAATTTAGGAGTTGTGACGAGTGCGCTTTTACTACATTTAGTAAAAACCCCACCTATACCACTGAGATGTGCCGTGACTCAAATTGCCTTTACGCGCTGGGTGCTCTAGTGAGTATTTAGCCTGTAAAAATTACTTTGTGACATAAATGTTACATGTACGGAAACTAGCAGTAATTTTAATTTAAATTCAGTATCTACTTTAAATAATGTATCTCTTCCATGCTTTAATTTTAATAATTGTACTATTGCTCATATAAGTATTACCTCTAACCCAAGAAATAATGTTGAATAATTAAAATAAAGACAGTTCATTATTATATTTGTTCTCTTTTATTGATGACGTCGACGAAAAATTATGTAACGATATCGTGCATTAAAAGACGCTTAATAATATCGAATTAAAAATTATTATTAATTTTATTAAATACATAAACAAAAAGTTTACATCGAGTAGGATTTGAACCTACGATTGAGGATTGTATCTCGATAGCGCAGATGGCTAGTGAGGTACTTTAGCAAAGTACAGGTCGTAGGTTCAAATCCTACTGAGGTAAACTTTTTATGTATTATTTAATAAAATTAATAATAATTTTTAATTACATATTTACTTTTGAACTTATGCGTTCATAACAAAAACTTATAATAATAATATCGAATATTATACAATATCTCGATTATTAATAGCCTTGATTAATGCACTTGTTAAATAATTATTTATTTATCAAAAGTAATGATTACTATTTGATTCCAACGCATCTCGGAGTAGAACGCTATTTTGAATTTCACCCATATACTGATGCGTTTTCATGTTCTACTTTTATTTCCTAAGTTAATATTTTTGCTGAAGTTGAAATGGCATTTCAATGTTATGTGTTTAGTGACGAAAAGTACAGTTTCAAGAAAAACGTTTCAATCGGCTTTAGGAAAAAGGTAAGTATATTTGATATACGGGGTAAAGGTTGTTTTGTTTGAAACCATGGCCGTATGAAATTAAAACATGACGTTCCTGTTAAAGAAATACAGAAAAATACACATTTAAAAGTGTAAATATTACATTTGTATATTTGAAAATTATTATAATTAGCTATTTTGTTTCTCTACAATTGTCATAACTTTTTTACATACTGTGCTAATAATTTATTTGAAAAAATTAATAATATATCTAATTTATAAACTTAGTCATCAGATTCACAGCGGAAAAATTAAATATGACAAATTATTATGAATTTTTTCAGTTTTAACTTTGCTTTAAATAAAATGTGTTTGAATATCTGTAATAAATATGAACGTACAAACTTTCCAATAAAAATAAAACCAAACCTATACGTATAAATACTAAATAAATAATAGATAGGAAATAAATTTACTACCTACGTAAATGAGCAGGTGGTGTGTGGTATGTTATTGACCACGTTTCTGTTAAAAGTTAAATTGAATTAAGCGTGATTGCATACCTGTGCCACATTAAACGCATGCTTTATCTATTAGAGTTACTGAATAAAATTTCACAAATGTTGTAGAATGGTGTTTATTGCCAAAATTTTATAGAATTAATGTTATTATACGTGCTAATATGTATAAATGCAAAACCTATTAACACTTTCCGTACCTTCATCTCCGAATGATAAAAATTTAACGTTTCTCATTGTTCTTTTTTAATAGAAACCAAACTACAAATATGTGAAACCGTCCATTTTGCTCCCCAAAGTTGTTATTTAAGCTTTCGTTTTTACATTAGTTTATCCAGAGGTGGTGAAACTGCCAGAATTGCCCCAGTCGGTATGTATGAAAATTTAGCACCGGGGAAAAATATTTTTTTTTCAAATAATCAATTAACAACATCAAATAACCGCGCCTCCTCGGCATCTTTTATGTGACATACCTATAGCTTAATGTATAAACATTTAGAATTTCACACTAATATTTAAGCATTTTTAGTTGTGTTTGTGTTATAACGGCATCATTATCCATATTCAATATAACAATTTATAAAACGTAATTTTTAATTTTGACTATAATATGACACTTTTGAAATCTGATGTTAAGAACCAGTTAGGAAATAAAATACATTTCCTAACTAATCATGAAATTGTATTTCACCAGTTAAGAAAACAGTAAACACCGCGATATATAAAGTTCAACATGTAATAAATAACTTTACAACGAATATACACAATTCTTACACTCTCTCTAAAAAATCCATTTGGCAACTTTCAAATTAAAAATAAATACAATAAACTTTGCAATATCTTCTTTTGGAAAACCGTCAGAAAACCTTATCAAAAATGTCTTAATTTCACACTAAGTCTCAAATTAAATTCATTCATTAAATTCATTTTAAACCTTTGTGTCAAATTTAAATGACATACTATGATTTTTGATTTTTGGCAGTTTTTTGACTTTTTACCAATTGTTTTTCATCTTGATGTTATGTAACCTACGTAAAATCCCTTATCTAATAAAAACTCAGCGTATCTAATCTATTTGAGCCGAAAACAAAATGTTTTTTGTTATTTTTTCAAAAATGATATAATTTCATCCATCATCAGAAGTCATGTTTGGTGCAAAGTTCGTTTAACTTTTGTTTTAACTGAAATATATTATTACGTAACTGCCATTACAGATTCTGATTAGAATGTAAAATGTGTTATTTATCATAATAAATCAAATTTATCCTTTTGAGAAATACGTTTAGCTGAAGTATTAAAAGAAAGATATAAAACAGCAAATTGTTAAACTTATGTCTGTAATAAAAAACATTACGTTGTTAAACATTTTAATTCAACGTTAAGAAAACTCTTGTTTTAACATACCCCACCAAATTTGAATTGAGTTTTCTATGTAACTAGAAAAGCAAAAAATATTTGTTTGCTTCAAAACAAAAGTTAAACGAACTTTGCACCAAACATGACTCATGATGGTGGATAAATGTTTATAATTTAAAAAAAAATCTTGAAAGCCATTTTGTTTTTAACTTAAATAGACTTGGCATGTTTAGTTTTCATTAGATAAAGAATTTTACGTAGGTTACATCAAATCAAGAAATAATACTAGGTCGTTGAAATTCAGTACAGTCTAAAAGCACAAAATTAACAACTTTTTTTCCGAAATTCGGCCAATTTATGCGTTTTTTTAAATTTTTTTCTTAAAAATGTAGTTTTTGACAAATGACGTCGGTTGTAAAACCAACTTACTATACTTCATTTTTGGTTTTATTTGAAGCAAAAATCGGTGCGATAATCAGATCTATGCTAAAGCCGAGGTTAAAAAAATTCCCATATGGTGCGGACTTAAATGGTCACATTGTATGTATATATATATATATATATATATATATATATATATATATATATATATATATATATATATAGCTATTTTTGAGTTTAAGTTGTGTGTATAGGTTAATTCAGATTAGCGTAGATTGTTTGTCTGGTTTCTTCTATTTTGTGTTTTACTTTATACTACATCTAGCTTTAAGATCAGCTACATATATCTTAATCAAATAAATAATTCAATGGTGAAGGATATGTGTATTTAATTCATACATTTTATTGCTCCACCCCATTTTAAGTATTCATTATTTACAATTACTATAATTACTGACACATTTACATAATGGCATGTATACAGGGTGGTGAATTCATAAATGAAAGAGACAACATGAGAAAAACTTTTGAAGCAACATTTTAAATAAATGTTTTTTCAAAATATTAAACTGGAATTTTTACAGTGTATACATTTTCAAAACTTGCTATCATTTCCCTTAAAAGTAATACTATGAAAAAAGAAACTTTTTACTAGGCACGCTTTTATTTACGCGTAAAAAGTGTACTAGAAACGAGAAATAGATATTTATTATACAAGGGAAGAAAGTTATAGACTTCAGCTCGAGGCGTTTGTATGTCCTCCGACGCGAAGCGGAGGGAGACAATTACACCGTTCCCTCTCCCTCTCCCTCTCTCCCTCTCCCTCTCCCTCTCCCTCTATATATATATATATATATATATATATATATATATATACATATATTTATATTACTAAACAAACAATGCAAGAAAGTTGTGGAGTTAAAACCTTACTAAATAAAGGTGTATTAACAGAACTACACTTATAAAAGTAACAACTGGCCTACAATCAAATTAGAACAAAATTTTCCGAGTTTGTAAACCACTAACGTTTGAAGGAGAGTGAGGTCTCGGCTAACCGGAGGTTTTGTATACCGCGCTTCCCATTCTTAGGGCATAAGCTGTGACTTGTAGGTAGTTAGGGAAAATTGGTTAACTGAAATTATTGGCTAGGTAACAAATTACAATTGATATTCGTATAACTGTATTTCTGTTGATCGGTTATGGGAAACCATCGCACGTCATTTGCGCTACATGATGAGCTTCACATGTGTTACTTGACTTCATATAGTGACGATTGGTGATGAGTAGAGAGTGTTTGCTGTAATTGTGTTGAAGTTAATGAAATACATATTTAAAATCTTTATAAAAAGCTTTCAAACGACAGCAGTAATCCTATATGTTATTTATTGTATTAAAGATTTTGTTGTCTCCTTTGCCCTAGGAGAATGTCACCTACTCTTCAATTGTTACATGGTCTAACGTAACCCACATGAGAATTTGAAAGTCTGTGTTGGATTATATTATTGAAATACGATAGTTGAAGTAAAGTAGAAATGGGTTAGTCGCTAACAACTCCAGTAGAGTATCGTAACCTCCCTTCCGACCATTTTGTTCGTAAGTGGTTTTAATGGACTAGTTTTTTTCTGGAATGACATTTAACTGCGCAGTCCACATTAGGTTGGAATGTCCGGATGTAGTTTGATCCGGCTGGATCTCTTTAATAGAGATACGTTTAAAATATTTGATCTATCTCAGAATTTTATCTTCATAAGGATTCATTTAACAGGATTCATTTCACCATCTGGAAAGTTGATTAAGGTCCTTCTATCCAAATTGATTTGGCTTGAGTCCACTAAGACTAAAGATACGTGATTAAAGAACGTTATTAGAAAATAATATATAAATTCCCTGACATGTTTTCTTATTATGGAATTGATTTTTACACCCTTGGAAATTTACTAATTGTCTTCAATACAACACAGATTGCGGTAACTCGAGGTAAAATAAATCATATTCATATTCGAATTGGGTTTCAATATAAAATTTCTCAACTACATGTATAAACACGATCCGGTAAATTTCTATTTCTTTAAACAAAACTATGGTATCATTATTATGCTTTTTACCTTCTAACCTACAGACACATATCTAGGTAGACAATGCTATATAACCTACTTTCACTATCGCCAAATCAACTTATTACCTGATTGTAGTTTTAATCGCATAATTCTTCTAATTGGTCGCTCAGAAACATCGATAATTTCTTGCCGCTGTGATAACGATGTCCTCGGATTCACCACAGCTGATAGAACAACATTCATAACATTGTCATCATTACCAGTTACATTTCTACTGTGTTCTGTTTTGTATTTATTTTTAACAGACTCATTTTCTTTAAATTTTTTATTATTTTTGCAACTGTTGCATGACTAATATTTTTATCTGTGTGTCTTGCATTAAAAATATCTGCAGTCACGCGAGAAGTGTGATAATTATCACCATACACTAAAACAATCTCAACTTTTGCTTGGACACTTAGACGTGCAGCCATTACAGTGAATAATTTGTTCTCAGACACCGATGAAAATTACACTAACAGCGATATCGGAAATGTCAAAATGATATTGTTGGCTATTATCAATATTATTATTTATATAATGAGTACTTGTGAGGCATAGTTGTTGTAAATAAAGAAATCAATTTCTATTCATTTGCGGACAAGGATTTATTGATAAAATGTAAGTGTTTTGATGTTCTCTATAACCCCTCACATTTATTAGGTATGATCTTGAAAGAATATGTAGTTTACCCCATTGAATACAAGAATTGAGGTATTTTTAGGGATAATTAGGAATAACCTAATTGGTTACTTATGGGGCAAATAAAACTTTTTTAGCGTATTGTTGTTCCATCAGATATAATTTACCTCCGAAATATTTTGTTTCCCCTAAAATACAGGGGTGGTAGATAAATATTTTTTTTTCAGAGAAGCTGGCTGAAATTCGTATTTGACATACATTTTCAATTCTAAACTTCTTCATATGACATTCTTGTGTATTTTGAAAAATAAGGGTAAATAAGGGTGAGCCGCATTAACATTTTCGAATATCCCTCGTATAAGAAACGAGATACTCAAATTTTGCGATCAAGCAGACACTTTTATCAAGAATAAATAAAGATATATATATATATATATATATATATATATATATATATATGTATATATATTGTATCTTAATTTTAACCTAGATTTTATTACTAAAAGAATTGTTGCGATTGCTAATTTACAGTTGGAACTATCTATCATTGTTAATATAGAATGTTTTATCGGCAAAATTGTTATTTTATGGAAAATATTAAAAACAAAAAGCTTATGATAATCTATATATTTATAAAAAACTCGTCAGTGTATTAACCGTAAAGTCCGTAGTATCATTCGTGCTCTTTGTTTATAAATACATTTCAAAGTTGATTTTTCCAGACTAGTAATTTACAAAAACAGTATATTGTTGTTATAATTTTTGTAATTCACGTCATCGCATGTAAGGGTTTGATTATTAAATGCATGAATACAATGAATGTACATTTACATAAATTTTAAGAAATTAGTTGGTTTATCCTCTTATATTTTGATTTTCTTTAGCGTGTTGGTACGCAAAATTTACATAAGAAATATTTCTAAAGCTTTGAAAGTAAACAAAAAAAGTGAAATGTTATTTCGCTCGGAGGTTAAACTCAAAATGGAATTATAACAATTTGCTTAACTTTTTTAAAAGTTATCAAACGTATACCACGATATCCGTATACAATTTAATTCAGTTACAAGTTTTTAATACTTTAGTTGGGTAACACGAATTTTCTTCATAATTGCATTTTAGCCTCTTCATTTTGTTAAAACATTTTCATCAAAGTAATACGCAAAGTATTGCGATCCAGTACCGTACTAAAACAGATCTAACATAAAAAAAGTATAGCACTTGCTTTTTTTTATTGCAAATAAAATATTTAAAGCCAACAACAAACAAAGAAAATTTTTAATACTTCTTAAAGAAAATAGGTCGGTGAAAATACAATTTAGGTTATAACCCTTACACCTTGAATAATTCCTTGTATATACAATTTTTCTCAAATATAAGATGCTGCTTAGTTTGAATTTCTAACTGATTAGTATTCTAAGAGAGATATAAAAGAGAATGCTAAAGTATAAGCCGCTACGCATGAGATAATAAACGGGAGTGTTGACGTGCTTATCTTGCATAAATCACACGTACGTAGAAGTCTGAACTGTTATACTTTTGCAAACAAACAACATTCCCCAAACCATTTATTACTTGCCTAGAATTTTATATTTCATGTCTCATGAAATTGTAAATCGCGTAAATTGTCAGAGTAACATAAATCGCACATGACACAATTTTACTTTTTATTTTAAATAAAGACGATGAAGCAAAATTGTTCGTTCTAGTTCACATGACCACCGAATATACCATTTTCAGTTCACTGAACTAATATTTGATACTATTTCGATGTATGAACTGAGTACATAATGTAATTAAAGAAAGAAGATATATTGTTGATTCTCTATACGCATTGCTTAGAAATAAGCTATGTTCTTTATGAAAATACAAATCCTCCTGTATTCGTACATGATAAGAGTGTACACTTTTGGCTAGTCATGTTTTTTATTTATGTTATATATATATATATATATATATATATATATATATATATATATATATATATATATATATATATATGTATATTAGCACTATAATGCCAGTAAACCTATGGCTTCATTGACTGCCCGTTTCCAATCTTCCCTGTTATTTACTCTTATTTTCCAGTTTTGGATTTCCAATCTTCCTAAGTCTTCCAAAACTTCGCTGATCCACCTCTTTTTTTTGGGTTGCAGTGAGGTTATTTCTAGCACCGTCTTGGGTATTCTTTCTCCTGGCATTCTCGAGGTGTGCCCTAACCAGCTTAGCCTCTGCGCCTGTATTACTCCTATTATCTTTGGCTCACAATATAGTTCCTTCAACTTATTGTTAGTTCTTCTCTGCCATCTGTCTTCGATTTACTTTTCCCGTTATCTTCCCCAGTACCTTTAGCTCCCAAACACTTAGCACTTGTTGGTCAAATTTCACTAAGGTCCACTCACACGTGTATAGCACCACCGGTCATATTACCGTTTTATAGACATGCAGTTTAGCTTTCCTGGAGATTAATTTGTTACTTAATATGTTGTTTAGCGTGTAAATGTATCTTTCCTTTTATTATCCTCACTGTAATTTCTTCAGAGCATCTTTGCGTTCTTCCAAATTTTGTTCCCAAGTAGATAAAACTCGCCACCTCTTCAAAGCAATACTGCTCCCTTTGCTAGATCTTACTTCCAAGTAGTTGTTGCTCTTAAATTTAGTATACTCCCACACCATCAATTTGGTTTTGTCCTCGTTTATTTCTAACCCTTGCTAGTGCGCTTCTTTCAATCATATTAACACCTTCTTTAATTCTTCTGTGCTCTGTGTTATTAGCGTTACATCAACCGCAAAAGCCAAACATTGGTGTCGCTTAAAGTATATTGTTCCAGATTTATTTATGTTTTCTGCTATCAAAATCTGTTCTAACGCACAGTTGTGTAGTCGCGCTTATAGACGATCTTCTTGTCTTAACCCGTTTCGCACTTCAAAACTATTTGAAAGTGATCCCTCTATTTTCACACTGTCTATTGTCTTCTCTCGAGTTAGTTTCACTAGGTTTAATATTTTCCAACTTATTTCCCATTTTTTTAGTGGTCATAGTAACCTTGATCTATGTATTCTGTCGTATCTGAAATCGATAAGGATTACAGATGTTTTTAGATTGTGCGCGTAACGCTCTGCTTGGATTTATTTTAACGCAAATATTCCGTCTATTACCGAGCTCTGCCCCAAAACCCGCAAAATTTTGTTTGTTACCCTTTGCTTATAGTTGTTGCCAAGGTTTTGTAGGCTACGTTTATGACGGCAATGCCTCTATAGTTTTTACACTCTACCATTGCTCCCTTTTCATGTAATGAGTGTATTATTGCTTCCGTGCAAGACTCTGGCTTCTGTGATTAGTAGGTGGATTTCTTTCCATAATCCTTCTCCACCACATTTTATCATCTTAGCTGGTATTATGTACGTTCCAGGGCTTTGGTTCTTTTATTATTTTTGTTATTGATTCAACTACACTGTATTGTGGAATTATTTGCTTTTATTCTTGTTCACTTGATTCTTCCTGTTTCTCACTTCCGTATGTTCTTGCTTCCCCTTCCTTTTACTTATCCTCGCCCGTGTTTTCATTCTTAAAATACTCCGCCCACCTCCTCAAAACGTCTTCCTTTTTGCCTGGCAGATTTCCGTCTTTGTCATTGTAATAGACCGCCTTTATTTGGTATTCTTCTTTCTGCCTTTTTACTCTTTGGTAGAAATTGCGTATTTCCTTGTTTCTATATTTCGTTTCGACATCTTCTCTGTTTCTTTGTAAAAGGTTTCTTGTCCTCTCTTTAAGTTTACATACACTCCGCTCTTCTTATAGCGATTTATATTTTCTTCTGTTTGACCTTATATCATTTTCATTATTGTCCGTCCTATCTTATTTAGTGCTTCTTGACATTCTTGTTCAAACCAATCTTTCTTTGTCTTTGGCTTTTATTTTATAATTTCTACTCCACCTCGAATTGTATTGACTATATTTTCCCAAATTCCTTCAATACTTGTGCCTTCTCTCTCTGTAGTGCCACTGCGTCGTATCTTCTCCAGTTTTTGTTACTTGCTTTTGGGCAAGTGGGAATTTACCGTTTTAGTCTTATTCCTACCATAAAATGATCGGTATCCGCATCTGGCCCTCTAAAGCTCTTATGTTTTTGATGCACTTTTCTGATTTATGTTCTACTAACACATGATCTATTTGGTTTACGTGTTTATCGTTTGGTGTTGTCCATGTACCTTTACGAATATTTTTGTGTTCGTAATACGTACTTTCATTCATTCATATCTTTCCCTCTGACCAAGTCCACCAATAATTTCCCATTTCAATTTGTGCCTTCTAATGGTCGGTCTGTAGGTATCCTCCATTAGAATTTTGATGTCATATTCTGGTAGTGTTTCATATCTTTTTTACAGTTGCTCATTTCTGTACTTGCTACTTATGTTGGGACATGCATATCTATAACACGGTATCTACCTCTCATTCTTATCTTACATAACCTTTCAGAAATTGGTGTAAAGTCTATTATTCCCATTTTCAGCTCTTTTTTTTTACTAATATTCCTGCACCCAGCAACAGTAACCCACTGTTAAATAGTACATAATTTCCTACCTCCACTGCTTCAGATCCTTTTAGTTTTGGTTCTTGTAGTGCCGTGAAGTCTATATTATAAAGCGCCAAAACTTTAACTAAGTATTTTATTGCTCCCTCTTCATAAATTCCTCTTACGTTCCAAGTACTTAACTTCATTGATTCCTTGCGTTACTTGTGGTTTTTTTTGTTGTTTTTTTATTGCAGTGTTTGTTCATTTAGTAACAAACCTTTTAAGTTGTGTTGAAATCAGCAATAATTTAGGCAACTTCGTTCATTTTTGTGTCATTTGAATTGCATACCATAGTGACTGGAAGGCATGCGTTTAGATATTTTAAAGTGGAGCTTGTACGCGCATTTCGTTTGCACATTGAGTTCGTGCGCAGACACATTTTTCAGGTCGTTGCTGTACATAATGAAAGCAAAAAGCATCCATATTTGCTCTTGAATATTTTTATCAAAAATGTATGTTTTTACGGTCATTTTTCTTTTTTTCTTTTTGATAACGTTAAATTTTCCTTTTACGTAATTTCATTGTACTATTACGTTTCAATTTAACGAGGATTACACAGTATAGGTTTGTTGCCATGAAGAATTATAAATAAATGGTACATTAACCCGTTTAAATCAACCAAATTTGGCTGTATTGTAAAGGAATTTACTTATTTGGGATGAATGAATATCAAAACCCTGTTGTATTTCCATTTCAAGATTAATTGCATATCCAAAATTGGAACTCGTGTATTCGTCAGAATTTTGTTATCAGTAACAGTATACCAGTGACAAACAAAATTTAAAAGTACTGCAGGTATTTCATTTATAATCATTAGTTTATATGGTATTTTTAAGTTAACTCAGATTTACTAACATAAGTATTTAGATTTGCTACTTTATAACTTGACTTAAAGATTTTTATAATAAACCTTGTTATTGTTTTCAATTTTACATTTATTACATTTACGGTTTACTTATTTTCCATAAAATGAGTTAGCGTCCAAGGTAATTTAACATTAATTACAGGCTGAAGTTACACCTTCTTCTGTAAAGCGAGCATATCTAACCACACACATATTTTCTAATTAAAGCAAACCAAATTTTAAGAACATGGCCGGTTTAATCGCCGACTGAGCTGAAGGCACCTAATCTTTTATTTCTTATTAGGAGTATAAGTAATATTACGGGTGGAATTATTAACAACACCTCTACACCCAACTTTTTATTATTATTACAATTTAGCGTTTGTCTTGCCTGAGTCGTATATGATTTATCCTGTCCGCTTATAGCTCTTAGGTCATCATCGATGTACCTGTTCGAGCCTTTTAATTTTGCCTTGTTCTTCATTATTTGTACTTTCTCCTCCCATTTATCTAATTTTCTCAATGCCAAAGACTTAATTTTCCATACTTCTAATACTTTTGCTTCTATTGCTACTTCCACTTCCAGGACGCCTTGTTTCAGTATTTCTTCGTGAAACGCTACTCCCTTGATCAGTATATGGTTTTTTCTTTCACATTATTGCGCTACTCACAACATATTTTCAAGGTTTGCAACCCTTTCGTTTAGTTTTCTATATTCATGTCTTAGCTCATTGATTTCCTTCCTGTATTCCATTTGCTCGCTACTTATTCCTCTAACTTCATTCATTAGTTCAGCCCTTTCCCGTTTTCCTTTTTATCCCGATTTTTGCCTTCCGCGCTTCTCATAACTTTTTTGTACGACCAAAAATATCTGAGCTGGTCCATATTTTTTTCCTGTAATCTTCCGTCTATGACCCTTCGCTATCGTGATTTATGTTCGTAGCTTTAAAAAAGATTTATCTCTATTCAACTGTTCGTGATACTTGACCTTAAGATACCGTGAGACCGATCGTTTTCTATTTTTCGATTACAATGTTTGTATTTTATAGTAAAACTTTAGGAAATCACTATATTTTGTTATCCTTTTTACCACTAGTAATTGATCACAGAAAATAATAAATTCACATACATTTTTTTTCAAAACTTTCTCGTAGAACTTTACCTGTACGCGCGCTTATCGTGTAACAAACTCAAATTATTTGTTGGAAATTAATATCGACACTGGTAATATTTAAACGTTTCAATAGGAGTTACACGTATTATCCTCAGAAAAAAAGATGAACTTCTTAACATACTGGGTGATTCCAAACTAGACGCCAACCTTCATGGATGTGTTAGTATGGATTATTTGTGATCGATTGAGCCATACTTACCTCTATCTAAAAATCAACGGTTTTCAAAATATTTGAGATTTTGTGATTTTGTAGTAATTCCCTATTTTCGTTCAATTTCAGCCGATTCTATAGGAATTGATCCTTTTAAACAGTAATTTTAGCCCAGTTTTCAATAGTAGAATATGCATTTCACTTAAAAAATGCAAAAGTATGAGGAGTATGCTTATAAGAAAAAATTGTAGATTTAGAACCAGAATGTGAAAGAAACCATAATCGATATCGAACTTTCTATTGGTGAAACTATTCTCTACATGTAGTGTTAAAATACTAAAAAAAAACTAGCTCAATGTTGTAATTTTCTGATAAAACTGTTGTTATCAAAATTCGTTCGATAGCTCCACCAGAAAAAAAACTTTTCAACCGCGCTACCTCAAGAACGTTCTAAATTGAGAATAATAAATCATTGAAGCCTTGATTCAATAGAACTGATAATTTTGATCAATAATTTTTGTGTTCAAAATAACCCCCACCGTCTTTTATACAAGCTCGAGTTCTCTTTCTTATTTCTTGACATGTAATTTCCGTTTGAATTTTCCATAGGTGACGATAATTTTGTTTTGACTTTTCATAAATTAATTCGCCTTTCATGATTTTTGAATTTCAATGGTTAATTTTTCTCGGTTATTCTTCGTTTCTCTTCATTAATGTTCTTGTTCTTGTTATTATCGTTCCTGTTATTATTATTCCTGTTATTATTGTTCGTTTGTTATTATTTATTTATTCATTATTTATCACTTGTTTTTATTTGAGATGGCTACATTTTCTAGTGCTTAATATGAGGGTACTCGCTTTATGCATGGATACAGTAATGGAAACGCATCTCTTGTACAAAGAGAATACGTACGAAGACTTCCCAACAGGCGAACTCCTCATGTGGGAGAATTTTCTTCAACCTATAGTAGAATTACAGAAACTGGTACTTAAAAAAAAATATAAACGCTGGTGTACCTAGGAATTCAGACATAGATAAAGCAATATTATAAACGTTAGAAGATGCTCCCACGATGAGCACCTGAAAAACTGCAAGCGAACTTGGGGCCTCCCAAAAAAAGGTATGGTCTGTGAAAAAGAATGGCTAACACCTATATTATTATATTCGAGTTGAAGGGTTAGAAGAGAACTATCTTGCCAGGAGACTTCAATTTTGTAATTTTATCTTAAATGCTGACAGGGAGGATGCTAGATTTTTATCTACAATTTTATGGACAGCTGAAGCGAGATTCAACAGCGAAGGCACCACTAACTTACATAGTACATTCATGGTTCTGATATTAATCCATATTTAAAAAAAAGAAACATCTTTCCAAAGGAGCTTTAGTGTGAAGTTTTGGATGGGCGCAATAAGTAATAAATTGATAGGCCCATATTTTCTTACTAACGCTTTGGGGAAGGATATCAAGAATTTTTGAGAAACGACATGGAAGAATTGTTGGATGATATACCTATCATTGATGGACAACACATAATTTTCCAACACCACGGTTGTCCAGCACATGATTGTCTAAATGTTCGTTCGTTGTTGAATGAATGGTTTCCAAACCTGTAGATAGGTAGGAAAGGACCAATTGCATGGCCGGATAGAAGGCTGGATGTAACGCCTTTAGATTTTCACACATGGGGAAGACTGAAGGAATTGGTTTATGCGACAAAATCCATACCCGTGAGCAATTAATACAAAGGGTACAAGAAGGAGCGAGAAGAGTGAAGAATGATTCTGGAAGAAAAATTACCTGTCCAGAAATAAGAAAGAGAGCCCGAGCTTGTATAAGAGGTGGTCGTTTTGAACACAAAATGTAAAATTATTGAAAACAATTTCAAGTTCTATTGAATCAAGGTTTTGAACGATTTATTATTCTCAATTTAGGATTTTCGAGATGTAGCGCGGTTGAAAACCTTTTTTTGGTGAAACTATAGAACGAATTTTGACAAAAATGGTTTCATCGGAAAATTAAAACTTTGAGCCAGTTTTTTAGACTATTTTCTAGATATAGAGAGTAGTTTAAAAGTTATAAGCAATAGAAAATCGATTTTGGTTGCTTTCACATTCTGATTTTAAATCTCTACAATCTTTTTCATACTTTTGTCTTTTTGAGTGTAATACATATTCTACTATTGAAAATTGCTATTTAAAAAAATCAATTCCTACAGAATCGCTTAAAATAACCAAAATAGGGAGTTACTACTAAAATCACTAAATCTCAAGTATCTCGGATCCCGTTGATTTTTGGATATAGGTAAATAAATATGGCTCAATTGATCATAAATGAGCCATACTAACAAATGTAATGTTGGCATCTAATTTGGAATGACTCTGTATATTAAGGACAATAAATTGTACGAAATGAAAACGAAAAGATTAGGTCTGCTATAGCAATTATTAAAAATAAAGGCCTACTAATGAAGGTTATCTTTAACAATCATTAAACCTTTGATAGATAAAATATTGTTAAACAGTCTTGAAAATGACACTCAGGCGAAATCAAAAGATAAAAGGTAATATAATCAAGAGACAAATATAATACATTTATTAGTTACCAATTGAAGATCTAGAAAAATAAATGTTCATTGCTACTTCAAAGCTGTAATTGCACTGCACAATTAAAACAGAATTTATATACTAAAGTTAATTTATTGTAACTGTAAACACTAAAGCATTTATACTTTGAGGTCTAGTACATCAAAAAACCTACTCACACCAAAATTAAGAAAGTATGTTACCGTAACCCCCCTCTCGCAATAGTGATTTAATTCCTTAGTAAAAAACGTGGTTAGACATGTTTATAATTGTTCTTTTATAACCAAACTATGGTTTGTTATTTTATTCCTTGTATCTGAAACAAATAATTACCACAGCACTATAGTTTAACATATGTAGCTGAAATTATAATTAGCAATTATATAAAACTCACTATATTGTGTTTTCATTGTAAAATAATACTTACATTTATTAAGAAAGCTGTGGTTTCACTGGATTTTCAATTTATGCCAAGTTTTTTTTGTGGATGCTTTTATCAACTTTCCGTTGAAATTTTTCACACCTTACATCATTATTTGATTAAATTTTGTTAAATTCGCTCTTTGATAATGGTATTTGTAACTGTTAGCCTTCGACTGTTAGAGGGTGTTCTGATTTGTCATTTAACAGTTTTTAATTTGTTACAGACCTGGATATTCTTTACTAAAATTGCATTCCATAGTTGTCTTTACACGTTTATCCAACTGTTATGTTAATAGCAGTGTTAAGTTCGCGTTTACAATTTTCATATTTCAAACATTTGTTTCTACATCTTATGCGTTTCTAAAGATTTTATTACTAGTCACGACGATAAAAGTAGGTGTTTCTAAATGTTTAAATTTGCATAAACATGAATACAAAAATACACCACTAGAGAACCAAAAAAGCAAGGTATTTCAAACTATGTTCTTTCTTTTAACTTAACTTAACGAAAGTCTGTGCAAACCGACAAGCATCTTTATTGTACTACTAAACCATCATCCACGTAACAAATTTGGTGTAATTAAATGTTTAGTGGATCGTGTCCTTCAAATTTCTAGACCATTGTTGGAAGATGAATTTAACCATTTAGAAACTTCCCATTATAAGTTAATGATGATTCATTCAAGTGTTCATTAAGAATTAATATTCAACGTGTATGCAATTATTTCTTCTCTTGTAAATTTTTAGTTTTTCATTACTGTTAAAATGCCTATTACCGGTACTTGTAATGTATGTAACGATGATACAAACGCCGACGAGAAGTTAAAATGTGATGAATAAGCAATACCCATCCATATAACCTGTGCGAAATTGTTAAGATCTGAGATAAAGTGTTTTAATTCTAAAGATCGCTGTGTGAAATATTTGTGAGAAGGTTGCTCTAATATAAGGTTTCAAATTTGCGATTTAATTAAAATCATTGCGGAATTATGCGATGACATCACTAAGCTGAAAAATGGATCAAATACTCAAGCATCTGATTCTGAGTATAGAGATATAATCAGCGAGTTAAATGATCACAGTAGCCGAGCGTGTAAAGTAATAATACTTGGGTGAAATGAATTTAATGGAACCGATGACAATTTTAATGATGATTTCGACCTAGTCAAGTAAGTGATACCGACTATTGTTACGCGATCAAACCGCGCTAACTGTCGTGCAGGCCTGCTAAGGTAAGCGGGTTGCCATCCCAATTGCAGTGGAAATGCGCGTGCGATATAAGACGTAAAATGATTGAAACTTAGTTTCAAACACCTTGCACTTATCATAAATCGACGAATAGCAACATTAAATCCGGGAACAACTATCTCTAGGACCCACTACAATTTTAAATTTTTCTAAAATAAATAGTCCTATTCGATGTGTTAAGTTAATCCTACCTGACTGTGGAAGATAGAATTGTAGCCTACTGAATAAAACCATACACAACTCAAGTTTAAACACACTTTCACTTTAACAGAGTACGTTAAATTTCGTCTCAGAAAACTTAGTCCACGTCGATTTAATTTTGAAAATCTTTAAATTCAATTACCCTTAATTATAAATTTATCCAAAGCTTAATAAAATTTTGAAGCATACGGGTCGTCGTAAAACTTATTAATCGCACCCTGTATATTCATAAAATCAAAGTAATAAAACGTTATCTGGATAACTCTGAAATAAGTAAATTTCACCCAATTTAGAAAAATTATACTTAGGTCTATTAATTTTAACCACAAAAACATTAATTCGTAACTTAAAAAAAATTAAAAACATAACGATTAGTGCGTCGTTCATGAACCATATATTTTCTACCAAACACTATTTGAATACTTTCTCTTTAAAACGTATTTAAACATCCACCACCATGAATGAATTGTTATAATTCAAATTGGCGTTTTTTGCTTAATAAATACCTTTTTATCAGTATTTTAGTGACTGTTAATGAATGCAAAATAAACCATTCTGATACCAACCATTTAGCCAATACATCGAAAGATTGATTACGTTTAAACGGTATAATCCTTTATGTAATTTCACATAAAGAAACAATGAACCCTTATGATATTGGTTCTTTTTTAAAACTTTAGACTAAGGAATTACAAATAAAAAATAAGTTAACTAATAGGATTGTATTGACCAATTTTTCAAAAATATTTACAGATATTGCTTCCGAGAAACAGCACAATACAGAAAAAAACTAATCGTTATAGATTAAAATCCCTAAATCTTATGATCTAAACTTATAATAACGGTAATCGAGATTGGTTATTCTTAATGCTTGGAATGAAACTTACAATGTAAACAATGATATCTCTAAAGATAATCAAACTTCCATCATTCAAGAATCTAAAATTATTCTTACATAAATAAAAATTCCGTAGTCCTTTATCCGGTATAATGTGGTATCTAATGAGGTTGGTGTATTCTTATTAATCCTTAATATCTATCCAGACTTATCACTAATAAGCCACAAATATATACGTACTTTGGCCGGCGCACTATTCAATATCTTCAATGTCCGATTTTATTCACGCCTTACGCGTACAACAAAGTGGAGCAATCTGATTTACTATATTCCCTTCCAAAAAACTGTGTTAGTCACAGAATATATTTGCTTACATTAAATTCTTAAATGTTTCTACACAGTCGATCTAGTGATGTTAACAATCGCACATGTACTTACTTAAATCAGTAATATTAATGTCCAATACTGTTAACTAAATTCATAAATGCTTAAACAGACCTTTATTTTGTTACATAAAGAATCACTTTAGGTTCCTCTTAAGATCGCGCGATTATACACAGTACCTTTATTTTTAATTTTTGATGTTTGCTGTTTATTATAAATCTGATTCAACACTTCTTAAATTTTGAAACCCTGGCACCTGCTCCTTATATACCTGCGGTCATCTATTTTGCCCAACGTCATCATATTTTTCCTGCGCAAACCGCAATAAACCTATGCCAAAGGAGCTTTCTACTGCGTGTCTTTGCCGAGTGTAAAGTCTGAAATGGAATTGGCGCAACGAGTGCGAGAAAATAGCAGCCATCTTGAATTTCTTTATAAACATCCTCACAATTCCTCGTAAAGACCCTAATTAACATTCAAATTCACTCCAAATCTAGATTCAACTTTATATGAAAGTCTCTTTGGTACAATTTAGCAATTTGTTCTGGAACATTTATACAAGCAAACATATATAGTGCGTTCCAGGTATATGGAACCGACCTTGTTATTGCAAAGCTATTCAAGCTATATCGATAAAATTAATATGCATGCTGTTTACAAAGCCTTCTATTATTTCGTCGTGTCGTATTCACTTCGATAAACCAAATAACTTGAATTGAACTAGTGCAACGTATTCGAGGAGAAACAGCAAATATTCCTCGCGAGTTCATTTTTAATGGGGAACAGTTTAAGTATCGCTTATAAATGATTCTTGTACTTGGTGAACTTCATAAACTCAAAACACTGTTTCAACGATCTGATGTTACATTAAACATCATAAAACAATTCATTGTTCCCCATGCTAACTGGATCTTCAGTTATCCTGTTAACACCTACTCATAATCTTTAATTTACAATAGCGAAGTTATCATTAGAGATAACTATGGTATGTCGCTGAATTCTACTTGAAAATACATTTCAAATGGTATGCGATTTGACCCCCTTCCTATTTAAAAAAAAATCAAGTTGGCTGTGGAGCTCTCGACCTTGTCAGTTAAAAAAATAACAAAACTGTGGAAATAGTGGAGGGTTTTTTAAACAGCATGCATATTAAATCTTATCTATCCAGCTTGAATATTTTTGAAATAACAGGGCCGGTTCGATGTATTTGGTACGCACTGTATATACGTAGTCCTTTTCTACACTTTAATACAATATCAACATATTCTAAATTTACTCATTCACACGTTTACAAAATTTTATGTGTAGATACACTTTTACATGACATATCTAAAATTCCGTTGGCATAGGATTTATGCTAATTTACATTCTGTACACAAAAACATTATCGTGCAAACTGACGTTCAATTACCATCCAATATACGCAATATCAAAATAATCTCACACTATCACCCCATTATCAACTGACCATACCAATGTGTATAGGTATATATGTGTATAAATTATAAAGAGGCTGCTTATACTATATATATATATATATATATATATATATATATATATATATATATATATATTTATATACATACGGTGGTACTTTGAAAGATATTGTGGGTGTTATTTGCCACACTAATTCTTGACTACAATGTAAATGGAAAAGTGAACAATCGGTAATGCCTATTAGGGGATTAAGGGAAGGATAAAATTTTATTTTCGTTTAAACATGATAGCGGAAGTGTAATCACAAAAGAGAAAAAGGTGATCAAGGGGCATTAACAGTTTAAAAGTGCATGGTGATTGGTTTTGTTTAAACATGTGTATTTCCATACTTAGGGAGGGTCTTCTGGTTAAGTCCGACGAACGCTTAAATCTACTTATAGTTACCCAAATTGGAAAAATTTCGTGGTATTGGAGCGAGTTCTATGAAATAGCACAGTGCAGGAATCGATGATATCCAAGCGAGGTCCTTTTTTACGACATACTTTACTAATCCCGGATCATTGAAAATTTAAAAAATAAAGGCTACGTGTAATGGGAAATGTAAGGTGGCTTAATTTTTTTGTTGCTTGGTTCGGGATTGATGGCCTTTTTAAAATGTACCTTTCACGTAGTATAGGGCAAAACTTGAAGCAAAACTCTCATAAAACTTCTATTATTCTATGTATAACAATACTTTCGGTATAATTAAACCTACGGTTTAATGGCGAAGTCAAAGCTGAATAAATTCGCTTAAAAATCTTTCTGTTTGTGGTTTTAATAAAAAATTTCCATAAACTGGCGTACAGCGGATTTAATTAACGTGAGTATTAATCGTAATTTAATTTTGTTCACAATAAATAATAGTGCACTTATAGTTACGAAAAGCAGTGAATAAGACAGTTTACATGATTAAATGATTATGATATTCCAACTTATGTCTCCATCAAACCAAAATAAGCAAATCAATAAATCGGTGTAACGTCTAGTAAATTTTGCCGTTATAGGAATCCTTCTGCTAGAGAATTTTTACCGTGTCAAGTTTAATATAAAATTGCCAAAATGATAGTTTATTAAAAAGTAAAGAGCGATAGCAATATTTGGTCTTAAATTGCAATGTTTACAAAATATTTTAAAAGGTAACATTTAATTAATTAGTAATACTAATTTTTGGTATTAAATTTCGAGCTTCATAAAATATAATTAGAAGTTGGAATTTAGTTGTTTAACTGGTATAATTGTTACAGCAGACTTGGTAACATAGATTAAGATGCTTTCAGATCGATACCAGTGTTTGTTATATTTAAATTTAAATTTCTGATGAACGCAATAGTAACATATGTTAGTTTCCCGAAACTTACGTAAAATAAAGAAACCTGGTCAATTTTCTGTTGACTAATTCAGCTACATGTGTGGTTTTTTTCTGATACCTTCCTGTTCAAAACGAACTGTTTAGTACCATGATGGCACTTCTACTGTAATTTTAAACAATAGATATAGTTTTATTGAAGGTAAACCAATAACATATTGAAAAATATGTATTATATATATATATATATATATATATATATATATATATATATATATATATATATATATATATATATATATATACCGGTGGTCGTAAGTGAATAAATTCATTCTCGTAAAGCACAATTTTCTTCAAAATCGCTCGGCCCTCGATTTTATATTTTTCGGGCATATTTTGCGAAAAAATGTTATACAGGGTGTCTCAAAAAGATTTGCTAAAAAAATTTTTTTTTCAAATTGCAACTCAATTTTTTTATTGCATTTTTAGATTGCCCTTACAATTCTAAACATTTGTCATGCATCATTTGTGCTATACCTAAGTCCAAGAGTTTTAGAGTTATTCGCATTCAAAATTTAAATATTGAAAAAAGGTCATGAAGAAAACGAAAAATAAAATAATTTTTATAACGTTTTATTATATCGAAAACAAAGATTCGTAAAAATAATTTTATTTCAGCAAATGTTCGAAATGTCCTCCGTTAGTCAACTGACAATAGCCTAATCGATCTACAAATTCCTGCTGCACATTTCGAACCATTTCGGGTGTTATTCGACGTATTTCTTGACGGATGCGTTGTTTTAAATCATCTAGATTTGCCGGTTGGCTTTTAAATACCTTGCCTCTAAGGTATCCCCATAAAAAAAAGTCTAGTGGTGTTAGATCGGGTGATCTTGGTGGCCACTCAATAACACCGCTCCTTCCAATCCACCTGTTTGGGAAAGTGTCGAGCAAATAAGTTCGAACTACCACAGCAAAATGGGGGGAGCACCATCTTGTTGGAACCAGATGTTATGGTGTGGCAAATCCGGATGTTCTATCTCGTTTTCTTCATGACATTTTTTCAATTTTTAAATTTTGAATGCAAATAACTCCAAAACGCTTGGACTTAGGTATAGCACATGCTGCACGACAAATGTTTAGAATTGTAGGGGCAATCCAAAAATGCAATAAAAAAAAATGGGTTTCAATTTGAAAAAAAAATTTTTTTAGCAAATCTTTTTTGAGACACCCTGTATAAATTTTCTTTTTTCGCAAAATATGCCCCGAAAAAAAATAAAATCGACGGGTCCGAGCGATTTTTGAATAAAATTGTGCTTTACGAGATATTGAATTTATTCCTTATATATATATATTATATATATATATATATATATATATATATATATATATATATATATATATATATATATATATACAGGGTGTCTCAGAAACATGTTGCCAAACTTGAGGGGTTATAAAGGCCGATGAATTTAGTACTTTTGCCTTATAAACGTATGTCCGGAAATGAGTCGTTAAGGCACTAGACGAAGAAGTGTTAAAAATTGCAGAATGTTCGCATTTACGACTTTTTGTATTTTTAATATTTATTAAATAAGAAAATAATAAAACATTATATTAGTTGTTCAAAATTGCATCGACACGATTTTGGTTCCTCCAAATATGAGTATTGCGGTCTTTGAAGTAACTGTCTCTGGTAAAACAAGCTTCATTGATAAGCTTTTTAAATTTTGTTTTTCTTCCATCTCCACTGATCGAGTCGTTATTTGCTGACTTGTACCTACATTTGGTTTAAAATTTCCTTTTCCATTTCCTCAAACTGAAATGTTTCATAGCAAAGAACTTTTTCTTCAATTATCAAAAATTGTTCAAATTTTGAATGACGTTTTGAATGTCACTTTGATTTTGTAAATTTCAAATAGTTGTTATTTTAAAGTGATAATTTAAGTAAAGAAGAATTCTTTTACTATGGAACATTTTAGTTTTGAGGAAATGGCTGATATGCATCTGATTTATGGAGAAGCAAGATGCAATAGCAGGGAAGCTGCACGGATCTACGCTGGTCGGTTTCCCAATCGTCGCCATCCATCTCGCAGATTATTCGTTTCATTACACCTTCGTTTAAGAGAAAAAGGAAATTTTAAACGAAATGGAGGTACGGATCAGCAAAGAACGGCTCGTTCGGTGGAGATGGAAGAAGTATTGCGACGAGTGGAAGAAAAACCCTCCACTAGTGTGCGAGCAATAGCAAATCAAACTGGAAATACAAGGGCATCAGTATGGCGTGTACTTCATGAGCAATTGCTATACCCTTATCATCTTCAAAAGTACACAGTTTGACCCAACGGGATTACGGTCCAAGAGTAAACTTTTGTCGCTGGTATTTGGAAAATGCGCTCGACAGTTCGATTTTAGCTCAGTTATTCTATTTAGCGATGAAGCTTGCTTTACTAGAGAAGGTTACTTCAATAGCCGTAATAGTCACATTTGGAGCGACCAAAATCCTCATGGAACATTTCAGAAGTCTAACCAGTATCAGTTCTCTATTAACGTGTGGGCTGGCATAGTAGGAGATCATATTATTGGACCGTACCTACTACCTCCACGTTTAAATGGTCAAATCTACCTAACATTCCTACAAGAAGTTCTCCTGAGTTGCTTGAAAATGTTCCATTGGACATTCGTCGTAGAATGTGGTATCAGCACGACGGAGCTCCGGCGCATTTTACTCGCAACGTGCGGGACCACCTAACTTTACAATTTCCTGAGAGGTGGATTGGACGAGGTGGACCTGTTAACTGGCCAGCCCGAAGCCCAGATCTGACACCTGTCGATTTTTTCTTCTGAAGTTACCTCAAATCATTAGTGTATGAAACACCTGTAACTACAGAAGAAGAATTGATTGGAAGGGTAATGGCTGCGAGTCAAGTTGTTCAGGAAGATCCGCACATCCTTTATCGAGTTCGCCAATCAATGGTTCGACGTACCACCGCATGTCAGCAAGTCGATGGCCGCAATTTTGAACAACTAATATAATGTTTTATTGTTTTCTTATTTAATAAATATTAAAAATACAAAAGTCGTAAATGCGAACATTCTGCAATTTTTAACACTTCTTCGTCTAGTGCCTTAACGACTCATTTCCGGACATACGTTTATAAGGCAAAAGTAGTTAATTCATCGGCCTTTATAACCCCCTAAAGTTTGGCAACATGTTTCTGAGACACCCTGTATATATATATATATATATATATATATATATATATATATATATATATATATATATATATATATATATATATATATATACAGTGAAACTCGGTTAAAACGAGATCTCTGGGACTGCTAATTTTTGCTCGTTAAGCGTTATATCCGAAAAACTCTAAAATTAAAAAGGATACCACATTTTTCAAAATATTGTTTATTATGCATAAAAATACATTATTTTGCATTAAAAAGCGGAATATCTCTTAAGCATTAGGAGAGTTATTAAAAATTTCCTTTATTTTTAGCTGACGTTTTGGTTTAAATTTAACATCATTGAGAGTACCTCTTAAAACACTTATAGATTTAAATATTTGCTCGCTGCTACCGTTTTCTTCAAACAACCGCGTCAATAATACTAATGCATCGCCTGCTTTATTGAGTTTAACAGGCATGGGTTTATCACACTCATTACTGTCTATAATCACTTTCAGCTTCCCGTTCTGTAATTTCTTGTATAATTTCTTCCTCAGTTTTTAAGCCCGAAGTAATCACATCGGCATCAATATCTACATAGTCATCTAAGGACGCGCAATATTGAAAACTATTGATGTCTCTATTTTCTAACCAAGCAGATAAAGGAAGATCGTCTTCTTCTTCGAAACTTTCATTTACAGCAGAGACAAAACCAGCTTTTTTGTAACAGTTCTGAATTGTTGTGGGGATCACATTATTCCACGCATCACTCATTAGGCGAATTGCATCTAACACGCTTATTTTAGGATCCTGTTTATTTTCCATTCGATCGATTAACTGTAACACTAATACGCGACGGTAGAAATTTTTAAAATTTGTGTTTGGTGGTAAAAAAATAAGAGTGATGTTGGTTAAATTTTGCAATTTAGGGTGCGCTGGGCAATTATCATCCAATAATAAAATATTTCGATTGTTACGTCGTAATTTATCATCCCATTTGCTAATTTCTTCTTCAAAAATTGTAGATGTCATCCAAGCTTTCTTGTTAGAGGTGTAGTCAACTGGTAGTCACTTAACGTTTTTAAAACAGCCAGGATTTCGTGATTTTCTGATTGCCACCAATTTTTTTTTGTCACTTCCCGTCATATTGGCGCGAATTAAAACAGTACGATTTTCCAACGTTTTTCCACCAAGTGTAGTTTTCTGCTTTTTCAAAACGTTGACACGGTGGATGATGGTAAACCATATTTTTTGCACGTCGCGGAATTTTTTGCACTATTTTCTAGTTCCCAAATTATCTCAACCTTCTCGCGAATTGAAAGGGTTTTGCGTTTTATTGAAGCCATTTTTCTACCTCACGTCTTGCTGCAAAAATAACAACTGACCAGAAACTACATACCTTGCATTCAGTTGTAAAACAGGTACAATGTGTACAATTGGTAAGTGTTTTAAAATGTGTCCGTCTTTTCAGTGAAACGTAATTACGGAAATCCCAAAAATTCGTAACAAATATTTACTTGAAACGGCTTTTGGTATGTATATAGAATCTACTACAAAATTTGAAATTTGCTCGTCTTTACCATGAAACGTGAACGTAATAAGCGAGAAAAATTAGTACGTATACTAATACAATTTCAATCATTTACCTACGAAACGCTCGTTATATCCAGAACCTCGTTTCATTCGTGCTCGTCTTAAGTGAGTTTGACTGTATATATATATATATATATATATATATATATATATATATATATATATATATATTATGTTTTTATTGCAAATAAGATTTATTTAAAAATAAATTGTTACAATTAAAAACTGAGACCTCACTAACCATAAGTTAATATGAACTCTGACTATTGTCATCTTTGCAGCGTCTTTTATAACAATCATTAATTTACTTAAGATAACTAACAACCCTAAGAATTGATAAATTACAATAATAACAATATGAAAGTTTCCATGTGATAATATTTGATGAAGTAATTAATATTTGATGTTTAACTATTGTTTACAGAATGATATGTTATACTAGCTATTTATATAATGATATATATATATATATATATATATATATATATATATATATATATATATATATATATATATATAACGGTTGAAAACAAATATCCACTTCCAAGAATTGATGAAATATTGGACAATCTAGGAAAATGCATGTACTTTTCTACCTTAGATCTTGCCTAAGGATTCCATCAAATAGAAATGGATCATGATTCTACAGAAAAACTGGTTTCTCGGTAAACAATGGTCATTTCGAATACGTTAGAATGCCGTTCGGACTTAAAAACGCCCCCGAGTACGTTCCAAAGGGTTATGGACAATATTTTACTCCCATACCTGTATAAATTCTGTTTTGTATGCATGGACGGTATTGTAATCTTCTCAAAATCACTCCATGAACACTCAGTACACATTAGACAGATATTTCAAAAATTAACAGAATATAATTTAAAAGTTCTAGGACACGTAATTACACCACAAGGTATAAAACCTAACACCGCAAAAATTAAAGCTTTAGAAGAATACCCACTTCCGAAAACAGTAAAAGAAATATGAGCTTTCCTTGGACTTGTTGGATATTACAGAAGATTTATAAATAACTTTGCTAAACTTGTACAACCATTTACCAAATGTCATAAAAGAATTCAAAGATTGATGTCACAGGTCAAAACTATTTGCAAACATTTTATCAATGCAAGGAATTACTAACCAATGCACCAGTATTAACGTATCCAAACTTTGAAAAAGCTTTTCACGTTACAACCGATGCATCTAATGTATTCATAGGAGGAGTTTTATCGCAAAATAGCAAACCAGTTGCATTTTACTCGAGGACTTTAAATAGGGCTGAACGCAATTATTCAACTATCGAATGTGAATTGCTAAGTATAGTAGAAACCATGAAACATTTTAGGCCATACATTTATGGTAAACAATTTATAATAGAAACAGATCATAAGCCGCTAGTTTGGTTATTTTCTCTTAAGGATCCAAATTCCAGACTAGTTAAATGTAGATTGAGACTCGAAGAGCTTGACTACAAAATACAATACAAGAAAGGCAAAGAAAATTTAGTAGCCCGTGCGGTATCGCGAATCGAAATATATACAAAGGAAACCTCAAAAGATACAGAACTAGACCCTATGTCAATAATCCCAAATGTCGACGAAAACCCTTCGCCCAATGATTTAGAAGAATCATTGAACAGACAAGATGATCAATCGAATGATACATAACACACATCTTCTGAAAATCCAATATTCTCAGTACCAATCTCTGAGAATCCAGTAAATCATTTCATGTATCGAGTAATCTTAAAACTAGGAGATCAATATAAAGTAGAATATCAAAGACCATTCTTAAAACATAACTATGTTCTTACAATTATGCAAAGTAACGAACTGAAAAACATTTCGCGAATGTTAAAGGAAATCACAGATCCAAAAAACTTATACGGAATATACTTTAAAGATAAGGAATTAGAATCTAAATTTTTCGAGATAACAAGTAATTTATTCAATAACAAAATAAAATTTGTTAAAAGCAACCTTTTAACAAAAGATATAGAACAATCGAAATGATAGATAAATATCATTCTAATAATCACAATGGGATACTAGAAACCTATAATCACTTAAAAACTAAATATTACTGGCCTAACTTAAAAACCACGATAAACAAAGTAATTAACAAATGAGAAACTTGTAACGTTAGTAAGTACGATAGAAATTCATATAAAATTCAATTTTGTGGACCTTCACTCGCAAAGAGACCTTTCGATATAGTACACATTGATACATTTAGTTTCGAAAGAAACAAACTTTTAACAATAATAGACTTCTTTTCACGATATACACAAGCCTATTACATAACAGAAGCATCAGGATTAACAGTGTTAAATAAGTTGAGACACTACGCACCACGGTTAACCAAAGAAAATCGTTTGCGACGAAGGAAAGTAGTTCAAGAACAAGGTCTTCCAAGAGTATTGCGCTTTATTCAAAACCGAATTGCTTTTCACTGCTAACCATAACAGTAACAGTAACTGTATAATAGAAAGAGTACACTCCACCATTTTAGAAAAAATAAGAATGATCACGATTGAAAATAAAAACGAAAGTCCCCAAAATTCAATGGTGTCGGCCGTATTAATGTACAATCAGTCTATACACTCTGAAACGGGTTATACACCTTTCACTCTACCGTACGGACCTTACGAAAACTTAAATGCACATGAAATTGCTTTAAATAAAACTGTGTACGAAAACTACAACGAAAAGCGAAAAACCGAATTGTTACCCTTCTGCGAACACTTATACCACAAACAATTAGAAAATGGCACTAAGGCTCTAGAAAAGAAAAATAGAGATAAAGAATCAACCATTGAAATGAATGAACCAGTAGCCTATTTTACACGGTAAAGAATAAAAAAAAACAGATCCGTGCTTTGATAAAGTAAATATAATATCCTGTAATAAAAATAAAATCAAAGGGCTCAGAGAAAGTTCAAATAGACCAGCGAACATACACACAAGAAAATGAAACGTATTAAAAAGAAATTTTGTTTGCAGGATTTGCCTGGCAATCCAGAACCAGGGCCTTCAAATTGAAAAATTTAATACAAATAGGTAAGTTACCGAAGACATAGGGCCAGCCAAATTAGTAAATTATTATCATAATCTATATTAATATAACAGATTTAGAATTAAGTTATTATCTAATATTAAGTAAGGTAGTAATTTTAGACACAAATTCAAACGTCATGATCCAGAAATTGGTCCATGTGTTAAAAGAAAATTGTAAGTTAATCGAAAAACAATTATCTAAACCTAAACATAAAAGAAAACGTGGTCTTGCTAATATTATTGGTAAAGTAATAAAATATGTTACTGGAAACCCTGACAACAACGATTTAACTGAAATTAATAAAAATCTCTATTCACTATATAAAAATCAAGATAAAATTATTCAACAAGTAGATATATACAATTAATTTGCTAATCACATCACTGAAAGGTACTCCAAAGACTTGGAAACAATCCAGAACAACACTGATTTATTTGTTAATGAGTTAAACAAGGTGAACAGTATTATTGACACATAGTTAATTATTCAATACAATAATTATTTAAGTTCCAAATTATTGTACATCCTTCAAACTATTGAAAGAACAATTTCTTTAGCTTTTTCTGAAATAACAAATCTGGAAATTATGTCTGATATAAAAATAATTGAAATTATCGCCCATTTAAAATTAATTTATAAAAAGACGGAGTTGCCTGAATTAGATAAAATCCATATTTTTAAAATATTGGAATTTTCAAAGTTTAGAATTTTGCCAACAGAAGATTCAATTACACGTATATCGTATATACCCATCCTCAATCCTTCAATATTCCAATACAAAATAATCTACCTGATCCCTGATCAGCAAAACAAGGTGCTAATACCGCGGTTCCAATATCTCCTTGAAGATGTAAGAAAAGAACTATGGACTAATGAAAAGTGTAAAGTTATAGAAAAACAAATTGTGAGGCTTTGAAGGAACAGAAACGAGTTAGTGTTCCTTAACTTATGATAAAGATTGTATATACGCCGTAGTCCATAACAATTATAAGTTATATACTCAATTAGACAACGGAAAAATTTTAGTATCAGTTAAACAAGATTTCGAAATAATTGAAGAATGACACAACGAAATTAATAACTTTAAAGTAATTTTTAATGCCTTTGTATCACCCGGAACAATTGCAAATTAACAATAGATGATCAAACTTTTGAAAACACATTTGTTAATTTTACTTACAAGAATCCTATAGAAATTATTAATTATAAAGCTGACTTGACTATAAAACTAGAACCAAAACATTTAGAAAACTTGAAAACCTTAAAAGAAGAAGCTGAAATGTTAAATACTGGTTTAAAAGTTAATCTTTTAGTGCATGTTATACATTTATCTATAACTACTATTGTAATTATTTTATTAGTCATGTTTTACATTTTGATCTATGTACTTAGAGATAAGATACTTAATAGAATTAGGAAACAAAGACAGGATAAAGAAGTGATTCCTTTAAAACAGATAACTTCGCAGAATAAGGTCATTCTATCTTAAGGGGAAAGGAGTTATATTCTCCGTATTTTGTATAAATATATATATATATATATATATATATATATATATATATATATATATATCATTATATAAATAGCTAGTATAACATATCATTCTGTAAACAATAGTTAAACATCAAATATTAATTACTTCATCAAATATTATCACATGGAAACTTTCATATTGTTATTATTGTAATTTATCAATTCTTAGGGTTGTTAGTTATCTTAAGTAAATTAATGATTGTTATAAAAGACGCTGCTAAGATGACAATAGTCAGAGTTCATATTAACTTATGGTTAGTGAGGTCTCAGTTTTTAATTGTAACAATTTATTTTTAAATAAATCTTATTTGCAATAAAAACATAATTATATATATATATATATATATATATATATATATATATATATATATATTGGTAATAAGTTTTACCTCGTATTGTTGTTGAAAATTTATTTCTACTTCACGTCCTTCTTCAAAAGGAATAGTGCAAATGCTATTTTCTGCAACGGCAATTGATTCTGAAATAATTTAATTGTCTAATTTAATTTCTGGGATTATAACTTGTCCTCGATCGATATTTACGGGAATTCTAATACTATTTTTAACAACTTGTTTTACTGGTTCAAAATTCTTCGGGTTTAGTTCCATAAAAAACGGTATTTTAGAATTATCTACCTCTAATGTTTGATTATTATAATTAATCGTAGCTTTAAGTTTTTGGAAATTTTCACTTCCTATTAATGCATCAAATCTACCATGCCATTGTATTATATAAAAATGAATTTTATTGTTAAGTCCAAATTCTTTTAAAATAGGATATAATACATTCTGATTATCGGTTATCGTATTATTTAAACTTTTAACAGTAAAAAAATAATCTTTAAAATGTTCATAGGCGGGACCCGGATTTATTATTGAATTAGAAGCTCCGCTATATATTAAAAGCTTTAATTTTAAAGTAGGAATCGTTATGAATGGTAGTTTTTGTTTGCTTGTTAGCGAATTTAAATCTAAATTTGTGGTTCCGAGGCAGGTATTCGAAAATTTTCAGTGGATTCAAATAGGGTTTCAGAAAAATTTTCGGTAAATTCAAAAGTTTCAGGGTTGTGGTAATCTTCTTGATTATCTTCGTTGTTTTACACTATTGCTATTGATTGTTCATCGTCTTGAAAATTGTAAATTTCTTCGGAATGAATATTACGGGGGCCCGTGTTTCGAAAATAGTTCGAAGGGTTACGTGAATTAATAGGCTGTTGATTTGGTCTGACAGTATTTCGTGTGGATATTGACACCGGGGTTGGTTTTGACTCAATTTCCTTCTTGCCAAATACTTGCGAATTTGTAGGATAATTTGTGAACACTGGTCTCGTCTGGAAATTTATCGGAAATTATTTTTACCTAGATTACAGTTTGTAAATTCTGGTGAAGGTTTATAAAAATGATTGCGTTTGCCCATTGAAACTGTTTTAGTTGCCGAGTTTTATTCGAGAAATTATTGAATTGTCTAGTTGTCGATGTTGTTTATAATTCTTAGTTTCTTAACTGAAGTAAACAATCTTCTAGTGATTCTACATTTTTATAAGATATAAAAGACCTATGTGGTTCTAATAAACCTGTCATGTAGGTGAATAAAGCCTTTTTTGTATAGGCATTAGCTTTAAAATTTTTAAGGTTAACATCTGTTTCATTTATGGTTACGTGTTCTAACAACTGTTGCAATTTCCTTTTCATTTTTTCATAATATTCATCGTAAGTTTCGTTTGTTAATTAAATACACGTTATTAAATCATTTTCTAGTAATGTTTTGTTTCTAGGGTCGCCAAAGCGATTTATTAATGTTTTCTTTAACTTATCCCAAGTTAAGTAATTTGAAATTACTAAAGTGTCTCTAGCAGTACCAACTGATTTGGAGCAGCAAATTTCGAACAACAATTTATTTAATGTACAGTTTTCGTGACCTGGTGAATTATTTCTATAATTAGCTATAAATTTTTCATACTGTTGTATGAAATATGATAAGTTTCTACTTCCCCCTTCATATTGAGGAATCATTTCTTTAGCAATATTTATTTCAGTATAATTTACCATTATTTGATTATTAATTAATTGATTATCAGAATCGGAGTTACTTGAATGACTAGATATTCTTATATGTGATCTATCGCGGAATTCAGTCATTTACAAAACTAAGGTTGCTAATGGCACCTCAGGTATGCCTTGCAGTTGAGAAGTACCACAGCGGTTGAGGATTCTCGATGGATGGTGTTGCTATTGTTGCAGACTCTGGTTTTTGTTTCCTAGGCGTTGTCTACAGTTGAGGTCCGTTGAAGGACAAAGTTCCTCGGTAGGCCAGATGGATATTCTTACCAAAATTGGCTTAGTACAATGATGAATAAGGAAAGGTATACCCAATAAAGATTTAAAAATCGCCAACGCTACGTTATATTATATAGAGCCGTTTGGGTATCCTGTTCGCAGCGTCAATTATGTTTTTATTGCAAATGAGATTTATTTAAAAATAAATTATTACAATTAAAAACTGAGACCTCACTGACTATGAGTTAATATGAACTATTGTTATCAATGCAGCGTCTTTTATAACAATCATTAATTTACTTAAGATAACTAATATCTCTAAGAATTGATAAATTACAATAATAACAAATATGAAAGTTTTCATGTGATAATATTTAATGAAGTAATTAATATTTAATGTTTGACTATTGTTTACGGAATGATATGTTATACTACCTATTTATACAATGATATATATTATACAAAAATATGGAGAATATAACTATATGTAGTCTGGAAGAATGGAAGAATTCAAGCAGGTGTTAACTATATTTAAATAGTCTGTAAAGGAAACACTCGAGAACAAATTGACTATGTCATATGAAATTAAAACGTGACCATGCTCAATCTTGGGTGAGAATGATTCAATGGATAAGGTCGTAGAATTGTTGATGGAAACGAAAATTGAAAGTTCAAGTTCCTCCTTAAGATACCAATCAACCTGTAACAACTCTTTTATATGTTGTATAAAATATACCTCAATTTAGGATCTTTCCTACTTTTAGTTCTAAATACAAGAAAATTTTAATTATTTTACAATATTGGTATGAGGTAGGCAACTTAATTTGCATATCTTCATAGTACACACTTTTGTAATTTATAATCCTGCTTTCAATTTGTATTCATTTCTTATCTGATACATAATGCGTCTGCGTTAAGTTATTCTGCTGATATCTTGTAAGCTTCATCTACTTCGAAATCCTCCATTTTCACTTCCGTTCTAATGTCGAAGCATGAAGCTGCTTCTTTCTGATTTTATCTAAATTTATGTGTAAAACGCCATCAATTTGGTGGAAAGAGATATTTCTAATACATTTACATAAAATTAAAGCATTTTGTTCTTTTTAGGCGCTTTTCTTTACCTTTTCTTTGGGTTTTCTTTACGTATTTTTTACCAATGTTTACTTTAATTATACGTTTATCATTAATTCAATTTACAACGTAATTGAATCTTAAGTACGCATTTGAATTTATTGTTGCGTACATGTTTCGTTTTATGATTGCAAATTTTTTTGAATGGATACTTCCAAATAATGCAATAAGAAGTGGATTTAAAAGTTTTAAGAAGAAATTATACGGATTTAATAAAGATAAATTCGTTTTGGGGTGTGGCTGAAAATATTATGGCAAGATTGCACCATGATGACTTATGAATGACTTCATCCTGTTAACCTCTCCGTAATCATATTTAGATACCAGTGGTTGTCAAAAAGAAAAGTTTGTGTACAAAATTTCTAAGGTATTTATTTAGTGATCTATATAGTACTTTAAGCATAATTTTAAGACCTTCATTATTTCATCATTACATTTAATTCAATAAACATAGTCTGTATATTGTTATTTTTTACACTTTTGTAAAGCCGGTTTAATTGTCCCGATAAAAAAAAAGACAATTTGGGGCCCGAGATAACTTCATTTTTTTACATTCTTTATTATTGATGGTAAGTGGTAATTAAGCAAATCATTTTATATGAACACTCCCTATTAAATACCGACTGGGCCAAAGGCACAATTATAAATGGTGTAAGGTATGTATTTTTTTGGAGATTTCATTATTTTGGATAACTTACTTTTTATTATTTAAATTTCATATACGTTACACACATTTTTTTATTACAAACCAAGCTTTGAAACGGAATATTGGTGCAGGAACAATAGGACACATAGGAAAGTTGGTTTTATGTATTCATTAAAATTACATTATAATAGTTACAAATGAGAAAACGTTAGAATTGTGTTTGTGATCAGTGATTAGTGAAAATAGACACTTATAAATTTAAATTCGTAAGGATTGAGGAATTTTTAAAGTCTGTGGTCGAGAATCACCACAATATTACCTTTGTCAGGTTTAGTACAGATGAGATCAAAACACCTCGTGAATGAGCGTAAAAATTCAATTTTATTTAATTTAGTATAAGAGATTTATTACTTCGCAGTGCCTTGTATAAATACGTTTATGAAAATTACCTTGTATGTTGTAGTATTAAATGATATAAAAGTGTTACAGAGAATTAAAACGTTGTAAAATAGTAGAGTTGTAAATATTCTTTCAAGTGCGATATATATATATATATATATATTATATATATATATATATATATATATATATATATATATATATATATATATATATATATATATATATATATATATATATATATATTCGGCAAGTTTTGTAGTATCAACTGGCTTTTGTTTCTTATAAGCCAAGAATCGCACCCAGGAAACAATACAGGTAGCTGTCACCCTTCATACGACGGATTTGCTTATGCGAAGAAGATCGCGAGTTTAGATAGGTTTTTGCTAGTATTTTGTTTAATGCTTAATAATTAAAATTTGAAAAGGTGACATAATAATTTAGTAAAGGTGTCTCCATTGTTGAATTCAATTGATATCTAGGAAATTAGCCGTGGCATATAAAAAATTGATGAACATCGATTTAAACCAAATGATCAAAATCTAACAATTTAATTTGACAGGTCAAAGTGAATAACGGGTACAAGATCTTTTTTATTAGTTTACAGATAATATACATAAGTACCAAATTATAAATTTTTTTAGTTATTTGTTTAATTTTGTCTGAGCAAATGGTTCTCCAATTATTAATTTCAGCATTGTAAGAGGTTTTATGTAAAATAACTTCAAGACCTAACTTAAACTGTTCAAATACTGTTTTATCCAAATTGTGAGGGATGTTTTACACAGTGCATTGAACTTTGTATTATTGAGGTTAATCACTCGGTTGTAAAATGTGAAACTGTTATATTTTTGAATGGAATTAAAGAGTCATGACCAGCAGGATTATACCTAAACCTTACAAACTTAATACTATTCATCATTTGCTTTAGTTTAAGAAAAAGGTTAGATCCGACAGGCCCAACTCCATCTTTCACAAAACTTATGTTTCTGCAAGGTATTTTGAAATTTACTAGACTTGTTTTACGTCTTTTCTCATACTGAAAAGGAAAAAATATATAATATATAACAATGCCCTTAACTACTTAGATTTCAAAATTACTAGACTTGAGGACCCTTTGGACGTCGATTTCAGGAAACCAACGATTACCGATCATGTTATTCCTTTTTGTTCTTTTCATTCAGTCTCAACTTATCGCATTTAGACTGTATTCCTCTCGACCAATTCAATTTAATAAAGAGATGAATCTAATCTATAGGTTAGCTGGCCTCAACAAATATCCTTATAACCTTATAGCAAAACATACACTGAGTTTTTCCCAGAACCCTAGCACTTTACAGCCTATTACTGATAACACAATCAACAGCTAGTTTTCTTTGCCGTTGACCATCTTAATTTTTTTTTATTATCTGTTAAACTGATATAAACATCTCTTTTGCCTTTAAACACAATTTGAAAACCATTTTACCTCACACCAAAGACAAAATAGATGCACTAGGCAGATCAGGAGTTTATAAATTAGATTGCGGCAACTGTAATTCTTTTTGCATGGCCTAGACTGGCCGCAAATTTAAAGTTTTTTCAGAGCATTTTTCTTGTATTGAAAATAACAACAACTCCTCGCTAACTATATTCTAGACACTGGTCGTTTATTTAAACTAAAAACAAATATACTACATGCTTAGTATAAAAATATTAAACTAAATTTGATCGAAACCATGAAAATTATGCAACAATTGGATGATAAACCCAAACTGTCTTTAAATGAAATTCATAACCGAAATAATATGAATAATTATTTAAGAACCATCGTGCTTCGTTTTTAACACTTAGGTAACTGTAATTCTCAATTTTTTTTCAGCTTTAATATACCCATCTACTACTTCCGTCTAATTTCAGATCATGTTTCCTTTCGTCATGTGCAACAATTTAATACGTCATTTAATAAACTTGAAATGTTTTCCGTATTTTGCTGGTTTGTTCTTTATAACCTTAATTTTCAGTTACAGGGGGTCCTTCTTTTCAGTTTGGATAACTAATGTCTTTGCTTGCTATACAGTAACTAATCATTAATTTAAATATGACCTCTAGGTTTTTCCACACATTCAATTTTTAGATTTACGGTGGTTTTCAGTAGTTTACTTCATCTATTATCTAACTTAGTAAGTAAGGATTGTATAGATGCTCGTTGTTTAACCTGATGTATTTTAGCTAGCGTCTCCATTTAATTGTCTTAATTCAATTTCAATTTATCAACTTTATTTTACATTCCTTATTACCTGCTGTTTGATGGTCCTCTTGATCCCTCATGAATTTAATTGTTTAACTGTTTAATTTGTTGCGGGGCCAAATGAGACCACTTTTAAATTTGCTTTTAACAGTTTTGCCTTAATACTTCAATTTTGTTATTACTTGAGTTTTAAAATATTTATGTTATGTTGTTTTTATTTTTAATAAATTGTTTTAGAGTTACAATTTTTTCCGTTAATCCATTCTGTAAATTTAAACTTTCACATTGTTAATGACAATGACAAAAGAATTTTGATTATTGAAGAACTGGTTGCTTTTTTTGGATAAACTTTCTGAAAAGTTAACTTCTATATTTTTTATCATTAGATTATTAATTGATTATTATAGTATACACTTCATTGTGATATAACATAATCATATCTTTTTGGTTTGGAAATTTATAGGTAAACATAAAAACGGATTGGATACCTTTAATGAACGAACACGTTGATATCTTGGAATTGCCATTTGTGCAAGTTACGTATTTAAATTGCCATATCCAGGTTTTTAATGCGTTTTCCCTAGTCCATGACGGGAATGAATGCTTTACTAGTTGATATTTCGCAACGTTGCACTGATATTGTTTACGATCAAATGTTAAATTTATTTTTTTGATGTGGTTTACTGAAACATCATTTTCTGTACGGTTTTATAATATTTAATATATTAAATATCCATTTACCACTTGTCACTGAGTGTCATAATCCTTGAATGTCCTTGAGAGTAATGTATAATGTTGAAATCGATTGAGCAGTAAATACAAATAAATTATTAGCACTCAATTTTTTTTTTAATTGTTTAAAACTGTAATTCTACAAATAAGGTTTACAACATATTAACAAATAAAACATAGTTGAAGTATTTTTTTAAATTTGTTTATTATGTAAAAATATATTACCGCGGTATTCCTTTTGCGCTAATACATACGGCGTACTAAATATACCGGTTGTTGAATAAAAATTGTTACGGGCATGACACACACTAGAACATAGAGCCATGGTACCGACGTAGGTCAGTGCTAATTTTGCGGTTCTGACTCAACTCTCCAAAAAGGGACTCGATACAAAGCCAAAATCAGTAATAAAATGTTCCTAAGCCCCACCTGTTAAATAGGTTCATAGCGGGTAAAACGGCATGAACTATATCTTAAGATAATGGCGAAAATAATGTGCACTCGAAAAGAAAAATGTTCACTTTTACCTGAAATTCTCCTTCAAAAACACCTAAGCAAAGCTTACAAACCTTAAATAAAATTTTAGGCTTCTTTTAAAATCCGCAAATATTGTGAAAACGAATACTCAAATATTCACTATGTATCTACGGTATAAACCTCCACATAAATTTATTTACTCAAATAAAAAAAAAATAACTGGCAAATAAGGTAATTAATTGTTCAATTTAAACTGAATATTCGTCACGCAAACACAAAATAAACAAAACACGATATTTAAAAGCGTTCTTTAATTTCATTAAACGTCACTTAATATTCATCAAAATAATCAACAAAGTTTGATTTAGATCGTTGCATGATAATGGATTTTACTACCATAACTTTAAAATTTGAAGAAATAAATTCAATGTAAATAAATTCCCAACGTTGCACTACAAATACCTATATTAATGCTAAAGTAGTAGAATTATATATACAGGGTGTTATTTAATAAGTGTCCGATATTTTACAGTAGGATTCCTCAGTTATTTTTAAGGATAAAGGTTCATATAACCATGGGTCTACAAGGCCTTCATTTTTGAGATACAGGGTGTTAAATATTTATTTTCATTTTTGTTTTTCCTAAATAATTTTGAATTTTTTTTTTTTTAATCAACATCAAAACGAAAATTTATAAATAACAATAAACAACGGGACGCAAGATAACAAACTAAAGCAAAATCACAATAAATGTTGGAAATGTCCTCCTTCTGCCTGTATGCACGCTTACTTGATACTTTTCTTTTCAAAGAATGGGCGAATTAATGACAAGAAGATTGGATGCATTGATTTCTTTAAATCAAAATATCTCGAAAACAGTTGCTCGCAGCGACTTTCGACAAGAATACCTTTTTTACGTAAAAATAGTAGTGAAATAGATTTTAGAAAATAAGATACAAACATGCACAAAAAAGTTGTGACTCTGTAAAAGAGAAAAGTATCTTAGGTAACGCTCCCTACAACTAAGAGCCAAACTAACCTCAAATTTGAATTTCTTATGTTAAAAAACTCCTCAGTACCAATTTTTGTTAAAATATTGAGATTATTTAAAAATTATTTAGGAAAGGCAAAAATGAAAATAAATCTTTAACACCCTGTATCTCAAAAATGAAGGACTTGCAGACCGACGCTTATATGAACTTTTTCCTTAAAAATAACTGAGGAATCCTCCTGTAAAATATCGGACACTAATTAAATAACACCAGTATATATATATATATATATATATATATATATATATATATATATATATATATATATATATAAGTGTCATAATTCAAATATGAATTTTTTATTAATCGCTCGTCCAAAATACAAGCATTGCCAAAAGTTGGTACATGTTTGATAACTATTTTAGATGCACGTAGAATGGTTCAAGTCAACGTAACACGGTAGGTCAAAAATAAAAATTGCACAAGAGTAAGTACTTTATTTCAAAAATCGGCAAAATGCAATAAGAGTGTTATTTAGAATTAAGTTATGCCGAATACCAAAGCGTGGTCTTCTAAGTAATTTTTATTTTTTTTTTGAAAAGGTTAGTAATTTGGCTATTTTATTTTTTTGCATTTAAAACATGTTGATAACTTATCAAAATGAAATCAATCTGGCATAATTTTATTAAAACTCGTGACTATGAAAATTAAATTAGATTTTTAATATTTTAGGCAATCACCAACTTCATGCTTCTTGCAACGATATTAAACATAAGTTTAAAATTTCGAAAAATCTTAAATGGTAAAAATCAGTAATCATAATACGCATGTTTTACCATGTTAAAATTTTTTCGAAATTTTAAACTTATGTTTAATATCGTTGCGCAAACATGAAGTTAGTGATTGCCTAAAATATTAAAAATCTAATTTAATTTTTCATATAAGCTCGAGTTTTAATAAAATTGTGCCAATTGATTTCATTTTATTAAGTTATCAACATGTTTTGGTAAATGCAAAAAAAAAAATAAAATAGCCACATTACTAACTTTTCAAAAAAATAAAAATTACTTAGAGGACCACGCTATTCCGTCATAACTTTAATTAAATAACATTTCTTTATTACATTTTGCCGAATTTTTGAAATAATATTTTACTTTACAATTTTCATATGACAGTTATACTGTTTGACTTCCATTCTACGTCACCTAGAATGGTTATCAAACATGCACAATTTTGGCAATAGCTGTATTTTGTACGAGCGATTAATAAAAAATTCTATATGTTGCACACTAAACCCTTATGTATATTATATATATATATATATATATATATATATATATATATATATATATATATATATATATATATATATATATATATATATTATATCAACAGTCGACAAACTTTAACCACGATTTCTACATCGAAAAATATTCCTAGTTTGCTCTATAAATTACATACTAGAATTGTTTCGGTCTTAATATTTTGTAAAAAAATAGAAATTTATTAATTTCTCCTAAACCGCTTGATGTATTTTTTTGCAATTTTGTAGGCGTTGCTCACCTCAACCAACTAATGTTTTGTGATAAAAATATAATTTTTAGTCCCAACAGTGGCGTGCGTACGGACTTTACTTTGAATATTTTTAAAGAAAAAAACCTACGGCACTGCTTTTTCCCGAAATAAAAATCACATTTGTAATCTCCCTTCAATTCTGAATAAAAAAGATATCTTTTACTTTTTTTTCGAGAGATACACCGTTTGAGAGATATAAAATAAAAATCGTCCTAGTGCTTAAGCAGCTCTTTTTTTTCAGTTGCTCTCTAAATGATAATGTCCACATAGTTTGTGTTTTTTTTTAAATAAAATATATAAGCAACTACTAATTAACAAATTGGTAAACATTATTAAATTTTATAACAACTTCTCGAAGTGTGATCCATCCTGTTCGATGTATTTTTGACAACGACGGCGCGTGGAATTCACTGTCGCTCCAAGTTGATGCTGATTGTTACGGAGTATTTCACAAGCCTCTTCAATTCCCAGCATAAGATTTTCTCGTGTATTTACCGGAATACCATACACTCTCTCGTTGCTTAAGTAGCGAATATGATTTTCATTCGTACCCAAGCGACCAATCCAGCACTCAAGATAATTCGTGTCACACCAGCGACGAACATTTATACCATAATGTGCATTTATACCATGAGCAGCCATATTTCTTGCCGCACATTAAAAGGAATATCTTCCAAACAATTGGCGATTTCATTATCCAAGAAATTTAAGAAGAGATTGACATTAAGACGGAGAGTAAAAAATATGGGCCAATTAAATTATCCCCCAGCACCCCTAGCCAAACGTTGACACTAAATTCTTGTTGAAAAGTGCGCGCTCTAATTGTACGAGTATTTTCGTGCGCCCAAACGTGTTGATTGTGGAATTTTACTACTCCTCGTCTTGTAAAGGTCGCTCTAGTGACCTTAGGAGCCAATTGCAAAATTCTACGAAATTAATGTCTGTATTCTCTGAATTGGTAAATAAACTCGACATTATAAAGCTAATCGTAATTTAAATACTAAAATAATCTAAAGATAGGTAAGTAATATCCTCAAAATTTGAAATATCAAAATTAAAAAAAAAGTTAGCGTTTTTTTTCCAACGGACAGTAATAAAAAGCAATAAAGAAGCAGTAAAAAATTAAACAAAGCAACGATTAATGGGATAATTATATACAATCAAAATTAAACCACTAAATAAGGGAACAGTTAAAACAAATGTAAACAATTACAATTAAAGAATTAAACAAGCTAACAACATTTGAATACATAGTAAATGATAAAATATTAAATTGACAAATTGAACGTTGGAAAAAAACGCAAACTGTTTTTTAAATTTTGATATTTCAAATTATGAGGATCTTACTTGCCTGTCTTCAGATTATTTTAGTGTTTAAATTACGTTTAGCTTTATAATGCCGTGTTTATATACTATTTCAGGTATGCAGACATTCATTTCATTTATGGGTACTGTAATGGAAACGCTCAAGGAGCATGTCGATAGTATGCTAGGAGATTTCCAAATAGGAGACATCCCATGAATGTTCATCATAGTTTTAGAAATTATCTAGACATTATCATTAAGAGAAAAACTGAAAAAAGAGCTACTTAAGCACTAGAACGATTTTTATTTTTTATCTCTCAAACGGTGTGCTTCTCGAAAAAAAGACAAGATAATTTTTTTATTCAGAATTGAATGTAGGTTACAAACGTGAATATTATTTCGAGGAAAAGCAGTGCCGTACGTTTTTTTTTTCTTTAAAAAATGTTCAAAGTAGTGTCCGTACGCACGCCACTGTTGAGACTAAAAATTACATTTTTATCACAAAACATTAGTTGGGTGGGGTGAGCAACGCCTACAAAATTTCAAAAAAATATATCAAGCGGTTTAGGAGAAATTAATAGATATCTATTTTTTTTACAAAATATTAAGTCCCTGTATTTCTTTAACAACGCATTTTTAGGATGTAATCTATAGAACAAAATAGGTCGACTAAAAGTTGAGACACCCTGTATATATGTTTCTCCAGGTTTCCGGGTATATTCCCACGTGTTGCTGGTGCTCATGTAGTTCTGATGAGAACTGTGTTTATGTTGGCGACGTTTCGGTCAGATCACACTAGTCATTTGCAAGCCTTTTACTTCGTGATCGAGTGGTTCGAACAAAACTTTTTCTTTTTATTCCACTTTCCCTTTCTTCTAGAGTTGGTGTTGACTTTTTAGTAGTTATTTCATTATATACTTACTTTTCCTTTAGTGCTTTGTATGGTCTTAATACAAATTTTAAAGCTGCATCGTCCCTTGTGTTTAAATTGTTAGATCGTTTCTCAGTTTCTATAGCTTCCCGCACTCTCCATGGCACGGTATTTGGTATACCCCAGGTCCTTCCAGTTCCACTTTAGTTTTAGGATTTGGTAGAGCATTACTGATTTTCTTGTTGGTATTAAAGGTAGTCTTAATATTGTGCTTTTTTAGAATTTTGTTGATTTTGTCCGTGGTTTCTTTAAAATATGGCAGATATGGTATTGCTGCCGGTTTTTCCACCTATTTATCCCCTTGTTTTCGTTTATTGTTGGAACAAGCGATCAAAAAATTTATTAACAAAAATTGTAGGCAACGATATGCTCGTTATTTGGAAAATATGTCGATCTCTACAGGGTGATTCATAACTACGTGGTAATACAAACATACAATTTTTAATGGGACGCCCTGTGGATTTACTCATATTTAGGTTCCTCTTATATTCCCTGTTCTTATAATATGAGGTTGTACATAACCATACAGAGTATTCAAATAGTTATAACCATTTTTTCATCGAAATCGCTATGAAATAAACACTATGTACATAAAGAATTAATAAATAAATATTGTTTATCTTACATAATAAGGTAAGCAATATGTTCTAGTCTTAAAACTAACAGTAACAAAAATCATCACGGAATATCTGTATACAGGGTGTATAGAGACGTTATTTTTCTTCAAATTTTAGGAATACCTTAAATTTGTGTGACCAAAAATAACTTAATCTTGGAAAATAATCTAACAAGATTATTTTTATGCAACAAACAACTAATACGTAACATAGACTATATTTTATTTTCTCAAAAGATTGTATTTGTTATACCCTTTCATTTTTATGAAGCATTTTTAATTTTCTTCAAATTTTAGGAATACCTTAAATTTGTGTGGCTAAAAGTAATTTAATCTTACATAATAATGTAACAAGATTATTTTTATACAATACACAATTAATAAAATACTTATCTTTTTTGGGTTTTTTAATGGTGTACTTTAAATTATACAATAGATTGTATAATTTAAAGTAAACCATTAAAAAACCCAAAAAAGATAAGTATTTTATTATGAGTGTTAATGGTGAAAGTTTACATTTTAATACACAATTAAATTCATAATGTAAACCATAACAATATGCAATGAAGGTAGGTAATTTTAGATTAATATTATTTCTGGCCAAATTATCTTTAAGAAAACAAAACAGGTAGGCTTTGAAGAAATGACAGTTCTGATATTATTACTATCTTAATCAGTGCGTTATTGTGTACGTGTTTTAAAAATTAATTTCTCTGTAGAAGAACCAATGGGTATGATTTGGGTGTTAGGAAAAATTCGTAAAGTTGTCTACCTGCATGCAGAATATATCAACGGCTATATCCTGAACGGAGGCGCCCAAAAACAAAAGCGTTTGAAAGATGAATGTACCATTTTGTTCGTACTGGATCAGTCGTATATGACAAAAATGAAAGGAATAAAAATGTTATAACCGAAGAAAAGGAATAGGATGTACTGCTAGCCGTTACTGAGGATCCCACATTAGCTAGCACTCGTGAAATTTCAGGTCAACACGGCACAGCAAATCCGTGGTACCGATTTTTTCTCGATTTTTGGAGATGAGGCTACATTTCACAAAAAAGGAACAGTGAATTCTTTTGCCGGCCGTGTGACTGGTGGTGTATATCTAGATATTCTCATTTGTTATTGTTAATCCAACATGTTCCACTGAATATTCGACAAAGAATTTGGTTTTTACACGATGGTGCTCATCATACTGCCGCAATTCACAACCATCTAAATCGCCACTTTCCTGCGAGGTGGGTAGGCCGAGGAGGACCAAATGCAAGGCAAGCTCGAACACCGGGGCTGTTAAAAATTGATTTCTTCATGTGGGGTACATAAAACACCGTGTGTACGACAAAAACAACACTAGATGATGAAAAATAGGGCAAGAGAAGCTTTTAATAGTGTTGATGTAGCCCACTCATTTGAAAACAGAATACAATTTTGCATAGACGTTGTAGGTGGACACATTAAACATATTTTGTGATACGAAATACTCTGTTTCAATCACATTCATCTAACAAATTGCATCATTACATATTGTTATGGTTTTTTATGTTATGTTTTAATTGTTTATTGTATAAAAATAATGTTGTTACATTATTAGCCAAGATTAAATTATCTTTAGTCACACAAATTTAAGATATTACTAAAATTTGAAGAAAAATAAAAATGTCTGGGAAAATAATAAATTTAGGTATAGGTAATGCTTCACAACAATGAAAGGATATAACAAATACAATCTTTTAAGAAAATAAAACATAGGGGGGCGCATTTAAAAAATTTGAGAAAATCGTAATTTTCTTTTTTGGCTCACCCTGTATACAGACATTGGTCGATGATTTTTTTTACAGTTACTTTTAACACTGAAACATATAATTTGCTTTAATACGCAACATAAACAATTATTTATTTATTACTTCTCGATATACATAGTGTTTATTTCATAGCGATTTCGATGTAAAAATGGTTCTAACTCTTTAAATACTCTGTATGGTTATGAACAACCTCATATTGTAAGAACAGAGATTATAAAAGGAATCTAAACATGAGGAAATATACAGGGTGGTCAAGTAAAAAATTGTTTGTGTTATCACGTAGTTATAGATCATCCTGTAGAGATCGACATATGTTCCAAATAACGAGCATATCATTATCTACAATTACACACTAAATACTCACCGTGCATATATGTGTGTATTAAGGGCACGTACAATGAATGAAAAACCAGCGGGACGTAAACAAAAGTATTTCGCCAAAAACAAAACCTAACATCTAGACAGACATATCTAATAGCAGCCGCAAACATCAAGGAGAGGTAATACCAATTACTTTTTCTGCGTAAGGAACACAAGTATATGTACAGGGTGAGTTTTTTTCATTTGTATGGGGATCTCGGAAACCATAAACGTTACATATTTGCTTAAATTGGGAAAGATTTGCTTATTCAGAAGACTAATCCAGATACGCGTTCGTTGATTTAAGAAAATGCATGACTTACTAGATATTTGTAAAAAAGTTAAATTCTTCAAAATCGTTTCAGCACTTTAATTCGTTTATTTCTAAAGATAGATAAAAATTGTTTAAATACAATTTGTAGATAATTTTGTGCCGAATAACGTCACCATACAAGTTTTTTTAATTTTGTTGAGCATTTTGAGGTTATGAAGCAAAGTTGATTTTTTTTTTAATGGAAACCATAGTTGGCTATAACATATTTTAATAATACATTTTTTCTGATTGTAATAATGTAAGGGTTGCATCACTTATTTCACTAAATAAAAGCACAATACACGTTTTTCTATTATTAGGTCTAACAAAAATCATATCTTGCAATGGAAAACAAAAGAAATTTACCATAAGTGTTCGAAATGTTCACCATTATTATCGACACACATGCGATGCCTTTTCAATAGGGAGTTAAGAGATTTCCAAATTTTACTCCCATCTAATCTGTTAAGGGCATTAATAACAGCTTCCTGTAGCTCCGGCTGGGTTGCATATGATCGCACATATACGAAATTTTTTATTACTCCAAATACAAAAAAGTCTTTAACTGAAAGATCACAGGAACGTGAAACCCATAAAATAGGACCATTTCCGGCTATCCACGAGTTCGGAAAAATTTCGTCTAAATATTTTTAACTTGCGCCTGATAGTGGAGTGGGGCACCGTCGTGTTGATACCGCTGTATGATTTGTTGAAGTCTTCCCTAAGAAATCGCAAATATCTATTTCCAGTTAAAGTCCCATTGAAAATAAATGGCCCAACACGCTGCGAATCAATAACACCGCACCATAAATTGTAGCCAAACTTAATTTGAGATCGACTTTTTTCTAAACGGTGAAGATTTTCCTGGGCCCACAGGTGTTCATTATTGTGACGTAACATACCACAGTTGTAAAATGTATTTCGTCGGTCCATAAGACCTGCATCGGAAAGTTGTTATTGTCATGCCAAACATGTTGAACCAATTACAAAAATTTAATCTTCTTTCATCATCACCAGGGTTCAAAGTCTGTCCAATTGAATATCTATATTTGTTTTGCTAAAGTTCTCGCTACTGTGCGTTGTGAGATTGCAACGTCTTATGCAATTTGCCGTGCTCGTGTAGATAGATTTTGATGAACAACAGCTAGAACATTTATCTGCACGTTTTTAACAATATTACCCCTATTTCTGGGCTTCAGAAAACCCCCAAACTCTTTTAGATTGTTGTATAAATTTTTGAAAGTGTCTAAAGATTGTTGAGGGCGATCAAAATACAATAATTGTACAAATGATATAACATTCGCTTTTCTCGAAATTTGCGTACACCATAACTAATTTTCTAAAGCAACTCTACACTGACAAAACTGATAAGAATTACATAACGAACGAACTGTCAAAGACGAAAATAAACAACGCTTCAGTTGGTTTACTTTTGTTTTCCATGGCAAGATATGTTTTTTGTTAAACCTAGTAAAAAAAGGTGTATTGTAGTTTTATTTATTAAAAAAGTGATACAACCCTTACATAATTACAATAAAAAACATTAACTCTTAGAATATGTCATAGCCAACTATGATTTCCATTTAAATAAATTCAACTTTGCTTCTTTCTTAAATCAACAAAAGCGTATGGATTAGTCTTCTACGGAAGCAAATCTATAACTACAAATGTGCAACTCTTATGGTTTCCGAGATTCCCATACAAATAAAGGAAAAAAAATATTCACTGTGTATACAAACAAATAATAATAAAAATATTGTCCATTGGATATGCAAAATTCCGATTTATCAAATTCAACAACTGACTTTATTATTGCAAGAAAAGCTATCAGGAAATCAAAACGTTGAAACTATAATAACATCGGAATTTCTAGTGCAACATGATTAAAGCTGTAATTCCACCAAACATTATCATGAACAAACATATTAATATACAAAATAGAAATAACCGTAAATTTATATAATTTATATAAATACGAGAAAAATTTCTAACGCAAATTATTAATTCACGGTGCACTCAAGGCGCTGACGCTGGTTAGATATACGTTAAGACGCTTCTACAGAGCGGTACTAGGACAAGGTGGAACGCTCATACTTCACTTATTGAATCTCGAGTTACTCGATAAAACTGCAAACGATAAACAAACTTGTTAGGGTTGTAACTATAATTAATAACCGTGTAGAAGCAAACTGGTAAAATTTATAGTGCCGTAATTGTAAAGTCCTAACAAAATTTACGATATACGTCTTCACATTTAACTGTAACCCTATCGGGATGTCGATACCCAACAAAAAATATTTGTAATCTACATCTTATTTATTTTACATCTCGAACTCAACTGAATTGAAAAAGAAAGCAACCAATTGCTCATTATTTTATACTGCTTAGATTCGTTAAATGACAATTTAGCACTAAAAGCATGAAAATATAAGATAAAACTCAACTAGCTACAGTAAACTGAGCCGAGTAAATTCTTCGCAAAATTCATAAAAATTACAAAGGCAGGCCAAGTCAGTACTCAACATATTCGCCTTTATGCAAACAACTTAATTGATATAAAACAAGAATTTAAACCATAATTATGATATTACAGCGTCACAGGATGAGAAAATTGCTGTGATTTAATTTCTCAAATTAAACAAGCCACCGAATTTATAGATCCGTACCAAACCAATTAAAACTTCTGTATTTATTTTTAATAATTATGGACCTGAACATGATAAATTTGGCCTATCGTGCTAAAGCACTCAGGAACACTTAGAAGGATGGATAGAGGGACATTGAATTGCCAAGATATGCCTATGAACCTTAAATTATTTCATATCATAAGTGAGAGGAAAACAACAACTATGGAGATCATTCCAGAGTTTAGAATCCGTGTAGAATATGGATTGCGCCCGTTTGGTACAAGTGGAGATTTGTACTGATGATTTGAATGAACGAACTGAGTATTCCTAGCAAAGGTGAGCCCGAGATGGTATCAAATAACGCAATTCAGCAGCGCAATAGCCATTGTAATACGGATAATACAAAGAAAGAGCTGAAGCGATTCTCGTATTTTCAAGGGACTGTATGTCAGGAGTTAAGGACGGGTCATTTATAAGCGTAATCGTTCTCTTTTGAATACAATCTACGATACCGGGGTGTGTTGGGGAGCACCAACCCAGAGGAGATAATTGTTTTCTAGATGAGGTCGAGTTTGGCTCTTATACAGTAGAAAGAGTTTTCGGGAGGTACAATACTGCTTAGATCTGTACAAAAAGCCTATTTTACTAGCAGCTGATTTGGTAGCTGACAGAATATGGTCAACCCATGATTGATTTGAAGACACAGTTATTCCCATCAGAGTAATAGAGCCTGAAAACTTAAGATCTGAGCCATTCATACCGGAAATGATTGATCTTTTTGGGGACACAAGGAAACACTGAGTTCTGTTAGCATTAAATTTAACTAGATTATTGCTTTCCCATTCGAGAATACAATGCATGTTTTGTTGATTGTATTTGCCATTTCAGCTTTAATGCCTTGAGAGATGGAATGTAGATTACCATTATGAGTAGACCGAGATGAACTACAACGAAGAGCGTTGTCCTCAGCAAAGCAATGGATTAGTTGTTGAAGAAATAAGGTCACTTATGTATAGCAGGAAAAATGTAGGCGTATAACTGATCCCTCTGGCAAGCTCGCGTTAATGCTAACTTCTTTTGAAAAACAGCCGTCAACTACGACACGTATTTGTCTTTTATCAAGGAAACTAGGAACACAGTTGATTAGTGTATCGATTAACCCAAACGAGGTGAGTTTGGCAAGTAAACACTTATGCCAAACTTGGTCAAATGCTTTTGGGATATCTAAATCTACTACAACTGTTTCACCGGATAGTTCTAATGTATTATTCCAAACTTGGGTCACATATGAAAGAAGATCACCTGTGGAACGCCTCTTCCTAAACCCATATTGGTGGTCACCAAGGAGTTAGTTTCAAGGAACGAGAGCAGTTGCTGATTGATTGATTTTTCCATGATTTTAGACAAAATGGAAGTATTGGCAAAAGGTCGGTAGTTCAAGGGATCGGTCTTATCGCCTTTTTTGGGTAAAGGTTGAACAAACTTTCATGATGAAGGAAATTCCCCAGAAGACATAGAGGTCGAATAGAGCTTAGATAGGGCTGGTACTAGTTCGGGGCATCATTTCTTTAAGATAATAGCTGGGATACCGTCTGGGCTAGTCACCTTATTGAGATCAAGCCTACTGATAATCCCCTCTAGGAGCTTGTACCGAAAATGAATCGGTTTTATGTGCATGTCTCTTCCACAATCATTGAGACTCGAGTTTGATGCAAATAAACCCACAGAAACATTGACTTTGTCTACAGAATCAGCAATCACAGATCCGTCAAAAGATGTGAGGGGGAAATGAAGATGTACCAAAGTTTTTACTAATGGCTTTAGCTAAAGACCAAACTTTACGACTTCCCACATCACTGCTAGTGATGGCACTTTTACAGATATTTCTAGCACCAACGTACTCTGCATGACTCTCGATTGTTTTATTAGATTTCCACTTAATATAGGGTTTATTTGAAGTGGAAGAAAAACTCAAAACTAAAATTCTCAATTATTTTTATTATATGTATATGGTGTAGTTAAAAAATAACCATATATATATATATATATATATATATATATATATATATATATATACAGGGTGTTCTAAAAGTCCATCACGAAACTCCGGGAGGAAAACCTACGGGCTAAAACAATAGCAGTTTGTAAGGAAATTTTTTTGGGATTGTCATTTGTTTGCAAGTTACGGCTTGTCAAAGACCGATTTTTTTAAATTTTCTTTTTAAATAACTTATGTAGTTCAAGGTCGATTAGTCTCTCATTTGACATACTTACTAATTAGATCAATTTCTATTGGAGCAGTAATAAAAAAGTTCCATTATGCGCCATTGTTTTGTTAATAACTTTTTTCTCTTGCCAAACATCGCAAAAATAGGAACATTATTATAAATGCAACAGTATAGTCAGAAAAGTAACTTATAATCCTTATGTTATGTGTGTAGTATTTTCTCTTGTATTGGTGTTTGTGTATTTGTATTTAGTTTTTTTTTGAGTTTGTCCTGCAATTGGTACTTGTTTCTGTTGGACAAATAAAATGTGTTATTATTATTATAAAATAGGAGAATCTGTCATACTTTGTTCGTGTAATTCCACTATCCAACTCTATCTCTTTGTAAAACCAGAATCGTTAATAAATAAAATAAAAAAATTGGTCTTTGAAAAGCCCTAACTTACAAATGGTAATCCTAAACAAAATTTCTTTACAAACTGCTATTATTTTAGCTCCTAGAATCTCGTCCCGGAGTTTCCTGATGGACTTTTAGAACACCCTGTATGTATGTATGTGTATATATATATATATATATATATATATATATATATATATATATATATATATATATATATATATATATAATACACACATAGACACAATGATTTTTAATATGAAATAGAGTTTTTAGCAGACAATAGTAAACCTTTGTTTATTAATCACAATTAATTAAACTAAATGTTTCCTTAATAACCTGAGAATAATGCACATTCTGGTTTCGTCCCGATAACATTAAAAAGTTAATTTTCTAAAAATGAAAGTTGCACAAACTTAAAGTTTATTTAAACTAAACTTTCTTGTTTATGTAAATCATTACCCACTACAAATATGATGCATGAAAATTTCCCTGAAGTCACCTTTCTGGGAACTTACTGTTTTATATCTTTTGTGTTACTTAAATTTTATACAACTTGAATACTAATTAGAGATACACGAAACTTTGTGACTAATTCAACATTTTGAATCCAATCGTACTGGTAAGACCTAGAATATAATGTATATAAAATTCTTTAGTAGAAACAGTCATGGCACGTAGAGCTAAGCTATTTACCCACATAAAAGCAGAAATGACGAAATGTATAAGGAAACATTGTAAACTGTACGTTTACCACCTAATGCACATGATCGTGTAATCTACGGAAAATGTCAAATCTAATCGATATACGTTAGGTAATTTAACATGGGAATAAGAGATGGCTTATAAGATTCGCAGTTCGATAGGGTGTCTGCATGCGGACCATATAGGCTAGCTTGAACCTAATACGTGTTCAGAATTTTTAGGTTGCTGATTGTGTATTGGATTCGCCAAACTTGATATACATCATCTAACAATATCCTCAAATTACAAAAGTAAGTAATCGTGGTAATATTTAAGTTTTAAACATCTTTCTCTGCGGTTCGTTAACCCTTTGTTGCCATTTATTAGATAGAATTAGCCTGTAGTACGTTTCAAGAAATGTGAGATTTGTATGCTTTTGTGTTTAACTTCGTCGATTTCAATTATATGATAATCTAGTTGTCTAGTGCACTATTCTATTTTAAGTATGGCAACCTTACGTGTATCAAATAAATAATGGGTTTAAGTAGATTCGTTTGGAATAATAAGTTTCGCTAGTATACCTAATTTTTAGGTATTGTTGAAACAATTTGTAAAAACTGAAAGATGGTTTGAAATTATTTTTAATTTTAGTGTTCACTTCTGCATGTCAAGTGTATCTGTTTGTTATTTACGATATAATATTTTTTACTTAATTGTTTAAATAGAGAAACATTTTTTTTGTTGTACACCTTATTACTTATATATATAATTTGTATAGAGGTGATGTATGGTTGGCTTCGTATTTTATATAATGCAATAACATTTATGAATATGTCAAGATTAATTAAAGATTCTAATTTCCATAGATTAACGTTTACAGTGTGGGCGGAAATAATTTAAGATTTGTTTGTAAAGTAAAATCGTCATAAACATAAATTATTGATTTATTTTAAAATGAGTTAAATATATATGTCTACTTGACGTAACATTTTTTAATTCTGATTAAAGTTCACAACATCGGAAAAATGACTTTATCGAGCAATTAAACAAAATGGATTGATTACATTTATGTTCTGCAACCTTACTTCGTGGAATTCCATATTAAATAGCACTAATGTCTTCATTACAATATAAATCCACAATTTAGTTTATAAAATTATTTATTTCTCTACGTGTTGCAGTACAATATGTATCATTATCAAGAAAGAGTATATAAGTAAAATAACAAACAAGTGGTTATGATTAGTCATTAAGGTAAAACAGCAGATTTGACGTAAATTATAATTCTATATTTAAAAAATCTGTTAAAGGTGAGTCCATAAGATCAACCTGTTCGCTCATTAGTGGTGTTTCCTGTTTATGTTTATCATTTTTGAATGCTTCCAAAACATCTAAGCTGTGTTTTTTATTACAAAAATGTAAAAATTTGTTATTATTTTATCAAGTCATAAGGTGATTATGTACATCTAATAAGTTCCTTGTATCTAATGTCAAAGTTCCTGAATAGAATTACAGAATGTGGAATATTTTGTGTCGTTTGAAAAAACATGGATGCTTTGGAGAGAGAGGGCGCTATCCCAGTGACCTGCAATTTTAACGAGTAGTAGAAGTTGGGAAGGAAGATTGGTGCTGCAGCACTAGAGACCGTTTTATAGCCACGCTGCGTTATAAATTGAAAAATTGTAACAAAATTTAGTTAGTATTGTGATAATGAAACATAAATAATACGTTCCTTATTAATTTTTTAAAAAGTGAAAGAATAAAAGTGCAATTATTATCAAGCTGATGATAATAGAAAGATTACGCCATAATTTAAAATCGTGTTAAAGGTGACGTAATAATTTAAAACAACGCGTTTCCACGTATCAGAAGCGGCCATCAAAGGTGTTTAATACTGAATAAAAACTATACAGTAATCGATTCAATGTAATAAATCCATATATAACGAACAATAACTTTTATTGATGTTCAAACAAGAAGCGTTGCGGTTTGTGGTTCATTTTGCTATTTGTTGTCGCAAGATTTTGTAGTTAAAACCATAGACAAGTAAAGTGATCATTAAAGGACTGTCAATATATCCAGTAATTAATAACAAAATCGTTAAATTATTGGAAATAAAGGTGGAAAAGTGTTATTCCACAACAAAGCTCCAAATAAGGTATTGGGAGAACAAAAGAAATAAGGCACCATCAGGCAGCATCACCCGTTTGAGGCCTCTGCCACTAGTCCAAAAACGCACAACACGTCATCAGCCTTCAACTGAGTGACAGATAAGCACAATTTATCCTTATGTAAATAAAGAAACTTTTGTGTTTTATTTTCTTTGAATTTGAATATAAACTTTGAACTGAGAACATTCCCTTCAATTTTGATTGAAAACTATTGTTCTATGTTAACTGATAAGAGTACTAACCCAGTACTAAGACTGATCCTTATTTACGTATTTTAAACAAAGCATTGGTGTATTTCGTCGAATTTGGATTTAATTAAGTAGGTATACTAACGTTTGATTTATTTCACTATTGACTATTACGAATATTAAAACGCTTATACAAATACCAAAAGCTTTAATTCAGAAAGAAGCAAATTTAATGTATTTAGCAATTATACATATAAAGTTCAATGGAATGCAAACTTGATAAATGATCATAATATCTCATATTAATATAACCAATTCTTGTGTTATTTCATTTAGCTAGAGCATACTAATAAAGGAAAGAAAAAGGGAATTTGTTAAGTTCAAACCTGCATATTCATTTACTTTATTTTGAAGTTTTATATAGCAACCTTCCGAGTCCCAAAACGGATTTTTTGTACGAATAAAACATAAAACTTTTTCTCCAACCACTTTTACCTTTATATTCAGTGATTTTTTTTCAGTTCACTATTTGATTGGGAACCCCTCATTATCGAAATGAAATCAATTTTAGGTTAATTTATAACCTTTAAGTTCCTATCCTTACCACGTTTCTATTAAATAATCTAAGGCAGCACGAATACAAAGCAAACTTAATTTAATGTTGAACAAAGTTGAGAAACATAAAACTAACAAATATAAACTAATGTATGAAATGAAAATTAATTGGTTTTAAATTGAAAATAAGGTTTACAGTGCATTTGTGCAGTTGTGTAAATTCGATGGAAGTGTAGCAACTAAATTGGATTCTGAACTACTGGTAGAAGGTTGTGCCTCGGATTAAGATCTTGTAGATCAAGTAGAGATAAAAGCAGAAGTGAATCGTTACTTCCGTCAAAATATGTAGATTTGTGCGAGTGGATTTCGATGTAAATTACAAATGCGTTCTATTGTTACGTATTAATTACCAAATTCTAGTGACTCCTGGTGTAGTAATGGTATAACAGACTTGAAACATTTGAAAGATAAAATTAAAAAGCATTCTCTGTCGGCAGATCACATGAAAAGTTCTATGAATTACGGTACCTTTTATGATTGATATTCGATCACAATTGGATAGTGCATACAGAAAATCTATAAAAGACTATAATGAAAATGTAGCAAAAATCGATATTTCTTAGGTAAACTTATCGATTGCGTTAAATATTGTGGTGCATTTGAGTTGGCATTGCGAGGGCACCATGAGACACAGTCATCTGAGAATCCAGGTGTGTTTCGAGGACTGATCAACTTCGTATCAGAGTTGGACTCTATATTTAAAGAGTATATGGAGAGAAATACTATTTTTAAGGGCACCTCTAAAATCGTGCAAAATGATTCGCTAGAGTCAATGTTATCAGTTGCTCAAAACAAAATTAAATCAGAAATTAAACTAGCTAACTTTGTTGCAGTACAAGTAGATGAAACTACCGATAGTTCTAATAAAACGCAAATGGTCTTTATCATACGTTACGTTTTAAATGGAATTATTCACGAAAGGTTTCTGAAATTCATTAAACCGACAGGCACCGCTGCAGGGATACTAACAAATGTAATACTTGAACGAATTAGAAAATTTGGATATTAGTAAATCCCCGAAAAATTAATTGCTCAAAGCTACGATGGAGCCTCTACTATGAGTGGAAAATTAGGTGGTGTTCAAACCAAAATTAGAGAAAATATACGACGGCGATTTTCATTCATTGTTACGCCCATCAGTTGAATTTAATTTTACAAAAAGCAGCGAGTCAGGATAAAAGTGTAAAAATTTTTTGCTAATATGCAAGGGTTTTCAACGTTTTTCAGCAGATCACCAAAACGCACATCAGTTCTAGATGAATTTGTGAAAGTTCGTCTACCTAGAGCTGCACCTACAAGATGTAATTTCACCACCCGTTGTGTAGAGACTGTATTTTTACATCAAGCCGACATTCTAGCTTGTTTAGAAAATTATCGACTCTGAGGAAGATTCTAAAACCCTAAATCAAGCTATTGGGTTAAAACATTCCTAAAAGCGAAGATTTTTATACTGGTTCAATTTTTTCATCTGATAATGCCAAATAGTGAAATTCTGTTTAGCCAGCTTCAAAACGTTCTACTGATGTCATAACGGTTAAAAACAACGTAGCATCTTTCAAGGTGTCTACAAAAAGTGAGAAATGATATTGCAAACAATTCAAACAGCTTGTTTTCGCAAATTCCTTCATTCTCCTGTGCCAAAAGATCCAAAATGAAGACTCAAACGTCGTATATCTCTAGAGGTCTGTGACATAATAATTTCTGAAATTGACGAACGATTCAGTTTTAGTGACCACTTAATAATTGCACAATTATTCTACAGCGATATGTTTGAAGAGTATCAGAAGAGTTTTCCGAACCATATTTTAAAATTAGTTAAAAAAAGACTTTCCCGTCATCAATCATTTAAAATTGAAAACTGAATTAGAAGTCATTTATGAGCGAAATGATTTTCATATTTCTGACGGAAATGCAGGAGCCATAGCAATTCTCCAGTTATTCATAAATAATAACCTTTGTGACACATTTTCGGAAAGTGTAAAATTGTTAAATATTTTGTGTACATTACTTATGACTGCTGTTGAGAGCGAGCGTTGTTTCTCTACGTTGAAGAGAATAAAAACTTTTCTACGTAATACTATGGGGCAGGATAGGTTGTCAGCTTTGGCTATGCTCAGTATAGAGAAGTCTCTCATAAAAAATATGCCAAATTTTAACGAACTTGTGATTGACCATTTTGCCAATAGTAAAGTGCGGAAGATAGACTTAAAGTTCAAAACTATTTAAACAAATTGAAGACAGTACCCGTGCACCGAGGCAAATTTCTTCAAAACAATCTTAGTGTTAGTTATATTAATATTCATCTGTATAGGTGTATCAAAACCCTCACGTGTGTTAAGAAGAGTTCTTACATTGTCTTACATAGAAAATGATTATGGACTTAGATTTAGGGCAGATCAGAATTATAACCTGTGCAATGTACAATGCTGTCGCGCCTATTTCAGTAACTACTGCGGAAAGTGAAATGTGTTTCGTATATCTCTACTTTGGAACTAGTAGATACGTTTTGGGCATTACAATGAGTCGAGATAGGCTTACTGTCTTACTTTATTGGCAATGTTATCTACTGAGAGGAAAGTGATTGTACAAATTCCTGACTTTAATAACACGGTGATCGACATTTTTGCAAATACCAAGACTAGAAGAGCTGATTTCCTCTACAAGTATCAGAGTAAGGTATTCTAATTTATTCCGCAATTGTATACATATATTGTGTCCAAATTCTAAACACATGCATTATTTTCATTATCAAAAAACTGTTCCCCAGTGGCGCGTTTTCGAGAGGTTTCTACCTCCGGGCTACTCACAGCGAATCCATTGCCATACTTTGACTGTCCTCCCTCCAGTGGCGGCATATATTCATTGGAAGCGTAGATAATAATTAGAGATGGAAAGTTCCCATATACTCGTATAAATGCTATAAAGTAGTTCCTTTTGGTTTGACGTTGCGCATATCGACTTTCAATCAGTTTCAAAGTTAAAAAAAACTACATTCGGTTTATGAACATTTTTCGTCATAAATATCTTGAGGTTCAAGAAAGTTCAATGACTTGGAATTTCAAAAAAATATCTGCAGTGCTTACACGAATACCCCGCAGCCACATTAACTTACAGCCAATACAAGTGCCCTGCCGATAGAAATAGTCACGAACGATATGTCATTCCTTTTTCGTACTATGACAAAAAGTAAATTACTTTTTGTACAGTTGCTATGGGAACATGAAATCCCGAAATCGGGCACTTTTGATACGAAATACTGTCACAATATAACGACTTATTTAGGTGGTTGGAGAAAAAATAAATTTCTAACAGTTATCCAGACAACATTATCGACAGAGAACAAACATAGATCAGAACAAATCTTACAATTTTCACACAAGATTCGTAAATTTGTGCAATGTTCAATTTAATAACAATAATATAGAATTTCTTAATAAATGTTTTAAATTTTGCTCTTTTCCTATATTTATTAACAAAATTCAAAATATTTTAGCAGTCGAAAGCGAAACGCATCTTAGTAATGGTCATAATTTACTTATAGAGGTTTCGTTGAAAAAGGAACAAACTTATAACAAAATTTACTATAATCAGTTAACAACAAAATTTCAACAAGATGTGAAATAAAGTTTTCAAAACATCAATATCTGCTTGACAGATTTAGAGCAGCACCAAATTTTATACAAAAACCCACAAGCACCAAAACTATACGCTCTTACACAACTCCAAAAACCATTAGAACAGTAGTTTGTTACGTCCTAGCACCTAATCATATTTTAGGAAATAAATTAAACCACCAAATAAAATATTTAAGGGAAAAATCAAAATATTCTATTAGCAATTATTTGGAACTAATTAATAAACTATAAAACATAGAGTTACTATATTACTTAATTTGTTTCTGTGTTAATCAGAATTATTTCACATTCAATAATAAGATTTATTTACAAAAAAAAAAATGGTTTACCTATGGGCAGTCCACTTTCGCCCATTTTAGCTGACATCTTTAGAGATAATTTAGAAGATCAAATTTTTTAATTAAATGTTTCTGATAAGATTGTATTTTGGTTTCGTTATGTTGATGATATTAGCATGTCTTTATAGTTCATCAGATTTCATTGATGAGTCTTTAATCAAGTCAATTAGTACCCTAACAGAAAATTTATTCTAGAGGAACAACAAAATAGAGCCATTAATTTGATAGATTTAAACATAAACATTCTCCATATTCAGAAAACTTTCACATTCAACCATTACAATTCCAAACGATCGAGGAATAAGTTCAAAAGTTCGAGGTAAACTTTATTTATGTATTTAATAAAATAATAATAATTTTTACTAACATATTTGCTTTTGAACTTATTCGTTCATAACAAAAACTTATAATAATAAAGTAAATTAATTGTTATCTCATTAAATTTAGAATTTACATCAGTTGTATATACATCAAGACAACATTTAAATCGATTGCGGCTTGTACTTAGATAGCGCAGTTGGTTAGCGCGGTATTCTAGCAAAGTACAAGTCGTAGGTTCAAATCCTGCTCGAGGTAAACTTTTTATTTATGTATTTAATAAAATTAATAATAATTTTAATTAAATACATATCAATTTCATATTTTCGAGAAATATCATAATAAGCAGCTCACACATTAGAAAAGAACAAGTACAACGAAGCTTTTAAAACTAACACCGCTCTTCTTAAATATTTATTTAAGGTGAACGATGCAACTAACGACATTTTGAAGTCGGATATTTACTAATTGAACTGCACATTCTGTAATTGTGTTTATATTGGAAAAACGTTTAGGAACTTTGATAATAGATACAAAAAAACACATTGGATGTTATATAAACATACAGACAAATCAAATTATGCCAAACATTTAATAGTAAATAATCACTTCACAAAACCAAAATTAAATTTTCACATTTTTGTAATAAAAAAGACATATTATATGTTTTGGAAGGATTCCAAATTTATAAACATAAACAGAAAGTACTTTTAGTGATCAAACAGATTGACCCTGTAGACTCACCTTTAATAGATATTTTAACTATAGAATTATAATTCACATCAAGTTTACTGTTTTACCTTAATAATTATTTGTTACCATAACTACTTGTTTGTTATTGTACTTATATGTTTTCTCTTGATAACGATACGTTTTGTATTGAAACTCGTAAAGAAATAAGTAATCATAAAAGAAATTTTGGAATTACATCGCATTTAAGACATTAGTGCTATTATACTTGATTGAACTTTTGCTTAATAAGTATATGATTTATTAAGATAATAATGATAATATGGACTAATAATTTTTACCTCAACTAATTTTGAATACAGTTTTAATCAAAATTAAGAGTAAGAGATCCAATTTTTAACATTATAATTGCATTTACGTGATTGTATAGAGAATCCCTTAATTGATTTCTTGCACATTTTTCAATTTTTCGTAAATCTTAACGGAAATTATGTTAGCACTCACAATTAATTAATAGCAGATTACTGGTAAAACCAGAATTTGGGTTATTGTAGCAAGGGTTAAGTTTCTTAATTTATTTCCTTGCTTTCCTTAACTTAACTGTTAGCAAAGAAAGGAAAGAACTGGAATAAATTTTTTTTAGGATAATAATGCAACCTCTTTTATAATAACAAAACAATAAAATAGGAAACATTGTGAAAACAATAACAATAATCTATTTCAAACAGCCGTTTAAAACTTCATGTCAGATAGAGGTCAATAGACATCTAGATTCTAACTTAAAAAAATTTCAAAGTATTTTCAATCATATTTATTTAATATTTAATATTTACGCTTATTTCGCTTTATGTTTAAAAAATTTTATAAAGAAAACTTATGTAAAATTAAAATTTCGTTTAAGAAATATGTCTGCACATTTTCCTATAGAACTAATCATAATTTTAACCAAAACTTAACCCCTGCATTAGGAATGTTTTGCCGCTAAATTCACGTAGTATCAAACAATTGTATAGAACGTAATTAATCTATTTGATTAAAGTCTATATATTGGTATTTTTATACCATTGAAATATACCACTGTTTCAGAAATATTTGATACATATCAAAAACAGCAACAGCAATTTCTCCCAAAATCTAATCACACGCACAACCATACGCACACGCACACGCACACGCACACGCACACGCACACGCACACGCACACGCACACGCACACGCACACACACGCACACGCACACGCACACGCACACGCACACGCACACGCACACGCACACGCATACGCACATTCACACGCACACGTACACGCACCCGGACGCACGCGGGGACATGTGCATCTGTAGGTTGGAATGTAAAGATATTAAAATATAGCAGACACAAAATGGTATCCAATGACACAAAATGTGTAAATAAAAATGTGTAATGTGGTGGACACAAAATGCCATCTTAAAAGATAAAATCAAAGAAAAATAATTTTCGCCCATCGTAACGATATGACTACATTTTACCAACGAAATCAGTCGATTCATAAACCTTTTTGTTTTGGTGAATACAAAATGATATTGTACAACATATTAACAAAAATTTTCTTTGCTCCCTAAACTCAAATTGACCCATAAGGGCTCTCAATATAGTGGATTAAAAATTGCGTCCATTAATTTTTAATCACAAGTAATCATAGATACGGTAGGTACATAGTGTAAGCGACTTTCAGCTTAAAACCTTAATAGTTATTTACAGTTGAGTGCGTTAATAGTGGATATTACAGTGCGACAGCTTCTTCTGAGCACTGTTTCCTTAACGCACGAGACGTATTAAATTTTTTGGCCGACAACAAATGCGAAAATGAAACATAAATATAAAAGACGTCTATTTAATTGCGTTACCATCATCAATAAACATAACCAACATTAATAAATCGCTAAAATGTCAACTTTTACTTACTCCTGCAAAGTCTGTCAATTATCGTCATCACTGTTTAAGTTATTGAGAGATGGCGGTATTTTAACTATATATGTGGTGTGGGACACCACACGACCTTCCATCCTACAAAAAGGAAGTTAAAAGAAGTGAAATAATTTTAATAAAATTTTTTTAGAATAATTATATCTTTATATACTTTTATAATACGCTCATCACGTAAATATGCAACAGTTTAAAAGCAAAAACAATAATCTATGTCCCACAGACGTTTAAAACTTCAGGACAGAAAGAGATTAGTAGACATCTGGATGCTAACTTAAAAATTAAAGAAATTAAGTAATTTTAATCATAATTTATTTTAGCATAACTATGCAAGCTTTTTCATACGTTTATAAAGAAAACAGACAACATTGTAAAAACAAAAACAGTAATCTATGTCAGAATGACGTTTAAAACTTCATTTCAGATTCTATAAAATATCAATGATATATGTTATCCATTTTCATTCATATTTAATTATTTTTTAAACTTACCTTGCATTATATTAAGAAACTTTATAAAGAAAAGTTATGTAAAATTAAATTTTCTTTACAAAATATGTCTGCACTTTTTCTAATAAAATGAATCGTTATTCAGATATTGAAACAATTTGAACTTACACTTAAATTGTACATTAGGAATTTTTTTTACCGCTACATTATGCGTCTTATCAAAAAATTTCGTAGAATATAATTAATCGATAATTTAATGTCTATGTTTGGGTATTATTATATCTTTGAAATATGCAGCTGTTTTAGAAATATTTTATATATTCCAAAAACTGACCCGAATGAACCCCCCTCTCCGCCGCTGGATTTCTCCCAAAATCTAATCAGCTCTAATCCAAATGAAAACAAGCTCAAATACAAAATTTTAAGTACGTATTTTTTTTTGGAGTTATCGTGGAAACTAACACCCCCACCAACCCCCACTTGCACACGCACGCACGCGCACACACACGCACAAAACCCACCACACACCCACCCACACACCCACCCACCCACCCAACCCAGCCACCCTCCCGCCCGACACACCCACCCACCCAGTTTCAGTACAGTGAATGGACAATTCAGTTGTTGCGGCAGCATCTACAGCTTATGATGTTGAACCATTAACATTTTGTACCCGTTATTCCCAACCGCAGAAACAGAGAATCCATGTTGCTTGTCCAGCTCTTATTGGACAATACAATAAATATATGGGTGGTACTGATAGGATGGACCACAACGTCGCGTATTACAGAGCTTCTACTCGTGAAAAAGATGGTGGTGGCCTACATTTACGTGGTTATTAGATGTCTCTGTACATAATGCCTTGTAGCTGAAGAATCATGCTTACCAAATACAAAAATAATCCCAAGGGTCCTGGTCGCCCACGAAGATCAAAGTGCAGTTTGGATAACAAGGTGCCTAAGTTAGTTAGACTGGATGGTATTCGGCATTTCGTTGAGCCTTGCAACCGACGCAGATGTACTAGACTAAATTGTAAAAAAAAAAAACTATTCTACCCAAAAAGATTAGTGTTTTAATAAACGGTTTTGGTTGCAATCTGAATATTTTTTTTTGCTTATAGTTTTCTCATATTTTTTGAATCTTACAAATCCAGCAAATAGACTTAATTAGCGAAAAACTTATCAAACAAGAAACATTTCTTCTTCTTCTTCATTGCAAGAATTATATTGAACATTAGTTTAACATAATAATGGATTATTCGGTTTATAACATTATTTCGTTGAAGATATCGGCTATTACTGCCTCAACACAATGACTATGCTATCAAGTAATTAAACACTTATTGGTGTGTTAATTTGGCGACCTAGGACATTATTTTAGTAGAATACTTTACGTTATCATTATTAGTTAATAGTTATTTATGTAACAAGGCGACTGGCCTTGACGATATTCCAGCTACCGTCCTTAATAAATGCTACCCTGAGCCAGTACTTCTATTGTCCAAACTTTTCTCAATCTCCCTGTCATCTGGAGAGTTTCCATCGCCGTGGAAGTTGGCAAATGTTATAAAAAATAAAAAATTTGGTGTTGTGGTTGTTATATTTTAAGAAGTAAATTGCACTACGGTCTAGCTCAGTGAGGTACAAACTTATGAAACTAACTGTAATTGAGAACTCATTGATCTCTAGGTGCGAGGGAAGGAGATATTTTTCCGTAGATGTAATCGGTATTAGCACTTTTTTATTGGACGTCACTCAATTTCTAGGTTTGATAATTAAAATACAACAAAAATTGAGAACGGTTGTATCTCAAAGCATAATAGGTAACCTGAATAATTACTAAATAACTGTATTTGCATGTATACTAAATAAAGCAAAATGTCTGATTAATATCAGCACAAAATAACTAAAAAGGTTTTTCTCGTATATCCTTACGAGCCTACTAAATTAAACACTGTACAACCTTATAATCTATGTTTGCTTAAAATTCAAAATGCAATATGATCAACACTATATTCAATAATCAAACGTGTATTGACCTATGTCAACAAATTACGGCTGTGATAGGTTATAAACTCAAATAGTTTTATCTTAGGAGCAGAACTCAGCTGTTCCTTTTTTTAACCGTATCAAAACAATACTAACTGACCCGTCATTTACTTAAACGGCACTAAAAGTATAAGTACTTACTTGTATAATATAACTATTTTAATCCTATCTTAAACGAACTGTCACTTGAGAACTTTCATTTCCAATTCCAAGACAAATATACGATATTGTAAAGGTAATTTCCATTTGTATTCAACGTACAAATAAACGAAATCTAAAACGAACTGTAGCACGTATTAACATAAGGTAACTTTCTCATTAAATGTTCCACGTAGAATAGATATAACAACATGTGTGATTTATTCAAAACAAATGTATCTCCATTTATGTTCATGGAGATGACTGTACATTATCATCGCCAGTTTAAGCAAGTAAAGATCGTGACGTCACACCACGCTTCTACGATACGGAAATTTACCAAGTTAAAAGCTTTTTATTAAGATAAGCGGTTTCCTTGTTCCTACTCTTTTTCCCTATTAAATATAATATTTAGAAAATGTAATTAGAAGCCTTTACATACCTTATAAAAGGGAGTAAAACGCAACAAAGGATAAGGTACTGAACCATAGCAGGCACAAGACGGAAATGCGTAAGCGTGTTCAATTCACGTTGCGCATAGAACAAAAATTGATGTCTAAAATATACACAGGGACGTTCGTAATTAAGTAGAATAAAGAGAAAATATCTAGATATAAAAAATTTAATTATTGAACGAAAAAAGAAATGCTTAAAGATACTAATGTAATGAATCAATAATAATGCAAATTTCGAAACTTATATTAAGGTAATGGTAGACAAGAATTGGCACGTTACAATGTCCAGTCTATTCCTAAAAAGGGCGACAAAACCGATCCCTCAAGCTATCGACCAATAGATACCACTTCCATTCTGTCGAAGATCATGGAGAAAGCCTTCAACCACCAACTACTTTCGTTACTCGAGTCCAATAAACTCTTAAACGACCACCAGTATGGGTTCAGGCAGTCGTTCAACGGGTGATCTTCTTTCATGTGTCGCCCAACTTTGGAATAACACATTAGAGAGATTCGGTGAAACAGTCGTAGTAGCTTTAGATATTTCAAAAACTATTGACCATATTTGGCACAAGTGCCTACTTGCCGAGCGCACTTCGTTAGGCTTATCCGATACGCTCATCAATGGGATATCCAGCTTTCTTGACAAAAGACGTATACACGTTGTTGTCGATGGCTTCTTTTCGGAAGAAACTACTATTAACGAGGAGTACCCCAATGGATCAGTGATAGCTCTAACACTTTTCCTGTTGTAGATTTCCTTAACAACTAACCCGATCCATCGCTTTACAGATGACAGCACTCTACATTGTAGTTCTTCTCAGATTTCCCACAACAATAAGTCTAGACAGGACGTTAAGGTGAAAATGGCAGCCTCAGATCTGAATAGTACTTCACATCGCAACAACTCCTTTTACTGTATAAGGCTCAAATTCGGCCTCATGTGGAATACAATTCCTCCCTCTGGGTCTGTGCTTCCCAATAAGCCCTTGATATGGTAAACCGCATCCAAAAAAGAGCTATCAGGCTTATAAATGACCTATCTATAACTTCTTACCTACCTACAGCCTCTTGAGCATAGAAGAATGATTTCGGTTCTTTCCTTGTCCTATCGCTATTACCATGACAGGTGTGCCACCGAAATACACTTCTTAATACCTTCGCAGGCCATTTTCGCTAGGAACACTAGGTTTTCTCATTGACACCATAATTACGCACTCAAAATTCCATCGTGTCACACTAAATGGGCTCAATCTACATTTTTCCACACGGCTATCAAACTGTGGAATGCACTACCCAGTTCCTGTTTTCCTACAAACTTTGAATTAAGTCAATTTAAGGTACCCATTCAAAACATTTCACAGCAGGCTAAGAATATCCTTAAATTCTCCCAGTGTTCCTGAGTGCTTTAGCATGTTAGGCAGATCTTAGCTTGTTCCGGGAATACTATAAATAAAAAAAAAGTTAGTGTTGCTTGCAATAAGCATGACTTTCACACAACATTTTTTCAACATTCATTAAAAAGAACAGTTCTGCTAAGTGGATATTAAATTTAAAGATGTTTCAGTTGCTAGTACACTGACTTCTGGTGGGGTATCGGAAAAAATCTTCATCGTTACTGTCAATATCAATAATATTTCACATTCTAAGCTATAAAGTTATTTTTAAACTTGAACATTTTTTTATTTACTTAAATATACTGTCAAACCAGAATAACTTCTGCTTGTGAGAACAGGGCTTAATCTTTTCGGTTCAGCAAATGTAAATAACAATTAACTATTGCGTACTGCTAAAATGCATTGTATTCATAAATTAGTAGGGAAACCGAACGTGGACGAGAATAGAATACCGAAATGGAACCTAAGAGTTAAGAGTTTGGAATAACAATTAAAAAGGAATTTTAGAACATTCTAGAGACTAGAATTTCATAATAATAAAGTATCTTTATATTAGTATTATTAGTAAATACTAGCGACAAACGAACGGATATATGACTCATAGTTGTATCAGAGAGATATTTATATATTCTGGAATTATTTAAACATTTGCAAAACGTTGCAAGTGCGGCGGAGGTCTAACATTATTCGAATTCGTTCATGAGACATTGTTCTATTATTAATTTCGTTTACTAGTTTTATAGTTCGTTTGTTAAATAGACAATTTATTGTGTAACTAGTTTAGTGGACTATACAACTATGAGTAATTTAAGTACCTTGGCAAATTTCTTAAAAAGAAGAAAGTTTGATGAAAATTAAGCATCAGCATAAAGCACATTTTCCGGTGCTCCAGAGACAGAGGAATCTTATAAAGACGAAAAATTCCGGCATAGTAGAAATACTAACAATACTGCCATTAGTGCAATAACAATAATGTAAACTCGTCTTATGAGTTTACATTATTGTTATTGCTGCAAATAAATTAATATTATCTTTTTGTACGTATGTAGCTTCAGTTTTGTGTAATAAAAGTCCTCGTATTTGCCAAAAATAAAATAGAAGGTACTAGTATTTTGTAAAAAAATCTATAATTTTTTTTTAAATTTGTAGATATTCAGTGCGCATCAAAGCAGTAACATTCAATTTACCTTTATGAAACTGTAAAGAAAATACAAAGCGGGGTTCAAGAGTGGGGTGATAGATTTAATTGAAGAAAACAGAAAAATTTAAGTAGCACAAAATCGAGCAAAATCAAGCCAATGATAGAAGCAATACTAGTTTGTACTTGACAAGAAATGTTCATTCAGCGGCATAGAGATTCTGGGGAACTTAAAATAGAAGAAAATTATGCCAACGAAGGCAATTTTCGTGCAATTTTAAAAACAGAGATAAGGGTGATAAATTATTAAGAGAGATATTAATAAAATCAAGCAAAAGAGAGGTATAGATTAGCCCAAGAATCCAAAATGGAATTATATACAACATAAAGAGTATTATACTAAACACACTTGTAGGTAACAAAAATAAATGAGGTGGGGACGTTTTATGTTTTAATAGACGAAACTACTAACATTTCAACAAAAGAGCAAGTGTGTGAGATATGTAAGTAAATACAAAATTCATGAAGATTTCTTACAATTTGTTGTGAATGAAAATTTAACAGGCGAAAGTTTATCAAACATAATTATTAACATTTTGGATTAGATTTAAATTACCTTGTGAGCCAAGGATATAACAGTGTGAGTAATATGGTGGGAAAATTTAATGGCGTTCAGGCGCTTGTTCGTGGCAGTTACCCTAAAGCCATTAGCAGTTTCAAAAGCTTGCAAGGTACAACAAATAATAAATTATCTTAATATCATTGAAAGACTATTTTAATACACCAGAAAGAAAAACTGTCCTCTTAAAAAATATTGAAGTATCTGCTGACAATCCTTCAGCGAAGATTTTTAAAGGATTATATGCAACACACTGCCCTTCAAAGTACGAAGCAGTAAATGGATTTCTTTAATTATATCATTTTTTTTTATTAGCACGCACTTGGCGTATACATTGCAACTAGTTTTCACTATCTAGCAATTTTGTTTGAATAATTCTTACTTAAATCTAAGTCTAAGGTCTTAAATCTAGGCAAGTCTTAGCGTTGGATGTATGTGTTCCCATTGGCGTACTCCACATATGTTTTAAAACACTTCTTTCACATGTTTTAATTGCCCTTAGCTTCACTATCACTAACTTAACTTACACTAGTTCAAAAGGTTTTTACCTTTTTAACTTACGAATAAGTCCACTGTTTTTTCTCGCGAACCGTTTAATCTCCTTGCTGACCAGAGGCACTTTCAGGTCTTTGTGGATGTCATCATTTCTGATGTACCATGGTGCGTTGACAATGCTCCTTAGTACTTTATTCTGAAAGGTTTGTATCATTTTGACATTAGATTTCTTGGTGCATCCCCACAGTTGCACTCCGTAGGTCCAAACAGGTTTTATAATCTGCTTGTACAGCAACACCTTATTATGTAGAGACAGCTCGGAACGTCGTCCAAGTAGGCACCACATTTTTCTGAATCTAACGCAAAGTTCTTCGCGTTTTTTCTTGACATGTTCTTTCCACTTGAGCTTGGCATCTAATGTCATGCCTAGGTATTTCGCTGTGTTAGCATGAGGGATTACTTGGTGATTAATTATCACTGGTAAATAATCTATTCTTTTGTTCGTGAAGTTTATATGTCTAGACTTGCTCTTATTTAGCTTAATTCGCCATTTCTTGGTCCAATTGGTGACGTTGTTGACAGCTGCTTGCAGTTTATTTGTAGCTGTTTCGATTTCGTTGCTTGTAGCTAGTAATGCAGTGTCATCAGCGAATTTAGCAGTTACTTCATCACATTTAGGGATGTCGCTGGTTTAGAGCAGGTACAATACCGGCCCAAGGACGCTTCCTTGTGGTACACCTGCAGAAATATATTTAGTTCTGAGTATTCTTCGCCATATTTCACTCTGAATTGGAGGTCAGAGATATATGATATAAGTATTTGATTTATCTTTTTAGGCAGATCATTAGCTAGCTTGTATTCGAGGCCCTCGTGCCATACTTTATCGAAAGCTTGGGCCACGTCCAGAAATATAGCTGAGCATATTTCTTTTTCTTCTACAGTTCTTTCAATTACATCAGTGATGCGACGCACTTGATCGATGGTTGAATGCTTATTCCGAAAACTAAATTGGTGAGTCGGGATAAGTTGCTTTTCTTCTATAATTGGTTTGAGTCGTTTTAAGAGAAGCTTCTCAAACAGTTTGGATATGATTGGAAGTAGTGAAATTGGTCGATACGACGACTTCTCTCTGGGTGCTTTGCCCGATTTGGGGATCATAGTAATTTTAGCAACCTTCCACTGCATCGGTACGTACTGTAGTCGTAGTGCAGCATTGAATAGGTGTGTAAGTTTCATTATGCTCTTTTTTGGCAGTTCTTTAAGGACTTGGCCACTTATAAGATCGTAGCCAAGTGCTTTTTTGGCACTTAGGTTCCTTCGAATCTCTTTTGAAATTTCGTTTGGAGTCATAGGTTCTAAAGGTCTATCTTCCTGTTATTTATCTCAGGTAAGAGTTCGTTGTCATCAGCTGGATGTGGTTGGAATGTGTTTGCTATGTGCTCAGCAAATAGCTCTGCTTTTTCGCTATCTTTCTTTGCCCAGCCACCGTTTTCTTTACTAATAGCGGGGTTTTGGTTTTGTGGACATTTTAATCTATTGGTGGCCTTCCAGAGAGAGTAATCAGTGTCTTTATCGTCTGTTAGACCCCTTAGAAATTTAGAGAATGTTTCATTTTTAACAGCTTGAATCTCCTGCTTAAGTTGTTGATTTAATCGGTTAAGCAGTGTCTTGTCTGCAGGTGATCTGGTTTGATGCCATTTCTTTCGTGCTTTGCGTTTCGTCGAGACTAGCTCTCTAATTTCTCTTGGGTAGTTTATCCCTGGTGTTTTGTTTTTTAGCAATGGGGTGTTGTTCCATGCCGCCTGTTGTAGGTTGACAATGAGCAATTTTGATTCTGTGTCTAGATGGTCGATTGTTTTTAGTGAAACGTTCAATCTGACACGTTCTTCCACTTCTGCTCTAAATCCGTCCTATTCTGTCCGTTTGTTTGTTAGTGACGGTAGTTTTGAGTTATTGTCTCGCTTATCGTTAGGATAATCGGAGAGTGGTCTGATGACAGGTCATAATTGTCTTCAATGCTGATGTAGTTGGATGATATGTTTTTAGTATGAAGAAGTCAATAAGATCTGGTATTTTATTGCTGTCTGATGGCCAATATGTTGGCTTACCAGTTGACTGGCATATGAATTCGGCTTGCCTGATTGCTTCGTGCAGCTGCATGATCTTTGGCGGTGATCAGCCTTGATCCCCAATAGGTATGTTTAGCATTGAAATCACCTCCAAGCTTGAAGCGATCTCCTAGTGTTTGGAAAAGTCTAAGATAATCCTCTTTCTCTAGCGCGTACCTAGGAGGACAATATATTACGATAACTGTATACTGTTTAGATTTTGCATTGATTTTTACAGCTGTTGCTTGTATTTCGCATGTTTCATAACTGACATCTTCGTAATCTTCAATGTTCTCCTTTATTATTACCGCTGATCCACTCCTTGCTGTGTTGTTTGGGTGAATAGTGTGTTATAATTTGTACCTTTTTATTTTCAGGCAGTTCTCTTTAGTAAAGTGTGTTTCCGAGAATAGACAGATGTCTATTTTTTGATCCCAGAGGAATAGTTCTAGCTCATGGGCATGCTGGAGAAGCCCATTTGCGTTCCAGGCTGTTATTCCAATAGACTCCATTTTTATTTCTTGCTTTTGGCTGCTGCCTTATTCCTGGTTTCAAGTTTTTCAACTCTGTTTAGAATAGTTTTGATAGACTCTTCTTGTTTATCGATTTTACCTAGAATTGCTTGCAACGTGTTATTTATTGCGTCTAGTTTAATTTCTTCTGTCGAATTTTCTTGCGGCTTGTTATTAACCATTTGTGTATAGCTGCTTGCTCCTGTAACATTACTTTGCTTTGTTGGAGCAGCCTTAGGTAGGGTAGGAACGTTCTGTTGAGTCTTCTCTACCGTCGTTGTTTTTTGAGTATTAGCTGTTCTCGGGTTGTTCCTTTTCCTCTTTTGCTGTATTTTTTCTCTCTGCTTTTGGAGTTCTTTCGCAACTAGACACCCTCTGTAGTTTGCCGGGTGAGCTTCTCCACAGTTGGCACATTTAGGTTTTGCAAGTTTGGTTGACTTGCAAGTTTGGGTGTGGCCATAAGCCTGGCACTTTTTGCATTGCGGGATAAGGGTTGTTTTCTTACGTAGAGGTTCAATCTTTACCTTCAATCCTGCAATAATACTAATTGCGTAAATATCCTTGATAACTTCTGATTTGTCAAAAGCTAACATATGTAAGGGCAATGGCTTTGTTTTAGTTTTCTTAATGATGTTGGTAGCACTTACAATTTTGTATTTTTTTTTCAAGTCATCGACTATCAGGTCTATTGGGCAGGTTGGATGTATGCCCCTAGCCATAACCTTTATGGGCCTGTTATGTTTGTCCTAACAGGTGTAATATTCAACATTATAATTACGTATGGTGTATATCAGCCTTCGATAATTCAAATCGTCTGGTACATTAATCTTAAATACATTATTATTCATAGCGGTTACATTATATGCAATTTCCGCTCTCTCCATTAATTCATACACGGTTTTATAATCTTTTACATTCACCAAATTAACTGGTCTGGGTATTTTCTTTTCTTTCGGTTTGTTCTCTGCTTGTTTTGAAGTTGTTGGTTGTTGTTGTGGAGAAGTCTCGGGCGACTCGGATGCTTTTCGTTTTTTATTATTAGTTTTCTTTGTTTTCTTGACAATCCATTCTGTTTCTTTCGTTAGCTCTTCTTCGTCGGTACAGTATTCAGTTTTATTTTCTGTTTCCTGCTTTGCATTAGATTCCGCTACTGGATTCTCGAGGCTTTTTACCATTTGCATTAGTTGGTTAATATCACCTTTTAGGGTTTCAATGGTTGTGAGGGATTGCTGCCAAGTGTTCCATAAATTAATCTCATTTTGAGTTTTTAGTTGATTATCTTGTAAGAGAGCCTGATTTTACTGAGATAATATAAACTCAGCTGTTGTTGGAGGTCGTTGGTTTAAGATAATATTGTTATCCATTATGCTGCTGTGTGTATATTGCACTGCTTGCAATGATTAAATTGTTATCTTACCGGGGAGTAGGTCACATCATCATGCGTTGCACTTTCTCAGCAGGAATCTTTATCCTTATCGCGCTTCGCGTTTTGCACGTACACGTATCCGTATTGGATATCACTCAATAGCAGCGTCCAACACGTCTTTATCCTTCAAAAGTAAAACGAGTACTAATTATATCACAGAAAGTTTAGAAGAAATATCTCATTGGAAATATTCTGGCGATGCAACTATGTTACATTATAGTCTCTACAATTCCGAATTTTTTATCGAGCTTGAAGTCATCAACAAATATTTAGCTTTGGTTTACCTCTTTGTAGTTTCCCACAGAAAGTTGATATTGACCTAAATGAGGCGATTTCTATAACAGAAAATACTCGTTTGATGTTTAAAAGGATTGCGCTGAAATGCTGAAACACAGTTTGAGGTTTTCTTTAATAAGACTAGGTTATTCGTAGAGATATACAGGAGATGTTGTTGTTTTTATAATTCACATAAATTTTAGGTGCTTGATTCAAGAAGTGTTGGCTCCGAGATAAAATTAAAACGAAAAGTTTCACGACAACAAAAACCCAACGAATCTTATGGTTTCGGACAATCCAGATCGAGTCATCAGTCATCAACTATTTTAGGATTACCCTTTAGGTGCCATTTATTTATTTTTATTAACCAACTTAATGAAAGATTTACTAACCAAAAAAAAATCTTCCAGGACTTTATGGCCTTGTTATTAAGAGAAAAACAGATATTGGGACCGCGATAAGTATAACGAACTTTTAAGTTTATATACTTATACCCGATGTACCTAAAATTATTTTAACAACATTTAAATGTCAGGAAGCTTTGTAGTCGTTGGATTTCTCACAATCTGACAGAAACTCAAAAAAAGCAGGTGTCAAGTGGTGCACGAAAATGATTAAAAATTTCACCATGGTATTTCAAATTCTGCATACTACATTGTAACAAGCGACAAAACATGGATATATTCATATGAGCCTGAAACAAAACAGCAATCATCTGTATGGCTGTTCCAAAATGAACCTAAACCAACAAAAGTGATGCGCTCGCGACGCGTTTTAAAGAAAATGATTGCTTGTTTTTCGGAAAAACCGGTTATGTTGCTACTGTTGCATTGGAGGATCGAAGAACAGTTACTGCTGATTGATATAACTCAACTTGTCTCCCCGAGATCATCGATGAAATTATAAAAAACAATATACATAAGCGAATCATTCTGTATTATGACAATGCAAGTGCGTACACAGCACGACAAACTACAGAACTTTTGACTAGTCAAAATACCAAATTAATGAATCATGGCCCATATTCACCTGATATGTCTCCCAATGACTTCTTTTTGTTCAAAAACGTCAAAAATAAAATGTGTGGTAAGCGTTTTTCACCACCTGGGGTTGCAGCTTTTAAAGTACTTGTTTTGGAGGCACCTCACTCAGAGTGGAAAAAATGTTTTGAAGATTGGTTTTACCGAATGCAGTAGTGTATAGATCTTAAGGGAGAATACTTCGTCAACCAATTAAATATTTTACATAACATAATACATGTATTTTTTTACATTTTCCACGAATTTTAGCAGTCAACCTCGTAGAACTCACCTGTAAGTTGGTTGTGTTGTAAATACCCAAACGTATTACGTGATTTAACCTTGATGTTTTCAGTAAAAATCGAATCAAGAACGACGAAATCTCGTTGAATTATCTTCGAAGTCAAGTTGTCGTAAGCCACCGTTTAGTGATCAGTATTGAGGAAGAGGTATTGCCAGCTTATTCATGAATCCCAGTTTCGAGAAGTATTCACGCACGTCTAAGGTACGAGACTGCCAATAGTTGTGGAACGTTTAAATGTATCAGTAATTACCTGAGGGGTGTAGTAACATTATGGAGACTTGCCCACTGAAGAGACGAGAGAGCATGTAGATTTTAAGAAAACTTAATATCCGTAGAAAACGAAAGACTATTCTTTTAATGTAGTACAGTATTAAGTAAATGTTTGGAAATTAAAACTAGCCTCAACTGAATATAAACTTACAATGTCAACTTTGTAAAAATTACAGAAAACAAGCAAACGCGTAATTTCCTTAACACGCTAACTTGAAAACGGTGAAAACTATTTTTTTTGCCAAGTCAAGTTAACTATACCCTAGTAGCTTTGAATGAAGGAAAATACGTAATTCAATTTAAAACGTCATTGAACATTCCCAAGGGTTTCGTTGGGTATTACTAAGAAAATACCGTCTGTAGTCAGACGTTGGAAACTCAACCGTTTTTCAAAAACAACACCCTGACATTCATCCAGGTGATTCGGAACGTTTTGATGATATTGTGCGCATTAAAAAAAAACAACTAGTCAAAAAATAAAAGAGTGGAAAGAAGTTTCTGTTTCTATTGACAAACAATGGATCGAGCTTTTTAACCACTTCAAAAGTGAATATATACTAAACAACAACACATTAAAAATTGTTGAAATGTGCATGTGATTACCAGGACCCAACGCCGCCACGGAAAGGATTTTTACTGATATGAATAAAATATGCACCTTACTGTAAGAACTTTAAAGGGACCTTTAATGACAAAATATAATGTTGAAGTGAATCGCCTAGAAGTATCTACAAGATCGTCCAGATATTTTACGGATTCAATGAAAAAATATACAAATAAGTAATGTTTCTCTCGCCACTGTACTAACTATACACTTTTAAAAACGGTAGTAAAATACAGAATTTAAGGATTTTCTTGACACTATTGCATTGACATGGGACGCATAAAAATTTATCATAAACAACCACTACATTTGTTACGTAGACTAGACCAGACATAATTTTGTATCTAATTTAAAAGAAAATTCTCCCCTTCTTCAAGTGATACGTGCACGTCCTGTATTTCCTTTGCTTTCTCATATACGTACGTATAAAAAGAAATCTATGTAATCGGTTTAAATTTTTAAACACCTTTTTTTACATTTCTCAACGTTTTGTGGCCGAAACAACACGAAAAACACATTTTTACAAAGTGTCCGATTGTCTGTGTGTGAGTGTGCGTGATATCTTTTGAAACATTAAAGCTATCGATATGAAATTAGATTCAAAAATTCTTTTCCATAAAATCTAGATCAAGTTCGTTAATGAGCAAAATTCAACCGGTGACGGGGCATTTTGAGGGGATTAGAAAATTAAAAAAATTCATTGCTTCAAATATAATAAACTTACATAATTAAAAAAACAAACCAATACTTTTTTATATAATTTCAAAATAAAAAAAATTATAATATCCAGTGGCGTGCCGTTTTTAGGGTACAAAGTTGTGCATTTTTTAATTTATCAGCCGATTTTTTTGAAAGTCGGGTATTGGGGGTTTTTAAGATCGATAAACATTAATCATTTGTCAAAATTAAAAAATTCAAAATGGCGAATCAAAAATAGGGGATTATCATGTTTAAAATTCGATATGACTAAAATTCAGGTATTGTGGGCTTTGAAGTTATTTATTTACATATATAAGAAAGCATTATGGCATATAATTTGGCAGCGGTTTTTACATAAGTGGTCACCTTACAGTAACTGACTTTTTTACTGCTACTCCAAAATTGTAAAACCTCTTTATTTGCGTTGTCCTCAACTTGGTATCTATTATGCTGTGTGGAAATTACCCCCATGGTATATTTGGTTATTTTGCTAATTTGTTTGTTAGATGATGTGTAAGAAGCTGCACATTCATAAATGCATGGTTAATTATATTTTTATGTATACATACATTAGAAACAGATAAGGAGATATTCAAAACTTAAAGTAACAAGCATTAACAATTTCTTGTACCTTATTTAATTTAAGCAATTTAAGAATTATTATACCTTCTTTAAAATATAATCCTACATTTTGAATATAAATATGATGAGTGAGTATTTTGCTGTAAGATACCAAACTTTAAAATACGAAAATTTTGCTATTATTCAATGGTTTGTTTGCATGTGCTAACCCAGTTTAATTACTTCAGAATTATGAAAAACACTTTTTAAATAAATAAATGAATTGTGCGTGTATACAACTATGCAATAATTAATAAGAATAAAAGGAATTAGAGTGACTATGCCATAAATTATAACACATGTCATTTCTGTAATTATCTAGTGTAAAGTGCTGGTATTCCCTTGAGCCTAACTTCATTGTAAAATAAAATATTTCTGACTACTGCAGTTATTTTTAATCTTACTATTTACAACTTAGCGTAACATTTAGTTGCATAAATTTTATGATAAGTTACAAAAATTGCAATAACAGTATAGAGGAAACTGCATTCTTATCGAAAAAAAAATCAGCAACCCCTACCTATTTATACATGCACAATGGAACGCGCCCGGTTGTTCTTCGAAAATACGTGTGTTGAAACCTAAATTTCCCGTTCAATATTCTCATATAAAATGCATTTCAATAAGAACGATTATGAAATACTATGAAAGAAAGAATTTTATATTTCATAAAGCATTAAACCAATAATTATAGAAATTAATTTATATGTGTAAGATTCATTGATTATCGTTTATATCTATAGCTAACAATATAACATTTAGACGGAGTTACGCCTCGTCTAGTTTTAAGACAATGATTAATCAAGCTTTAATTATCCTTAACTAATGGACGACCCACCAAATTATAGGTATCTTAACAAGAAATTGTTATAGATTATTTCCTGTATAATGGTTTTCTTTTTTGACATGTTCTCTCCCCTTTAATCCCATCATAAAGAAATGTTATGACTACCTAGAGCCTGTCAACAATATTAACATTTTAAATTATCCTAATAGTTGTACAGTTTCCGGTCATGAACGTATTTTACTGAGAAGGGAAGGTAACTAAATTTAGATTTATTAAAATTTATTTTTATATCTATATTTAAAGTTGAAAAAGACACACATGACGAAACCTTACATGATTAACCTATAACCACTACATCAGAAAAATATGTTTTATCGAGAATAATTATTAATTTGATTACTTACTTTTTTTACCATATTTAAAAATTAATTATATATTACTGATTAGTCGTCATTGTTGCTAGTGGGTTGCAATTTTGGAGTATCCCGCACTAAAATGATTTTAACGTGTGTTTAGGACCTATGAAAATGGTGAATCTAATGTTTTTGATCAAAAGCAGTGTTAGATAGTAACCACATTAAAATCTATAAACGCATAATTTTTAGATTCATCTCAAATACAATGTGTCCCAAATTCGCTTCTCTATAAAGGGATCTCGGCTTCTGTTATACTTGCGGCAAAGGTTAAATGGGGAAAGTTTCAGAGGAAGGTTAGAGTATTCGATATCCGGTTTCAGATTTACGATCGGTCAATTGGTTTTGAAAATATCGGCGAAAAACCGAAAATGACGGATTTCGTTTTTCGCCAGTAAATCCGAAATGGTTAAATCGACAGCTGTCACAATGTGAGATTATTCGGACACTTTTTTAAGATGGCGTGTATGACATGTCACAATCGTCTTTTGTTATCCCACAATCTGCCTCAACTTTCATTTTTCTTATTGCCGCCATATTTGATTTTTCGATTTTTTGAAAGAGCGCAATATTTCCAGTTTAGTGATGTCTCACAACTGCATAAAAGATTAGAGCACGCGAACACACGCACACGCGCACAGCTGCGCGCGCGCGCGCGACGCACGCACGAGCACGAGCACGCACGAGCACGCACGAGCACGAGCACGAGCACAGCACGAGCACGAGCACACACGACACACACACGCACACACACACCACCACACACACACACACACACACACACACACACGCACACACGCACACGCACACACACACACGCACACACCACACACGCACAGCACGCACGCACGCACGCACGCACGCACGCACGCACGCTCGCACGCACGCACGCTCGCACGCACACACGCACACACGCGCACTCACGCACACGCACGCACGCACGCACGCACGACACACGCACACGCACCACACACACACACACACACACACACACACACACACACACAGCGTTTCTCACTTCTATGCAGTACTGACGGGACGCACGCCATCATGCACGTTTGGCAGCTATGTTCATGTTTTTGTTCTTCATTATTGTCCATATACTTCCAATCACTTTCCTTCCAGCGTTGGGCCATCTATCAATCTCACCATTCATTGTACCATTTTCGGTGAATATTCTACTTTGGTGTACCAACTTGGCCACTTTTTTCACAATTTCAACATGCAGGGTAAATACTCGTCCTGAATGAAGACCACACTTTTTGTTTTTGTTTTCCATAACCTTCTACACCTACGTATGTGTTTTTATATCGGAATGTAAAGATTGATAATAAATTGATATATAAAAGGTCAATAACTAATGGTAAATCAGTGTGTGCTTAGATATCAAAAGTGGCTTCCGTAGAACAGCGTTTTTTCACAAAACCCACCGAGCTCGTTGAGTATGTGGTAGCATAGTCTACTTAGAATTCGGAAGGTAATGACCCGATCACCGATACCGTCTTCCTTGTAAGAGGTTTTTTTAGGGGGCTTTCCTCATACCCATCTCGCGCGACTATTTAGGCAAATTGTGGGGTAGTACCTTCCCCCTCAGGACCCTAGTTCTATTATTTCTGATCCTATCCTGACCGCACCCATCCTTAATCTTACAATGCATATACAGGTATGGAAATATATTATCGCGGGTCTAACTTATAATAAGTAAAACAAAAAGAGTTCACGTGTTAAGTGTGATATAATACACAACAAACTAAAAGCGCTGATATCATACACACGTCTTTTGAGTAGGCTGGTATCAATGACACATTTAATTGCTACTGTCAACGAGAATTGAAAATCAGTGTTTTTGCAAGTCCGACATAATACTCATATATTCTACTGAAGAAAAGATTATTAAGTGGCATTATTCAGGCCAATTCCATCAGAAAGTACTATTATGCGTACTGTTTGTAAATTTGAAAGATGTGGATGTTTAAATAATTGTAGAAAATGCAGTAATATTGATGGTAGTGATGGTGAGCATCCTGGTCGTAACTTGAACGAAGAGCGCGAACTCCAAGAAATTGTAGTGTGTAGTTTAGCAGAAACTAATTTCTCGTGTAATAGTACAAAAATACTGAAGAAATGAATATTGAACCAAGAACAGTTGGCAATATCTTGAAAGGGAATAAATACCGTTGCTATAAGTATAAGAATTTAAGGCATTTCCATAATTGGTCCATTTTTATCAACGGAAACTTGAATCCGGTCAAATATTAGAACTGTTGAGAATCAGATAGTTCCAGCCTCAATATAAATTTGGTGACATTTGGTATCAAGAAGATTGCTGTTCTGATCATACTGCAGTAAGAGTTCTACAGTTTTTGGACACTACGTTCCCTAACCGTATTATTAGTGAAAAGGTAGTATTAAATATCTTCCTCGCTCACCTGATATATAGCGTGTTAATAATTTGGACAAACTACGTGTCAAAATTACAGACTCTTTAAACAGCACCACCCAAGAAATGTTAGAAAACGCCCGAACTGAATTTTATCACAGATTGGGTTCCTACCTTGCGCAAGGTGGAGGTCTTTTCGAAAATCTTATAAAGTAGTTTTGAAAAAAAAATATTTTGTTCATTTTTAAAAATAGTTGGTTTTTCAATAAGAATTATAATGCTAAAGTTAAATCTTAAACCTAAGTTATACTATCAATGTAAATGTTAATGTTCTTGTTTGTAAGTTTCTTCTTGGTTCTTCTTACGAGTAGTAATCGAACCATGTCATAAATTCGCAATTACAATAAATTTCGATGTTTGAAGTATTATCATTTAATGTTTAAGTGTAAAGTAATTACGTAATAATTTCAAAGAACACGCGAGTTTCAACATCTTCTTAATTGCTTTGGTTTCGTTAGAAATCTTAAAGCTAGATTGAAGGAGACTTAAGTAGTTCATATTTTGTGTCTACATACAAATATGTACAAGCGGCAACATGGGTCAAGTTATGTCTCTCTCACACTCATATAATGCTTATTGGGTTTCTTTCTAGCTTATTATAAGTCAGACCCGCAATAATGTTTTTCCTTACCTGTATACGTAGTGTATATATGTATGCAGTGATTCCATGGCTGTGGCTAAAGGAGCGTGGAAAGCTCGAGCAGCCTGACCTACTCTTCGTGGATGGAAAGAAATACATTGGTTTCCTTGTCCTTTTTTCCACAAAACATGCTATGGCTACTTCTATTGCGTTTATGAATATATTTTTACAATGTTTTAGATTTAAATTTTATATTTAAATCAGTAATCTTAATTATGTTATTATGAGAACTGGACATTTTGAAATTCATTGCACTTAAATTTAATTTAATTTAATGTAAATTTAAGTTTAATTGAAATTGACCTTCAAATCAAAAATATTCAGAGATTTTCATAAAGTATGAAAATATATCTAATAATTTTACTTAACAAATTTTAATGTTTAAGTTGATGAAGTTGAAAGATAATAAATAGGTACTGGTATGTTGTTAATCTTTAGTAAATCAAACATAACTAAGTAATAATATATGCCAAACTGACCACGAGGAGTTAATATTAATAAGCAGAGTTCGTGATCTACGTATAGCAAATTTAATCAAAACTATTATATATATTTAAACCAATACTGTGCAATCATATAGAAGTAACTGTCGAAATTTACTTTGTCGCTGGTTTATCCTTTTTTACAGTGACTTAAATTTAACATTTTTAATTAACAGAGATTGAAATGAAAGAATTAAACAGTAACACAATTAACCCATTAATTTATAATTAAAAACTGTCATTTAAAAAGAGTAAAACCTCATACAAATTTGTGAAACTCAAACAAACAATTATAAAGCATCCCTATTCAGTACCTAAAAGCGTACTAAATTCTGAAATGTGGGAAACTTAGAAGAGAAAATAGAGGGCTAATTACTCCAAGGGCTGGTCAATTAAGACCCGTACGTCGAAGGGTAATAACTGAGATTTGGCTGAGTGACCTCGAGGGTCGTAGGTTACTACAGCAGATGTGACCAGCAAAATTCAGTTGTAAATTGGATAAAACGGAATCTGAGCACTGGTCGCAACGGGAGTAGCGAGCTGGGACTATTCTAAAAATTAAACGTAAAAGTTAAATACGACTGTAACATTGAAAGGTTTTGTTAAAGTTTTAAATAAACTTGGTGATACGCTTTGGGTGGAATAAACCGTGCCAGCATCTCAGCATTCCTCAGTGAATTAACCCCGACCCTACTTCATTGTCATTGCAACTAAATTGGCTCATGAATCTAAACAGTGATGATATAACACTATTAATGTCTCGATTTGATATTTAAGAATTCCCTTGTTTAATTTATGTACACTAAAAGAGCAGGTTTTTGGTTTATAAAGTTTACTATCTGAATCTAGTTAAATAAGTTTTATTACTACACTTATTTAATATTAATTGCCTAACGTTATTTTCATTGCTGCAAATTAAAATAAATTTGAGAACAAATTTAGATTATAAACTTTGTTGGCAAAATTGCACTTTTATTGGACCGTTTGAAACTTTGTTCAATTCAACTTTGCTTCAAGGAAAAGAGTTTAACCTCCACAAAACCCTTTGTACTAAAATTAGAATTCAATTTCGCAGATGGTTATAGATTGTTTTTCAATAATGAAATCTCCACATGAGATCACAAGTGTGTTATTTATTTATCTTTTTGTTACCTTTTTTGGAGTATACGTATTAACTAAGCGTACAAATAGCACCTGTCGTCGCACCATGTTGATTCAAGGAAATTTGCAATAAACTATACTTAACGTAAGTACAAGGTTATGCCCAATATTGCTTAAATTACAAAAACAATTCACACTATTAATCAAATTTATTTTACGTATCTTCAATAATACGGTTTAGTCATTAAATTGGTGTAATTTGCACAATTTAGTGGAGTTACGATCCTCGTAAACTTGTCTTTTTGGTTACATTAGGCAGCTTTCATTCAGCATTTCCATACTCGAATATCCACATAAGTTTATATTTAGGATTTGAGCAATACATTTTCATTAAACGCTTATTTATTTCACCTCTCACATCAGATTCAGTACAGGAAACGAAAATTATGTAAGCTATACGTCATCATAACGTCATTTAAACAAATAATAATTTATTAAATTCAATACAAATGGGAATTCTTAACCAATTTATATAAAATTAATTTTTATTAATTTTGAAAATTATTGCTGTTTTGTTCGATGAAATTCAGAAATTAATAAAACCAACCACGAACATTTAATGGGAAGACAAAGGAATTTATTAATAAATTTAGCTAAATATTATACGTTGATCAACGGATATGGAAAAAGTTTCCATACCAAATAGATAAGTAATTTACTATTTGCGGCCATATTATTGTTAATAGTTTTAATTTTAAAAAGTGTGGCTGTCGTCTGTACTAATCGTATACAGTGCGTTCGTAAAGTAGCGGATAAATTCAATTAAAATTCGGATGGGAATTTAGGAATAAAACGCTCGGATTTTTATTTTTAATTTAGAATTTTTTTACGTAAAAGTGTAATATACAGGGTGTGTCAAGAAAAAGATAAGACTTCACCGAAATTTTTTTTTAAATGTCAACCCCCATTTTTTATTGCAAAATTAGAAATGGTACACCTTTTTACGTACGGCAGGATACACATGGATGATGTTAATACAGGGTGTCCCAAACTTACGTCCGCGGGCGGTACCTCCCTTATTTGATGGAATAGGGGAACAAAATTTTGAATTTTAGTAGAAAGAACTGAGGCGCATATTTTACAATTATTTTGGATTATACAGAGTGTTTCATTTATACAGGATGGACCAAACATAGATTTTTCTAAATGGGACACCGTGCATGTTATTTCAAATTTGGATTCAGCTCACTTCCGCCATTCTTTCAATGTAAAATTTGATTATGTTATACAGGATAGTTTAGAAGATGTGGTCATTGTGAAGAAAAATCGTACCTAAATGGATACCATGTATCATTTCTAATTAGAAATATTCAAATGATTTTTTTAATTTAATTGTAAATGATTCCACAAATTTAAATTAAATGTTCGTATTGAGCACCATTAACAATCTGATAATGGCCAAAGCGATTAAAAAATGATTTCTTTACTCTTCAAGTATCTCCACAAGAAGTAATCTAGAGGATTTAAATCTGACGATCTGGCTGGTCACTCAATTGTCCCTTTTCTACCTCCAACGATTTGGAGTGTGGCGGCGCTCCATCCTGTTGAAAAAGGAGGTCACCGTGGTGCATATCAGGCTCTTCTAAATCGGGATACAACGTTATTAGAGGGGAATGAGGACATTTTGAAGAAAGTCTAAATATCTCGCACCAGTGAGAGTATCCTCGAAGAAGCATGGACCTATAACTCTTCCGTCAACTGTGCCGCACCAAAGTGACCTTACTATAACATATTTTTTGCATTTGTTCACAAAATTCATTTCACCAATCAAAGTCATATTCCGACAACTGGTAAAGTAAGCATGTATTGTAGGGATGGAAGTTCTCTCTTTTCAACACTTTATGCACAGTAGATCGCGCCACACTATTATTATTATCTGTGTCCATAATGATGGTATTAGAATTATCTTGCACTGGTAACACAATGGTCAACTGATGTTCTCTTATTCACTTGCGACCAAATTCTTTCATACCCCGAACATGTCCAAATTGTCCAACATTGACAACGTGCAAATAATTAAAATAATTTTAACAAAATTTAACTTTCTCTTACAGTGGCAATCAAATTTTCTCATGTTTACGATAATTTTTATTCAATATTTCCTTATGTAACCATCATCCATATTTACCTTGTCGGACGTAAAAAGACCTAGCCTTTCTTATTCTGTAATAAAAAATGGGGGTGGATATTAAAAAATATCAATGACGTCATATCTTTTTCTTGACGTACCTTGTATATTTCACTTTTACGTAAAAAATTCAAAATTGGAAATAAAAATCGATGGGTCCCAGCGTTTTCTTCCTAAAGTCCCATTCGAATTTTAATTTATTACACGTTTTCTTGCATCATTGCAATTACTATTACAAATTATAGTAGTTAACTCCTTTAACGTTATACACAGTAACTTAATAATGATAAATACTTAGGTGTTGTGTTAAATTGTATACTGCTCAAACTTTATACATTTTGTTCAGATCGCATTGTGGGTGTATTTATTCGCATAGTTTCGGTCACTGAGCGAAGCATTCTACTCGCAACGCGTTTTGGGCAAATTAATATCATCCACTACCCGATTTAATGAAACTCATTATAATTTGTATTGCAACCTCAAACATTCAATAAAATTTGGTTAAAGATACACAAATCTATAATGTGGTAGCTAAATATGTATTGCTTATTTATACTCGTATCGATCTCACTGAACATTTATATGATTACGTAATATGGTATTATAATTATGCCTCATTTATTTTTACAGGTTAATGAGCGATGACATTTGGAATTGCATTTGACATTTCGGTGTTTACAGGAACAGTTACTGTCAGTACAGAATTTTTTGCAGTTGCTTCTGAGAAAACCTTGCCCTGAGCCCTTTGTTGACATATTTTCTACAGTCCGCAGAGGAATGCTCTTATTACTATGAAATGATTGCGAAATAAACTGTGAATCAGCTTGCCAGAGCTCATCACCTTAGTGGCCCATTTTCGGTGTTCAACGTGTATAACCCGTCATTATTAACACCGGTAACAACAATTTTCTTGAAGTAAGGCGACCTACGTCAACACCTGGAATTTTTATCAAAACATTAATGCCTTCTGGTAATGGAGCAAAACATTGATTTGACCATTAGTACCTTGAACTTCCATTTTTTATGTGATTCTTCTCGCTCATTTAGAATCATTTTATTTCTTTCGAGCATTTCAGGCTTTAAATTATTATTGGCCGTCATATTACCGTTGTTGCTTCCTAAGAGTTCACTTTCATTGCCATCTTGATCATCTACATTTTCTGTACCTTGCGACGTTCCTCTCCACTCCACCCTCTACGTTACCGTCTTGATCATCTTCATTTTTTCTGCTGTTCATGACTTCTTCCAAGCCTTCTTCGCTTTGTTCTTTACAATATTATTTGGTAAATCTGCGTAGCCTAAACCGTTTATCTGCCTAGTACCAAACATAGCTTCATAGTGGCTTCTGGCGGTTCCTCTATGAAATGATCTATTTTTTCTTGACTGTATAAATCTCAATCCCTCCGACTACTTCGTGTCATTATTTTCTTCTATACAGACAACTAACATATCATGGACATCCTTATTAGATATCTCACCAGGGTCTTGGCTATGAGTATGCTCTTGGTTTACCGTTAACAATTTTAAGACCGGGCCAAAGAGTAGCAAGTTCCGTAATAACTGAATTGGCAAACTCGCGACTATAATCGCTCTGTAATATAAATGGCGAACCTACCAAACAGAAGATGTCGACTAAATTGCAGGCGACTTCTACTGAGGTTTTTGTTTTAAGTGGTCGCAAAAATAATAATTTCGTCAAATGGTCTTGATAATTTAAAATAAATTTGTATGGACCATCGGGCTCTGTTTGCATGTCGATCAGGTCGTATGAAATATTATATAAGTTTACGAATGTGGACTTATAATGTTTAAATTTGCCTGGCATCTAGAGTTGATATACTTGGAAATTATCGGCTTCGCAACCAAACCCTTTTTTCCAATTTTTTTCCTTAACTGACATGCGTTACAGTTTCGAAGATATAAATTTATTATTTCACGAGTAATGTTAACGTATTTTTTCTTCAATTCACGTTCCATACCTTAAAGAAATATAATTTTTATTTGAGATTCGGTTTGCAGCACCAAAAAATAAATCTGCGTCATCACTTGGTATAGTATAAGTTAATATAAAAAAACGGGTTCAAATTATTTCCGTAATAATTTCTTTTAACCTTTTCGAGATAGCGGTAGTGCAGTCGCAGATTTCATATGATTATAAATACTGTTTATTCGAAATTTACAACGTAAAAGAAAACAACGTTAACTTTATGAAAATCGATGAAAATTGCTCATTATAATTAACGTATTAATGAAAAGTGTTACCTTTCTCTCTTTTATGACCAGTATTTTTGTGAGCTCCATGAATAATATCGAGTATATAATCATCTTTTGGCTATTAATTTTTGATCTTGTCCAATATTCAGCAAATCGTATCTCTTTATTCTTCGGTATTGTTGAGATGAAAGTGATTCCTCCGATTTTCGCAATCTTTGTGTTTCCTTAACCTCACTTATCAGTAATTTATAGTCAGTTTCCAAAAGAGTAGTAAATATATTATGCGATTTTCCATAAAGATGTTTTTAACTAGCTTCGAATTGCACTTTCATAGCTACCACCACTTTCGTTTTGAAAAACACCGTATAAAATACGTTCACGCGATGAACTTCGTATATGCACGACCTTCATCTGTAAATCGAGTAGTATATTTTGTTAACTTGCACAAAACACGTTGTGAGTAGTACACATCGCTTAATAACCAAAACAATGTGAATAAATTTACCCTCAATGCGATCTGAGCATACTATAAACTCCACAACGCGCTCTGGGTGTAAATTTCGGTCATTGACCGAATTCGGCAATTGCGTACGATATATATATATATATATATATATATATATATATATATATATATATATATAGTATAGTATATATATATATATATATATATATATATATATATATATATATACATGTATACATACAGGGTGTTTGGTACATCGATGCAAATATTTAAAGGGGTGATAGAATACGTGATTTTGAGTCGATTTAAGCAAACATACCCATATACCAAGTGTTACCATTTTTGAGAAAATGCCATTTTTAATATTTCTTGATTTACCGTGCTTTTCTGCAAATATCGAAGTGTACAAGAGTAATAAGCCGTCTTATCGCAAACTTATACTAAATTTTTTTATTCCTTATGAAGTGATTGTTCATATTATTTTATCAGAAAAGCCTAAAATGTCTTTGGTTCTTGCCTAGAACTTCTTAAACATGAAAGTTTTAATTTGTAAAAAAGCAATCACTAAAATTCAAACGTGGATTTAGTCTAAAATCTTTCGTTAATTTTTTTTTCAATTTCAGTAAAACTTCCTTGGGCAATGGTCTTTAATATAGCATGAATAGATTTACAAAAAAATTTTTACAAATTGGAAAAATTGAATTTAATTACCAAATATTTATTAAAACATTAATAGTATTATTATTGGTGTTCAAAATGAGATCCGCCGTTTCGAATACAATTTCGAGCCCGTTTTCTTATTTCCCTCGTTGTAATACGTAAATTAATCTCTCTATTCATTTGAATGAAAGCGTCGTTTATTCTTTCGATTAAGTGTTCCCGATTAAGAATTTCGACTTTGTAAACTAATTGTTATGCTCTTCCCCAAACACAATAATCAACGGGGGTTAGGTCAGGTGACCTAGGTGGTCATAATATTGGACCATTCCTTGCTATCCAACGATTAGGAAATTCTGTTCCAAAAATTCCCTTACTGCTACGGTATTGTGCGCGGGGCATCCATCGCTTTGAAACACAATTCTATCCCTTACATTTAGTGGTACGTCATCCAAAATATCGATAAGATTATCTCTTAAGAACTGCAAATAATTCTGACCATTTAAAGTGTTCGGTAAAAAGAAAGGTCCAACTAATGTTTTGCCAATAATCCCTGCCCAAACGTTTACACTAAATTTGTACTGAAACCGTGATGGTTTTTTCATGTGGGGTTTTTCATGACTGTTTGCCCAGAAATGCAAATTATGGAAATTAGTAATTCCCTCCCTTGTAAATTGTGATTCGTCTGTCCACAGTATACTTTTCAAAAAGAGTCCATCTTCGATGTCTGCGTTTAAAAGAAATCGACAAAAATTCAACCTCTGTAGAGGATCTCTGTCTTCTAAAGCCTGTACTGATGTGTAATGGGAAGGATGTTGGTTCGCATTTTTAAGAACGGTCCAAACTTTCCAAACAGACAAGTTTAGGTGCTGCGCTACTTCTCTGATACTCCTTGTGGGATCAGCATTAAAAACTTCCAAAATTTGCTCATCAACATGGACCGCGTACTGATAATTATTAATTCCAGGTTCACGATGAGACAAATTTCCATGTTCGCGTACACGGCGATATGCATTAGAAAATACCCGGGTATCAGGAAGTCGCCTATCTGGATATCTTTCCTGATATAGCCTTTGAGCTTTTAATGCATTACCATTAGCTTTTCCATACATAAACAAAATGATCGCATATTCTTCGTTGGAAAATGATGCCATAATAACTACAATTTGACAAGAATTTACGAATGTTATTTTTATAATTATTATCTATTATTTACCTATTTATTTCGAATCCTTTAGAACTAATAAAAAATTAATGATTGAATTTACTATTCATTATTGTCAAAAATGACATAAAAATTTCAATTATTTATTTGTGTTGTACTTGGCTTTCCATGATTTATTTTTAATAGCAAGTTGTTGTTATTATGGCATCATTTTCTAACGAAGAATATGCGAACATTTTGTTCATGTATGAAAGAGATAAAAAGATACTGCAAACCAGCGTCCTTTCCATTACACATCAGTATAGTATAAATATCTTATCAAAAATTTTGAATATCGTACCACTAAAAGTAAGGGATAGAATTGTGGTTCAAAATGATGTTTGCCTCGGGCAGTACTAAAACGGACTCGAAATTGTATTCGAAACGGTGGATCTCATTTTGAATACCAATAATAATGCTATCAATGTTTTAATAAATAGGACATTTTCTAAAAATCTACTTTTTTTAAACTATCTAAACTAAATAATGAAGGGCTATTTTACATTTTGGCGAATGCGCCTAGGGGGTACTTGGTAATTAAATTAAATTTTTCCATTTTACAAAAATTTTTTTGTAAATCTATTCATGCTATCTTAAAGACCATTGCCCAAGGAAGTTATACTGAAATTGAAAAAATAATTAACGAAAGATTGTAGACTAAATCCACGTTTGAATTTTAGTGATTGCTTTTTTACAAATTAAAACTTTCATGTTTAAGAAGTTCCAGGTAAGAACCAAAAACATTTTAGGCGTTTCTGATAAAATAATATGAACAATTACTTCATAAGAAATAAAAAAACTTAGTATAAGTTTGCGATAAGACGGCTTGTTACTCTTGTACACTTCGATATTTGCAGAAAAGCACGGTAAAATCAAGAAATACTAAAAGTGGCATTATCTCAAAAACGGCAACACTTGGTATATAGGTATGTTTGCTTAAATCGACTCAAAATCACGTATTCTATCACACCTTTAAATATTTGCATCGATGTACCAAACACCCTGTATAAACAGGGTCCGCCTTTGGGAGCTGATCCTATGAGTATCTGCTAAACCAAACTTACTATAATTTTGAAAATTTGGTAACAGGGTAATGATGTTAGGGCTAACTCATCTAAAATATTTTCACGTTCGTACCACTTCCGGTTATACCGGAAGTCGGTACTTAGTCGCTTATTTTAAATGGAACACCCCGTATATTAATACATTTTTGGATTCTATGTCAAATTTTAAGGTAAGTTTATTAAATAAACTAGATACGAAATTTCAGTCGTTTAAAAAAAAACATTTTTCTAAAAAAATTGACAGATAAGGTCTTAGTAATAACTCGTTAATTGTTCTATTCCTGTCAAACAATTTGAATAAAACTTTTACGTGTTGTAGGCAAAGGTGTATTGCAACAGTCTGCAAAAAATGACATTTGTATTTTTCATAAAAATAAAATTATGAATGTCTAAACTTTACTATCAAAAAATGCAAGTTACTCATAAAAATCAAATGGAAACCCCTATTTTTTATTACTCAGATCGATTTAACGTCAAAAATTAAGGTAAGTTTGTTTAAAACTTTATTTGCCTAAACGTAACAGTTTCATACTTATTATCAAAAAAGTCCCAATTTTTAAATTTGTGATAAAAATGAGCTACATACTTAAATCTAGTATTCCTTGTTTGTGGTCACCATGGAAACCAAATAATTGAGAATTGAAATAAAGAAAATATTTGAATAAGTTACTGCAAAAATTATAAAATTGATAATTTTGTGATTCAAAAGTCATTTTTTCAAATTCGATATACAACATAAGTGTAAAAATTTAATGCTTTATGAGTAATTACAATATCACTACAACAGAAAGAACTCGTATTGAAATCAGCAAAACTGTAATAGCAAACAAATTTTGACAACTGACTTACTAATGCCAAGTCGTTGCTACGGTGATGAAAAGATATCAGTAAAGGAGCGTATTTCTTGCCGTAAATGTACAGATTGCTGTCTGCATGCGGTGGTGAAAGTTCGTAGTGTAGTGTGTTGTGTTGTGTGTGTGTGTGATGTGTGCTGTGGTGTGTTGCGTGCGTGGGTGCGTTCGTGTGTGTGTGTGTGCGTGTGCGTGTGCGTGTGCGTGTCGGTGGGTGCGCGTGCGGTGCGTGCGTGTGCGTGTGCGTGTGCGTGTGCGTGTGCGTGTGGGTGGTGTGGGTGTGGTGTGTGAGCGTGCGTGCGTGCGCGTGCGTGTGCGTGTGCGTGTGCGCGCGTGTGTGTGTGTGTGTGTGTGTGTGTGTATGTGTGTACCGCGTGCGTGCGTGCGTGTATGTGTGGGTATGCGTTTATGTGAGTGTGTGCGTACTATCGTACATGCGTATACGCGCGCGCTCGTATGTATGGATGTATGTCAGTATCCACGATAACTCCAAAACGACTAAGAAGTATGTACTTGAAGTTTCGTATTTAAGTTGCTTTCATTTCTCCTAAGCTTGTTAGATTTTGGGAGAAGTCCAGCGTTAATAAGGGGATTTATAGGACAACTAAGACGTACGTAATTGAAATATCGTTTTTAAGCTTGCTTACATTTCTCCTAAGCTGATTAGTTTTTGGGAGAAGTCCAGAGTGAATAAGGGGATTTATTAGATGCAGTGATTGGTTTTTATGAATCCGAAACAGCTGCATATTTCAAATATATTATCCTCGCAAGGAGTGTTTACCGCTTCGTCATTAATGTATGAATTTACCTATCCAGTTTACTTTCTTCTCATGTAAAACAGTGAATTAAATAAGGATGGTGAACATTTGTACTGCATTTGACGAAATCGATCTACGGTATTGAATAAACAAATGTAGTAGAAAGAGTAAACCTATAAACGCGAAATCAATTTTTTTTATATGCATATGAATTTAATTCTCATTTGACTAATATTACATAACCTCCATTTGTTTGTTTATCCTTTGACTGTTTCCTCATTTCCTACTTCTTATAATTATCATTTATTACTCACTTTAAATCAGTTCCAGTTTTTACAAAATAAATTACAATAAATAAGTGATTGTGTTTTGGGATTCTGCAGTTTTAAATGCTACCATCTCGGGGTACATCTTCTAATCAGAATTTATTATAACCAAAGTAATATTGTGACTGATGTTTTTCATATTACACCATATGATTGTATGTGATGAGGTAGCGGTAAACACTGCTGGCGAGGATAATATAAAAATACCAACATATGAGTTTTAAAGGTATAAGTCAATTGCGTTCTATGCAATACTTTAAGAAGAGACATAACTTGACGTAAGAGTTCTTAGGGTGGAATTTAAGCATTCGTTTAAATTTTTTCCATATATGTTTAACGATCAATGTAAACATAAGTTTTAGAGATAATTTCATTTTGCATTACTTTTCTTTATAAACTTTCTTAATAGGAGGTCAAATAAGCCTTACAAATTAATTAAAGTATTTTAAATACCTAAACTGTATTATCGATATTTTTATAAAATCGGTTTGCTTCGAAATCTTTTTTCAAGTTAGCACATATGTTTCTATTAACGTTTATACGACATAAAGCTTTAAACGTCTATCTTACATGTTATTGCCTATTTTCATTATGAACATATCGATACCAGTTTAACACTGTAACAACTGCAAACATTAAATTTTTGAGTTAAACCCAACATGAGATACCTACTGTGATATTTATACAATTACTACATCGTAACAACTGTTAATTTACACTAAAATTCATAGATGGTACAAACTGTGTTTGTGATAATATCATTTTCTGCTCATTTGTAAAATTATAAAGTGTAACAACTCATTTGTTACTTTGTTGAGCATTCATTTATAACTATTTTTGAAGATTTAACATTTCAAGTGTGTAACGACTGAATTGTTACGGTGTTAAACTGAATAATTTCGCAGCTAACCTATTTGTTGGATTAACTGTGGAAAGCTCTTTAAATATTTTAGTGGATAAAGAATGGGAGAAAGAGGAAAATTATTAGCAAATCTAGACATGCTTGCTCTTAATATAGAACAAAATGAAACTGTGGCACGTTTTTTCATATTTACTACTTTGGTTTATTTGTTGCTTTGATAAACTTAACCTAAAATTATCTAATTTTTCTTTTTTTAAAAATCGAACAGCAAGTAGTGACACTGATGCACCTTCAGGTGCGCACAGCGATTTTGCCGCTAATTTACCTACTTCGGGCATTGATTCTAATTTATTTCCGCTAATAGATTACAAGATTGCATTTACAGAGAAAATTATTACAGTGAGATGTATAACAAAATTTCTGGGTTTTTTCTTGCTTTTAGGATTATAAAAGAAAAACATCAACATCTCAATTAGATATTAATCAACACGATTTCGATAGTGATGATTCAGTGGCTCATCGAAACTATGTTCCAAATAGCAGTAGTTCACCGAATGATGAATATATTGTGCAGGAGATATCTGAAAGTGATCATAAAAAGATGCCAGGGGTTAGAAAAAGGGGAAGCGGATTAGAGTACCAGAAACCTGGTCAAAAAGCTTACAAAAAATTAAGCGAAATTCCGGATTTCAGTGTTACAAGATATTAGGAACCACGTAGCATCTTTTCCAAGAATAAATTGACATTATTGTCTAGCAAGAACTAATAAAGGGTATTTGGATGGAATTTTGAACTTGGCTCAGATGTATAGGCGTTACAAAGACAAATGTGTACAAGAAGGCAAATAAATTGCTAAGTATTCTATGTATCCCAATATTGTGAATACAGAAACCTATATTGCTTTCCACGTGCCAAGGTAAGATCAATATGGGCTATGTGACAACTATAAGAATTGCATTGAAGAAGAGAAGGAAAAAATGATTCAGAAATATGAAGAACATATACGGAAAAAGACTTAAGTGAGGAAGAAAAGCGAAAAGATCTAAACAATGCGAGTGTATTCGTATTGTTACACATGGAACGAACCGGTTGGAGAGCGGGGGGCAAATGAAATTGGAAGTTTTTTATACAAATCCTTAGTAAACGAAGTAAAGCAAACCAAAGACGTCATTTTGTAGTCCAACAATTGTGTCGGCCAAAACAAAAATAAGTTCATCTGTGCCATGTACGTTTATTGTATAAAAAACCATGAAAATTTGGAATCGATTACCCATAAGTTTTTAATAGTCGGCCACACTCAGAATGAAAGCGATTCAATGCACCTATTGAAAAAGAGAAAAAGCTTGTTTTAAAAGGTGGGCCCATTTACGTGCCTTCACAATTGGTGATGGTAATAAGAGTGCAAAAAAACACCCTATAAAGTTACAGAAATTGACACAAGTGAAATTTTTTATTTAAAACGGTTGTCTATCGACATAGGGAAAAATTATGTTCTGAACAAGGATAAAGAACGAGTTGAGTGGAAAAAATACGAATTAAAAAACAGTAATCCGAACTCAATTTTCTATAAATACTCCTATGATGACGATGATTTCAAGGAAATCATAGTACAAGCAAAATTGAAAAATAGCTTGATAACACCAAAAACTGACGTAGCCTTACATCCAGCTTATAAGAAACCACCACCTATTAATGCAAAGAAGAAGAAGCATTTGCTCGGCCTTTGTAATAACAATTCGATAAAGTCTTCCTACTGGCCATTTTATAATAATATTCAGGCAGAAAACGACCATAACTCATCTGATGGTGAAAACGATGAGTGACGAAATATTGCGATATAAAAGAAGTTACAATAGTAATAATAATATATTTTCAGTTTATTTTTAGAAGTAGTATGATATTATTTTATTGTTGTTTTTTACGTAAAATCAATTATGTTTATTATTCTAATCAATGAAATAAACGTTTGTATTTCATAAATGCATTTCTTTTAATTTATGCTTTAAGAATTTTGGAGAAACCATAATTTTGACACATTTTTGTGTATAAACTCTGGTCAGTGACATAAATTTTAAATTCAACAACGTAACAACTTCAACAAATTTGAAAAATTTTCAAAACTATCCTTGATGTAATTTGGGATTTAGAGTAAATGAGATTTATGAATGTGGTATATCTCGAAATTTATTCAGATCTATCGAAATGACGCAAAGATATCATACACTCAAAACTGATTAAAATATTCAAATGAAGATTCCGAAAGAACTAATTTTTTCAGGTGTCACAGTGTTAAACTGGAGTAACAATATTACAATAGAGGTTGCATAATTATCACGATTACATTTGTTTTAATTTCCGTTTTGTTGGTTGGGCGGCCGTGTATTGTTCCACTCCAGATATTTTGAAGTAACGCAAACACGTCTAAATTAATCTCAATGGAGCTTGATAGGTAGATATAATATAGAATTGTGCTAACACGCCCAGAGCTGTTCAAAATCATTTTAAAAAAGATTTAATTCAAAAATTATAGATCATTTTCATTTGGACAAATGATTTAAATCAAAGATCGTTTTGAATATAAAAGTTATTTAATCTTTTTTTACGATTTAAATCATTTTAGGAAAAATTTAAATCTTTTTAAGCGATTTAAGTATTTTTTTGAAAATTCGAATTTTTTTAAAAGATCTAAGTTATTTTAAAAATTTGTATCAAAAAGTAGATACTAGATAGCAGATACTAATCGTTTTGTAGTGTATAGTGTATAAAGAAAAAAATACTCTTTTAAGTAATTTATTGAAAAAGACAAAACAAACATATTTTACTAAAGAACGCATTAAACAATAACAGAATAAATTTTTTAGGTAGTTACTTTATATATCTCTTTAAACACTATTTGATTTTAACAATACAAGATTTTCGAAGTTTTTGTCGGTCACTGCATGCCGACGTGGAGAATCAATAAAAGTAGCAAAGGAGAACATTCGCTCCACGGGAGCCGAAGACGGTAAAATGCAATTATATTTAACAAACATTTTCATTAGAATAGCATATTTGTTTAATATGCCTAAGTCATTGGAAGGGTCCTGCAGATACTGAAGAATAGACGGTGGTCCATTTACAGTACACATTTCTGATATAGTCCTTAATTCAAAAAAATCTTCAACTTCCGCCTGATCTATTACTTCATGCGCGACATAGTTTTCAGCACTTATAAATTCTTTTGCCGCATTTATTATTATGTTTTTAACTTGATTCTCTTGAAGAACAAAACTGGTATTTTTAAACGAATTCAGCCACCTTAGCTTAAACTGTGGCAAAAGTGTTGAAGGAATTATGGCCATCTCTGATTCACTGTTATGCTTAAAATATACCGAAAATCGAGTTTCAATGGATTTAATGCAGACTTCAATTAAAAATCCAAGATATCGATGGTTAAGAGATTTCATTTTTTTATACTTAACACGTAAACTTCCAATCGTTGGCATAACTGTTCCAAAGTATGTAAAATTTTCTCCTTGAAGGATATCTATGGATAAGGCCAACGGTTTTAGGATAGCAACATATTCTTCTAAATAATCTATCTCATTTTCTTTAAGCGAATACTGCTTTATATTTAAAGTTTCATACAGGATATTTAGCTTTTGTTTTCCTTTCAAAATTTGGCTCAAAGAGTCATAAAAACTATTTCACCTTGTTGCTCCAGGGTAGCTAAGGTGATGTCCTTGTATTTTTTTAATTTTTTCTGCTGATTTTGGACGTCCTGATTTATTCCATAGTTGTGTACACTTGTTAATGATATTTGTATGTTTGGATCTTATATTATGATTTTTATTTATGGAATTCATTATATCCGTCGTTGCAATTAGGTTTAACGAATGAGTAGCGCATCTAAAATGATTTGGTAAGCAAACAGGTTGTTCCTGTTCATTTTCCTTTACTTCACCAGGCCCAAAAAGAATATCTTGCAATTCAATTTTGTCATTATTGTCATCCTCATCGTCATAATCCACTTGAATACTTGGAATTGAATTTAATAGAACTCTCGTTTGTAAGTGTACCCCATATTCCTTAAAGGCTTTTACAAAGTTGGCTCCATTATCTGTAATGGTAGCTAATATTTTAGTCACATTAAGCCCAAATTCGATATATATTTCTTCAAGAATCTCAGCAATTTTATCAAAAGAATGTGTACCAGAGAAGCACCTGTAGGCTAAGGCGACTGATTTCCTTTTATGGGAATCAGGGTCAATCCAGTGAAAAGTTACGCCTATAAAACTTAGCTTTTAGAGGAGCATATATCTGCTGCACTGCATACAAAATTGGTATTCGAAAGATTGGCTTTAAGTTCTTCCACCATGTTGTTTTTAAAACTGCAATTTTCTTATAATTGTAGTTAGTGACATTACGTTTAACTTCATTCCATCGAATAACTGCACAAAGTAGGGATTGTTAATTATAGAAACCGCACTCATCGAATTAACAACAAATTGAATAATTCTGTGGTCAAACTGCTCTTGAGATATAGTTTTGGCTTGTCATAACAGGTTCTAATATTAGTGGAGTTGATCGGCCTATTTCCACAGTTTATGCTTTTTGAGCGCGACGTTTCGGAAGCGGACTCTGCTTCCGTCATCAGGCTTAGTCCTGAGAAGGACTGTTTTCGCACTTGAGTCGAATTCATTTGTTATATCTAATTTTTCTCAAGCACTTGACTACTCTCAGATTCGAACTTGGTACCTTTCACTTACTAGTCTGACACCTTTACCGCTGAGCCACTGAGTAATCCAATATATATTTATTAGAACTTATATATATATTAAACTATTTTTCGTGGTTGCGCAGAAGTTTATTGCGCATGTTGCGCCGTAACCTCTTGCGCAGGTGTATTGCGCTTAAGCTCTTCGCGCATTATTGGAATCCATATGGGTTTCATTTCTACACTAGCTTGGCTTATTGGATTTTCTGCTAGTGCGATGAATGTGGCTTCTTTGAGTTTCCGACGAGTTGTATTCTCGTCCTTTGCCACTATCTGTATGTTATCCCATTGGATGCGGTGGTCTTCGTTCCAGACATGTTCAGCGATTCTTGATCTTTCTGTTTCGCCCTTGCGGACGTTGTTCTTGTGTTCCTGAGTTCTCACTTTGAGTGGTCTACTGCTCTCCTATGTATGCTCTGCCGCATTCGCATGGTAGGTTGTATACACAGTTCTTGGAATTCTGATCTTCATTGTATGGTTTGGTTTTGGTTAGTATTCCCTGAGCGTTCTGGTCGATTTGAAGGCAGTTCGTATCTTGTATTTGCTGCCTATCCTTCGTATTTTGTCTGAGGTACCTTGTATATATGGTATTATCGCTGTATATTTAGGTTCTTCTTTTTCGGTTACCCTTTCCCTGTTAAGGTTAGGTGTTAGATCGGGGTAGCCATTTTCTTTGAGTGTTCTAGCGATATTTTCTTTTCTCTGTTCAGGTCCTCTTGTTTTGAGCATATTGTTTTGCTCTATCGTACAAGCATTTTGCTACGCCTAACTTCACGTTTTTGTGGTGATTGGAGTTGTAGTGTAGGTACCTCCCCGTGTGGGTAGGTTTCCTGTATACACTTGTCGTGAAAGTGTTGTCATTCCTGTGTACAAGTACATCCAGGAATGGCAGTTTTTGTTCCGACTCCAATTCCATTGTGAATTTGATGGTGGGTGCGCGGCTATTTAGATGATCTAGGAATTCATCTAGCTTATGCTTGCCGTGTTGCCAAACTACGAAGGTATCGTCCACGTATCTAAGCCATATCCTTGGTTTCTCTGTGAATTCGGATATCGCTTGGTCTTCAAAGTCTTCCATATATATATTGCTCCCTATGGGTGTTAGTGGGGAACCCATAGCCATCCCAAACTCTTGTTGGTAGAATTTGTCTTCTACCTGGAAATATGTAGTTCTAATGCATATTGTCAGAAGTTCCATTATTGTGTTTACCGAGAGTTGCGTGCGTTCGTCTAACGTTTCATCCTTTTCCAGCTTGTCCCTTATGATAGTTAGTGCTTTATCGGTAGGCACATTTGTGAATAGACTCACAATCTCGAAGCTTACCAGTATTTCTTCGTGGTTTGGTTGGAAGTTTCTGATGGTTTCCACGAAGTGCTGCGTATTCTTGACCATAGACTCGGTTTTTCCCGATAAGGGTGTAATGATACCTAGCAGATAGTGTGCTAATGGGTGACAAGGTGAGTTGCGCGAGCTCACAATTGGTCTCAGAGCAATTCCTTGCTTATGAATTATTGGTAGGCCGTACCGATGTGGAGGTTTTCTGTAGTGTGGGGTAAGTTTAGTTTTCTGGTAATCGGAGAACTCCCCCTTATGCTTTGCCAGCGTCAGGTCTTTCGATTGATGGTGTGTGGTCTTTGGGTATTTGTTTGTACTCGCCCGGTCTAGTAGTTCTTGGATCTTACTGTTGTAAGTGTCCATATCCATTACGACAATCGCGCTTCCTTTGTCTGCCGGGAGAACTTTGATCGTTGGGTCATTCTTAATGGAACTTCTGACAATATGCATTAGAACTACATATTTCCAGGTAGAAGACAAATTCTACCAACAAGAGTTTGGGATGGCTATGGGTTCCTACTATCACCCATAGTGAGCAATATATATGGAAGACTTTGAAGACCAAGCGATATCCGAATTCACAGAGAAACCAAGGATATGGCTTAGATACGTGGACGATACCTTCGTAGTTTGGCAACACGGCAAGCATAAGCTAGATGAATTCCTAGATCATCTAAATAGCCGCGCACCCACCATCAAATTCACAATGGAATTGGAGTCGGAACAAAAACTGCCATTCCTGGATGTACTTGTACACAGGAATGACAACACTTTCACGACAAGTGTATACAGGAAACCTACCCACACGGGGAGGTACCTACACTACAACTCCAATCACCACAAAAACGTGAAGTTAGGTGTAGCAAAATGCTTGTACGATAGAGCAAAAACAATATGCTCAAAACAAGAGGACCTGAACAAAGAAAAAGAAAATATCGCTAGAACACTCAAAGAAAATGGCTACCCCGATCTAACACCTAACCTAAACAGGGAAAGGGTAACCGAAAAAGAAGAACCTAAATATACAGCGATAATACCATATATACAAGGTACCTCAGACAAAATACGAAGGATAGGCAGCAAATACAAGATACGAACTGCCTTCAAATCGACCAGAACGCTCAGGGAATACTAACCAAAACCAAACCACACAATGAAGATCAGAATTCCAAGAATTGTGTATACAACCTACCGTGTGAATGCGGCAGAGCATACATAGGAGAGAGCAGTAGACCACTCAAAGTGAGAACTCAGGAACACAAGAACAACGTCCGCAAGGGCGAAACAGAAAGATCAAGAATCGCTGAACATGTCTGGAACGAAGACCACCGCATCCAATGGGATAACATACAGATAGTGGCAAAGGACGAGAATACAACTCGTCGGAAACTCAAAGAAGCCACATTCATCACACTAGCAGAAAATCCAATAAGCCAAGCTAGTGTAGAAATGAAACCCATATGGATTCCAATAATGCGCGAAGAGCTTAAGCGCAATACACCTGCGCAAGAGGTTACGGCGCAACATGCGCAATAAACTTCTGCGCAACCACGAAAAATAGTTTAATATATATATATATAAGTTCTAATAAATATATATTGGATTACTCAGTGGCTCAGCGGTAAAGGTGTCAGACTAGTAAGTGAAAGGTACCAAGTTCGAATCTGAGAGTAGTCAAGTGCTTGAGAAAAATTAGATATAACAAATGAATTCGACTCAAGTGCGAAAACAGTCCTTCTCAGGACTAAGCCTGATGACGGAAGCAGAGTCCGCTTCCGAAACGTCGCGCTCAAAAAGCATAAACTGTGGAAATAGGCCGATCAACTCCACTAATAGGAAACCACAGTTACAAAACACTTATAATACAGAAAAAGGTTCTAATATCCAATTGTGTTATGGGTACAGTTTTTAATTCTGTATTTTTTTCTGAATGACCTGTGCTCGTGACTTTATTTTTTTCTGACTTTTATACAGTATGTAATCATTATACGCTGTTAAATGTTTATTTTTTAAATGTCTAAGGAAGTTAGTGGTTGACGCCCTTTTAATATCTTTTTGTTTGAGCATTTCTGACATTGGGCTGATATTGCTGCATTTTCACCGCGACTGAGAATGTTAAAAAATGTTCCATCAAACAAAACTGATTCACTTGATGGTTGTAGCGGACATTGACGAAACTCAGTAGAAATGCTGCTCGATGATTCTTGATGACTAGGGCTAGGACTAGGACACCCGTTAGTTCCATCAGTATCAGTATCAGTATCGGATATAATGTCTACATTATGTACTGACTTGCTACTCTTGTTTGAATTAGCTTTAAAATAATCAGTTAACTTATTTTTCGTTTTGTATTTTCTAAGTTTGGCTTGTATTCAGGATCATCCGAATCATCTGTGGGTGCGTATGGATCCAATATATCTTCAGATTCAGACATGAGTATATCAGTTTCCTCCATTTTTCGATTGCTATTCTGGTAGGGTAGCAATTCGGCACCTGGGTAGATGACCTGTAAAAATAAACATTACATTTTAAACAAATTCGTATTTTAAGAGTTCTTGTTCAAGTACCAATAAAATATTTTTATTATTTTATCATAAAAATTAGGTGTACCTACATAGATTATGATGTGTACAGAGTTTTTCGTATATTTTGGAGAATTACTAGAGCCTTTATTTCAAGACCTAAAAAACTTTGAAATACAAAAGTCGTAGGATTTTTCCGAACAGTCAGAATTTGTCATCGGATTAAAAAATGAAAATCGAAACGCTGTCAAGAAAATACTAATTTTGGTTTTAAATGGAATATTTAGTATGTATTCTTTTAGATTCTAATTTTAAAAATAAAAATTGGTAAAGTCGTTTAACCAATACTTTCCTCTATAATGATTTTCGAAAAAGCTGTAAAAATAAGATGTGAAATATTAAAATAAAATTAACTTGTCTCAGTATTTATGAACGCAGGGCCCATTTTGTTAGAATAGATGCACATAAATCACGAGTTTTTGAGCACTCTGTATAATATTGAAGAAACTGTATTAGATGTTTTTTCAAAGTTACGCTGTTATTTTGGTACAATATATGAATTAGGTATATAAGTCACGATTTTTTTGGACATCCTGCTCCTGTATAACATTGAGACTATTGAGAGTACATTGTTTAAGATGCAAAAAATTCAAATAAAATTGACGTGTTTCAGAATTTTTGAAATTATGCTCTTATTTTGATAAAATAGACGATTTTATTTATAATTCACGATTTTTTTAGACACACTAGTAGTACACGGGCACCTTAATACATCTGGCAACACTGCTTGGATTTTGACGTCACAAGACCGCCCACGTGGGAGACCGTGTTTTTCACCCTTATTTTTAACGGCTTCTTTTCGGAGGCCTTTTTCATCCCTAATTAAAGCCTTTTTTGTTTTTATCAGACCCGTGTGGGGGTGTATTTTTCAAATCCTTGATGGAATTTTCAACCCTAATTAACGCCTTTTTGTATTTTATCAGATCCGTGTGGGGGGATATATTTTCAACCCTTGATGGAATTTTTTTTATCCCTAATTAAGGCCTTTTGGTCTTTTATCAGACCCGTGTGGGACCGTATTTTCAACCCTTTTTCATCCCTAATAATTTTTTATATACCCTCGTGTGAGACCGTATTTTCAACTCTTTCTTTTTATCCCTAATTATTTCAACCCTGACAGTATTTTCAACCTTTTTGTTTGTATTAAGAGCCCTTTTGGTGGGGAGCCCCTAAAGGATAGGCACGTAGGATCGTATTTTTTACCTATTTTTAAGGATTAATAAACGGTAGGATATTTTTTGGTATTAAAAGAAGCTAATCAAGGTAAAGGTAACGTATACGCTTGATTTAAATACACTATTAAATTCTATAATGATAATAAATAGTTAATGGTATTGCATAATCAGTTAATTACCCTGTTGTTGATATACAATGTGAATGTACGGTTTAGCGACTATTTAATATGTGTTTTTATTATTAAAATTTAGTAGGATTCCGTATTGAATTTTATCAAAGGAGATTGCATAATTGTTATTATTAAATTATTATTAGATTTCTTTTAATCCCCATTGTGGTCCTGTTTGAAAATTCATTTGAATATACTTTAAAATGAAATTGCTTTAAAATAAAACGTGTAATTAACTAATTGATTAACCTGCTTACAGCAATAGTAATCATCGAAAATTAAGGAATGTCGCTTTTATTTATTTACCTTTTAATACGTATCATTTACATGCAATATATTTTGGTTTTAAATATGAGTCACAATATGTCGCAATACTTTTTGCTTTAATTATGGGTCATAATTAAATCTAGTTGTCGCTCAAGGTAATCACTACCAAATTAATCTCATGTACAACAAGAAACTTAATATCAATAATGTATAACAAAGTATTTTTTATAATGCCATCTTTCGCATAGTTTAATGTCCATGTATGGGTCGTATTTTAGCCTTGGGAGATCGGATTTGGTCTGGGTTACACTAGGGGTTGGTCCTGCATCGAAGATTGTATTCTAAATTGTCTCCTGTGAAAGTTAGCTTTACAAAAACACAAACACAACCACAAGCACGAGCATGAGCACGAGAACAAATACAAGCACAGGAACAATTACAAGTCCAAGAACCAGCACATGCACAAACACAAACGCAAGCACAAACACAGCCACAATCACAGACACAGACACAAGAATCAGCACGAGCACAAGCATAAACACAAGCACAGGGATAATTACAAGCCCAAGAACCAGCACATGCACAAACACAAGCACAGGAACAAACACAAGCACAAGAACCAGCACGAGCACAAGCACAAACACAAGTACAGGAACAAGCACAAACACAAGAATCAACACAAGCACAATCACAAGTACAAGCACAAGCGCAAGCACAAGTACATACAAATACACAAACACGCTAATGCGAAATAATACAAGCACGCAAACACCGAAAAACGAAAAATTCGCAAACACGAAAAATCGCAAACAGGAAAAATGAAAAACGAACAATTCGCAAAACACGAAAAAACCGCAAACACGAAAAACGAAAACGAAAATTCGCGTGCTGATTCTAGTGCTTGTGCTTGTTCCTGTGCTTGTGTTTATGCATGTGCTTGTAATTGTTCTTGTACTTGTGCTTGTGCTTGTATTTGTGCTTGTGGTTGTGTTTATGCTTTGCGAGTTTGTGTGGTTGTTATTTCTCGTGTTTGCGAATTTTCGTGTTTGTGAATTTGTATGTTTACGATTTCTCGTGTTTGCGAATTTTCGTTTTCGTTTTTCGCGTTTGCGATTTTTTCGTGTTTGCGAATTTTTCGTTTTTCATTTTTTTTTGTGTGCGAATTTTTCGTTTTTCGTGTTTGCGATTTTTCGTTTTTCGTGTTTGCGACATTAAACTATGCGAAAAATGGCATTATAAAAAATACTTTGTTATACATTATTGATATTAAGTTTCTTGTTGTACATGAGATTAATTTGGTAGTGATTACCTTGAGCGACAACTAGATTTAATTATGACCCATAATTAAAGCAAAAAGGATTGCGACACATTGTGACTCATATTTAAAACCAAAATATATTGCATGTAAATGATACGTATTAAAAGGTAAATAAATAAAAGCGACATTCCTTAATTTTCGATGATTACTATTGCTGTAAGCAGGTTAATCAATTAGTTAATTACACGTTTTATTTTAAAGCAATTTCATTTTAAAATATATTCAAATGAATTTTCAAACAGGTAGAGGACCACAATCTGTAGATGGGGATTAAAAGAAATCTAATAATAATTTAATAACAACAATTATGCAATCTCCTTTGATAAAATTCAATACGGAATCCTACTAAATTTTAATAACAAGAACACATATTAAATAGTCGCTAAACCTTACATTCACATTGTATGTCAACAACAGGGTAATTAACTGATTATGCAATACCATTAACTGTTTATTATCATTATAGAATTTAATAGTGTATTTAAATTAAACGTATACGTTACTTTTACCTTGATTAGCTTCTTTTAATACCAAAAAATATCCTACCGTCTATTAACCCTTAAAAATAGGTAAAAAATACGATCCTACGTGCGCATCCATTTGCCTATACTTTAGGGGCTCCCCACCAAAAGGGCTCTTAATACAAACAAAAAGGTTGAAAATACTGTCAGGGTTGAAATATACGTCCCCCTCGCGGGCGATCTTGTGACGTCAAAATCCAAAGCAGTGTTGCCATATGTTTAGGTGACAACTTTAACCGGCGTCATAAGTTTTATTAAAAATAAGGGATGAAAATACACGTTCTATACGTAAGCGAGTAAAAATAATTAGGGATAAAAAGAAAGGTTGAAAATACGGTCCCATACGTGGATGTATGTAAAAAATAATTACGGATAAAAAGAAAGAATTGATAATACGGTCTCACACGAGGGTATATAAAAAATAATTAGGAATGAAAAAGGGTTGAAAATACGGTCCCACACGGGTCTGATAAAAGACCAAAAGGCCTTAATTAGGGATAAAAAAAATTCCATCAAGGGTTTGAAAAATACATCCCCCACACGGGTCTGATAAAAACAAAAAAGGCCTTAATTAGGGATGAACAAGGCCTCCGAAAAGAAGCCGTTAAAAATAAGGGTGAAAAACACGGTCTCCCACGTGGGCGGTCTTGTGACGTCAGAATCAAAGCAGTGTTGCCAGATGTATTAAGGTGCCCGTGTACTACTCACACTGTACATTGAAAAAATTACACGAGATGCAAAAATAAAATGACGCGTTTCCCAGTTTTCAAATTACGCTGTTATTTTGACAAAATGGACGAACATTATAAGTTCCAAAAAACTAAAACCTACGGGTTTCAAAATAATTAAATTGTGCTGGACTTAAAAAAATCAAATTACCCCTTACCTCCTAGTTCTCCGCCGTACGTTCGCTTTTTTAGAATCGTCAACTGAATTTTTACACAACTGTCCAAAGTCCAACTCACTATTTAACACAAAACACAAGCTTAAAACTAATATAAAATGTTATTTTACTGTAACTAAAAAACTTCTTGATACTTCTGATACGACGACACAGCAAATGGGCAAATGCTAATAATACAATGATAACGCACGGTTGCAGGTCAATTTAGGAATACACACGACACACTAATATAGAGAGGCCTGTCTGCCACCCGTTTATGAAGGAATAGACAAGTTTGCGATAATGCCGACAAATCATGAATCATGATTTTAGCCTTTTAATTTGTAGTAGTTGTAGTGTTTTGTTTCATTTAAATCATTTTAGAAAGATTTAAATCGTTTCAAAAAGAGTTAAATTGTTTTAAAAAGATTTAAATCGTTTTAAAAAGATTTAAATCTTTTTAGAGATTTAAATCATTTGGAAAAGATTTAAATCTAAATTTTTAAGTCAAAGATCAAAGATACTTTTCAAAAAGATTTACATCATAAAACAAATCATTTTCTGAAAAAAGATTTTAAATCAAAGTATTTAAATCAAAAAAAGTATTTAAATCAAAAAAAGATTTAAATCTCAACTGATTTGGACAGCTCTGAACACGCCCATCTCCAAAATACCCTATAATCCGTTTGAAAATCAACATTTTTAATTGGAGTAGATATACCTACTAGTAGACTTAATTTGCAAAATAAAAGTCGTCTTGTTCTTTTAATTTGTCTACTAAATGAGTGACCTTTTTCAAATACCTCCATAGAGTGACTTCGTACAACAATGATTAACTCTTAGGGTATCCCAGAATCCAAGTCAAATGAACACTGTAAAAAATTGGTTTGTATGTATGTATTGGTTAATACATGATAATTGATTTTTTACTGTCAGCCTGCAAAGTTTACTCGTACTCGCAAACACCCATTTTCCGACCTTGTAATACAAATAACTATTGTTTAATAATTCTTATTTTCAAACTAATTTTACCTTTGAACGTTGGAATTTTAAAATATTGATTTGAGTTTCAGAAATGATCTTGAGTTAGAAATGGATGTGTTCCCACATTTCCGTTTCATTTCTTATGTATTACATAGATATTGTGAGAAAATAAATACCTTAACACAGTAAATTACCTGCAAAACTTCTTCAAAGTAGGAGTCCTATAATCTGCGGTTAAATGTTGTGAGACAACCTGTACGTTATGTATACTTCTGTTAATTTTGGTAATTTTAATTGCTTCTGATTATTCAGCTCGTTAACATTTTCATAATTTCTACAGTAATTGAATTGGTTTTCTAACTCCCTTATATAAGCATATTTTTAACACCAAATTCGGGTCCCAACTTATTAACGGTGGCTAATTACTTTTTATTACTGTGCCATATACTGGCGTACCAGTGTGTTTCTCTTTAAAGATAATTATAATTCTTACGTTACGGCATTAAACGAATCTCGCTCTATCAATTTGGTATGTCTATAAGACTTTATAGTTGTGGTTAATACACTTAACCAATATATTAATTTATTTTATGTATAAAACCTTAATGTAATAACTATAATAGCCCTCAATATTTGAATTTTGGGTTTTACCACTTTTTTGCGTAATTTATTCCAATAATTTCTGCTTACACTGTTTATTAGGGAATTGAATGTTCCAAAGTTTTACGGATAACCCCCTTTTAAGAATATTTTTACACTCTCATATATGTGGATGACTAACAAATAGGTAAAAGCTGTTAGTTCCACATACACTCAAATTATCAATTAATCTAAGTGTTAATTAATATTTGCCGGAGATAATAAAAGCATCCATTTAATTACAGTGAATACTTTATATTGAACATGCAGCAAACACATATAGATGAATTGGTAAACTAACTGGAAGGGCCTGGACTCATTATTGGCGCCAAGTGATTCGACAGCTTAATTAAGCACATTAGTGGAATGTTCAGTAGTATGGTATAACGACTTTACAATTATATATCACAATGAACAATTTATTCAATTTGAAAGCAGTTAATTATTTTTAAATGTATTATAATTACACAACATTTTACTTCATTGACCTTTGGATTTTGTATACGAAGAGAGTGCTAACCACATTTTAATGATTTTAAATCAGATTGATTGTCAAGTTATTAATTGAAATTTAGCCAGACTTTATATTAATTTAAATTGAATTTATGACCAAGAAATAAAAATAGGGATTTGGATACTGTGTAAGTACATTAAACCAATAGAATTTAAATTATTGTTAATAGTGTCAATAGCATTTGAACACATATATAGTAATGGTATCATTGCAATGAACGCCCATATAAAATAATTGAGATAGTTAAAGCTTTACATCTGTTTACAAGTAATAAATTGAATTAATTAGAACGCTCGAATTTAACTGTAAAAAATTAAAGCGCGCTTATTAATATACGCGCTAAAGATAATTATATTTGCTATATTTAGCTTGATTCTATTTATAGTAATAAAATACGTACATTTCCAGCTGTTTTTACATTCTTCTCAATTGCGTCAATGTCTATTTCTCACATCGGCTTGTCAAGTAGGTTCTTGATATGCAAACATTAAATTAAAATCCTCCTAGGTATATTTGTCACTATGATAACATAACCCAAACAAGCAACACTTTTTCATATTCCTAGGTACATAACATTGTGTAGGTATTTATACCGAATCCTCTGCATCAGATCCTTTTTTGCAGTAATTATGTAGTTTTTGATTTTTTTAAATAAAATAAGTAAAATCTTAATAATATTTCATTTAGTAAAGATCTCACTAAAATAAACTTTTTCATAGTTGACTTTCAAATACGTTTACCTAACTATTATAGCAGGCTTATCTTTGCGTTTTCATATTTTATAAATTTGTTTGGCAACTGAAATGTTATCTTAATTATGAGTAATGATTATGGGAGTATGCTTTTCACAGTATTTTATTGTACGACACTGATTCCATTAGACTAATTTTATAATTCTTTAAATTAAAATGAATCAGTGATATTATGCCCAACTTTCTTTACACAGATATGAATACAAATAAATGTTAAAATATATTTTACAAGTAACAGAATTAGAAAACATGTTTATGTGTCAATAATTATTAAAATGTATTAATTATTAAACAATTGAAACAATACGAACAAAACCTAGTATTTTGAATGTCCCCTAGAAGGCTTATGTTTAATTTAGAGCGAATAATAAAACGTATTTTTTAAATTATGTCGCATTAGGAATTTGATTTCTATTTTTATCTATGGCCCTGAAATCCTAGTACTGAAGAACTAATGACGCTCGTCCTTCTCAATACAGCTCTGCAATCTCTACGCGTAAGCCAAACAACAGTATCTACTTCTGCCACTGGAATACGGCGAATAGCGTTCCTTACTGGTTCTACCATATTCTTCCTGGTAGTTGGTTTGGTTAAATAAACAATATCGTTCAATCTCTCCCAAAAATAAAAATCCAAACAAGTCAGATCAGGAGACCTAGAAAATGAAACGTTTTTTCATAATATAAATACGTTGCTGGCTACGGAAATAAACTGCCTCTTCATATCCATCTGTCAGGAAATGTTCTGCCCAAAAATTGATGGACATTTTCCGAAAAATGGGCTGCACACCCATCATGCTGAAAAAACATGTTTTAGCGTGTTTCTAATGGCACGTTTCCTAAAAGAAGTGACAATTCGTTGGTCACAAAATTGAGAGATAAGTTTCACCGGTCAGTTGGATTCAATTATGTATTACGCTAGTACGTTTATGATATTTTCCTTAGTTCAACCTCTACCACGTCTAGGTAAGACGAAGCGATGAATAGTTCCGGTATTTCTTAAACGCCGCGGCAATCGTTCAAAAACTCTTTTCTCGTAACGATGCCTTTCTGGATAACGTTCAGAAGAAACTCTTGTAGCAACAGTTGCTATTACATTTGTTAACGGCGTTGTGAAATCAACGGTTTGTTAATCAAACACGAAAAATTTTAATGGATCTCATATTATTTTGACACAAAGCAATATATAAAGTGGCTATTGTTTTGTGTTATTTATGGCATTTCAACAACTATTTGTTTTTACTAGACTAATATTTTCTCTATGCGTGACAGATTGTAGCTCTGTATTGAACAGTACGGGTGACAATTTGAACATCTGGGGCGTCATTAGTTCTGCAGTATTAAGGCTGTTGCACACCATTCTTCTACAACTTCGGTTCTTTTTAGTGTCAGATATGTTATAAAAAGGAAATTCGTAATGCAACATGATAATTTAAAAAATGAATTTATCTGCTCTAAATTGAAGATAACCCCCCCCCCCAAGGTTGACATGTACTATATTAAATTTTATTCCTATTATTTTAATAGTTTATTAATTAATAAATTTTAATAATAAATGACAGTTAAACGAGTTCTCTAAGTCTGTTAAAACATGGTTTTACGTTTCATTCATTCATATCTTTTTAACCAAAGGAGATATCGACTTGCGGTCCTCATAAATTTCTGTATTTTTTCATGTTTCGTGAGTTAACAATAATTCTACCTTTATATCCAAAATTTTCGACAAAATTTCAAAATATTTACGGCCAAGCACTCACTAGAGCATCAGCCCGTCAAAATAAAGTGCAAGCAATCGACATAGCTCAGTGGTATGGGCGGAGTAATGACATGCTACAAAGAAACCAGTTGGTCGTCAGCGATCTTATTCACTTTAGGTTAGGTTACGTTAAACTTAAAACTTATCTTCAAATGCAATTATAGAAACCAAATAAAACAACTAAGTATCTCATAAATTGTTTCATTAAAGCTTGTACTAAAACATTGAAATGTAATCGAACGTCGTCACTACACTGGCGGCTCTTTAATGAAGCAAGTGAGCAATTGAACCCCCTGGAATTTTTAAACAAAACAAACTAAGCGGCGGCTAACTGTGGAAGTATAGCCTCTCGCGCACCGCCGGTCCCCACAGCTGGGATGAGCGAAGCCCGACTGGTGCTCCGTTCCACCGTTAACATTACATTGGAGGCGGGGATAGGTATATTTCGCGCATATTCAATGCTGCATGATACGTAGCGCGTGAGCAAGTATTTAGTTGGCTCACGGCCAGCGGTCTGTATACTTATCGGAATCTACTGTTAGTTGTCTGTTGTAAATAATAATAATAAATCAATGTAACTTTATTTTAAAAAATATAATCACAAAACTCGAAACAAACTAACCAGTGATATCAAAGCTTTACTTCATATAGACGGAAAAATTATAAATGAAAAATTGTAAACTTAAATTCTAAACTAAAAACTCTAACTTAAAAACTACAGACATGTTTATAGCGAAACCGATACATACATAATTATACAGAAAATATTGACCGCATAACAATAAAAATTATGTATTGCTCTTTATAAGAGGGTAGTAACAATGGACACTAAAAAAACATCGAAAAACCTACCTATTTATAAACGAATATGTATTTAAAGGAACGTTCGTTACTAAAATGGATATAAATGTTTTATTAGATCTTTTTTATTAAAAACTTTGTATTGAATTATTCATATAAAGCATATTTTTTATTTACCTATTTGTTTTGTTTTCCGTGTCTTTTGTTTGGTGGTGAACCGTTTTGGTCAAAGAACCGGAATAAGAGACTTAATTCATCGTAGTGCTAAAATTACTAAACATGAAAATTCCGAAGGACATTTGAAAAATATATTTAGTCTAAGAATGTTAGAAAAAAATAACATTCAGAATGTTTTAGATTCATCATGTAGAAGAGAAATTCAAAACACAATGCAGAGATTACAAAAAATAGGCATGTTACATTTAATAATAAATTGCATTAGATTTTGTGGCGCGTTTGAACTGGCACTTCGGAGTCTTGATGAACGACAAACGTCGAATAACAAGGGCATTTTTTGGGAATTGATAAATTTTATGGCAGAATTGGATGAATCGCTCAGATAGCACATCGAATCAGCACCAGTTTTTAATGGATCATTAAAAATGATACAGAATGAGTATCAATTTGCGAATTTTAGAGGAGAAAAGTTGTATCTATTGGTTGACTTCCTTTCATGTAATTATGCCATATGTGGACATATTATTTAATCAATTACAAAATGTCAATACAGATGCATTATGTGTTGGATAAATTCGAACCGAAATCGCTGACAGTGCTGACACAGATAATTAGTTGGTTAAACAAAATGACTCAGAACTGACTCCTCGACCATCAAAGCGGCGAAGAGTAACTGATGGTAGCCAAAGAAGGAGGGAAGCTATTGAAGCGTGAGATATTATTTTGCTAGAAATAAAAACTAGATTTCGGTTTACAGGGCACTTAATATTAGCAAACTTAATTTCTTTTAAACAGTTCTCCTCATTTGAAAAAAAAAAATTCTAGAGGATTGCCTTAAAGAAGCAGTAAAATTTTATCCATGCCTCAATGAAAGCAGACTACGAACTGAATTAAGCGTTCTATATTCTAGAGAAGAATTTAGGCAAAATATAGAGGTCAGTGCTGTAGGTCTTCTGCTGGATGGCTCAAGCGACACCTTTAATGAAGTTGTTAAGCTTTTAAAAATTGCCCTTACAATCCCAATGACAACGTCCGAAGGGGAACGCCAGTTTTCACGGCTGAAGAGAATAAAAACTTTCCTGAGAAATACAATGAAAGAAGACAGATTAAATGTTCTTACTATGTTATCTTGTGAAAAAGAATTTATAAATGATTTCTCAAACTTTAATGAAAAAGTGATAGAACTGTTCTGCAAGTCAAAGACACGTAAAATGGACTTCGTTTATCGTCAGGTGTAATTAAACTGTGTAGTGTAAAATTTACTTTTCCCTCAAAACAAGCTGTACATTGAACAGTACCTACCTGGAATAGTATGTCGATGAAACTTATAAGTATTGGGTAAGCGTTTTTGTATTATACTTTCTAATGAAATTATGCACCCCCTATGTGAACCATCCCAAGCCGCCACTGCGTCACTACAAACTCGTATAAATCCAAAAGTTCTCGTGAGACCTGAACCTGAATGTGAACAAATCATCTAATCTTTTAAATTTTGTTCAACGTAATTAATCTACAGACAATAAATTAAATAGGAACTGTTTTGTACACGGTACAGAGAATAATACCCAGATCATTAAGACTATGTACATATTGCAAACAACTAAACATTAACACTCAATGCGATAATACAGAATGATGCTAAAAATATCAATAATTTCGTAAAATTCTATAGATTGAAATGGATTGGCGCTTGCAAGTTCAATTCTCCAAAATATTCTATTGTATCTTAATTTTACACAATACCAGAATAACTTATTAATTGGTTGAGTTGATCGGCCTATTTCCACAGTTTTTGCTTTTATAACGCGACGTTTCGGAAGCGGAGCCTGCTTCCATCAGACTTAGCCCTGAGTAGCACTGTTTTCGCACTTGAGTCGCATTCATGTGTTATGATTTCTTCCCAAGCACTTGACTACTCGCATATTCGGGCTTTGATACCTTTCACTTACAAGTCTGGCACCTTTACCGCTGATCCACTGAGTAACCCAATACATACATATATATATATATATATATATATATATATATATATATATATATATATGATATATATATATATATATATATATATATATATATATATATATATATATATATATATATATATATATAGTATAACTTTCTGGGTGCAAAGTATTTACTTCGTTGAATCCATACGGATTCCATTTCCACACTAGCTTGCCTTACTGGGTTATCTGCTAGTGCGATGTATTTGGCTTCTTTGAGTTTCCGGTTAGTTGTATTCTCGTGCTTTGCCACTATCTGTAAGTTATCCCATTGGATGCGGCGGTCTTCGTTCCGGACATGTTCGGCGATTCTTAACTTTTCTGTTTCGCCCTTGCGGACGCTGTTCTTATGTTCCTGTATCCTCACTTTGAGTGCTCTACTGTTTTCTCCTATGCACGCTCTGCCGTATTCGCATGGTAGGTTATATACACAATTCTTGAAATTCTGATCTTCATTAAGTGGTTTGGTTTTGCTTAGTATTGCCCTTAGCGTTCTGGTCGATTTGGGGCAGTGCGTATTTTGTATTTGCTGCTTATCCTTCGCATTTTGTCTGGGGTACCTTGTATATATGGTACTATCGCTGTAACATACAAGCATTTTGCCACGTCTAATTTCACGTTTTTGTGGTGGTTGGAGTGTAGGTACCTCCGGTGCGGGTAGGTTGCCTGTATACACTTGTCGTGATAGTGTGGAATGCATCGCCATCCCAAACTATTGTTGGTAGAATTTGTCTCCTACTTGTAAATGTGTAGTTCCAACGCATATTGTTAGAAGTTCCATTATTGTTGTTACCGAGAGTTGCGTGCGTTCGTCTGACGTTTCATCCTTTTCCAGCCTGTCCCTTATGATAGTTAGCGCCCTATGGGTGGGCACATTTGTGAATAGGCTCTCTATGTCGAACGCACACAGATCTCGTAAACATAAAAACAGAACTTCTGACAGTATGCATTAGAACTACACATTTCCAAATACAAGACAAATTCTGCCAACAAGAACTTGGGATGACGATGGTTTCCCTACTGTCACCCATAGTGAACAGTATTTATATGTGTCTATATATATATATATATATATATATATATAGCTAAAACACTTAAAGAAGATGGCTACCTCGATCTAACGCCTAACCTAAACAGGGAAAGGGTAACCGAAAAGAAGATCCTAAATATACAAGGTACCTCGGACAAAGTATGAAGGATAGGCAGTAAATACAAGATGCTCACGGCGTTCAAATCTACCAGAAGGCTCAGGGGAATACTAACCAAAACCAAACCACATAATGAAGACCAGAATTCCCAGAATTGTGTATGCAACCTACCATGCGAATGTGGCAGAGTATACATAGGAGAGAGAAGTAGACCACTCAAAGTGGGAACCCAGGAACATAGGAACAACATCCGCAACAGCGAAACAGAAAGAACAAGAAGCGCCGAAGACAACCACATCCACTGGGATAATGTACAGATAGTGGCAAAGGACGAGAATACAACATGCCGGAAACTCATCGCACTAGCAGAAAATGCAATAGACCAAGCTAGGGTAGAAACAAAACGCATATGGATCCCAATAATGCCCGATGAGCTTAAGTGCAATAAACCTGTGTAATAGGTTACGGCGCAACATGCGTAATAAACTCTTGCGCAACCACGAAAGAGATATTTATTGTATTACTCGGTGGTTCGGCGGTAAAGGTGTCAGACTTATAAGTGAAGGTACCAAAGTTCGAATCTAAGAGTAGTCAAGTGCTTGGAAAAAAATCATAACATACGAATTCGACTGAAGTGCGAAAACAGTCCTTCTCAAGAATAAGCCTAATGGCGGCACAATCCGCTTCCTAGATTTCGCGCTATAAAAGCAAAAACTGTGGAAATAGGCCGATCGACTTGACTAATATAAAACCACAGTTAAAAAGCATTTATAATGCAGAACTCTTATTAACGTCGATCACAAAATTTGACAGGTTCAGCAATACGTACATGAATTTAGCAAATTCAGCATAAAATATAAATGACATAACATGATTTAATTAATTCACGGATGGATACGCTTTACAAAACTGAGTGAAGCATCTGAAGGCTACTAGGTAAAATTTGAACAATAAGCGTATTCATCCGTTCGAAGAATGCAAATAAAAAAACAAACACTTCATTGAGATTGTCAGCAACTCAAACAAATAAATGTACGGAAGTATTTACGTGAAGTTTGAATTAGCATACAGTTCAATTAACCACAAAAATCCTTCCCTCTTACTTGTACTGCAATGACGGTAGGTTTCCTGTGGATGATCCTCTGGTTATTGGACCGATAAAGGATCACCTGCAGCTTCTCCAATATTGCAACTAACCTTCGACAGTTTTTAATTCGTAAATGTTGCAAGTTGATTAGTGAAAGTTATTTAAACCAAATAAAATGATGAACTACGGTAATCTAGTTTACTGTAACGGCATATGAATTTTTATTTACACTACGTTTTTGACCTTTATCTATAAACACATTTATTAAAGCGATATTTATTTATTTTCATTCGTTGGGCGTTAGCTTTGTGCGCGAATGTAATAAAACGAGAACGCAAAACTTTCACTATTGACAAACGATACAATAGTTCCAGGGTAACGAATCTTTAAAAATGTCCCCAAAAAAAGGTTAAACGGAAAGCGGTAACAATTATGATCACCCTGGTAATTCAAAGCATCTCGCACGCACACGGCGAACGCCGCAATCACCATAGCTTGCTACGTCTACATCATAACTACGATTGACTAATCATTCTTGCAGTTACTGCCGTCATGAATTTCATCTCAATTAACCAATCATACAAACTTATTACTTCAAAATCGTAACACCCGGTAAAAACGAAATGCACCTCGGAAAACCAAACAGAAAAATTACGTCATGGCAATAAATTGTACTCGTATGATATCTCAAACGGGAATACTGTAATGTGATATATTTTAGACACATAAATGCGTTGAGAAATCAACCTTAAACTAACGTATAGTAACGACCAACCTCTTTGTCTCTAAAAATAATTCTTATTCGAATTGTTGCCAAATGCTTTTAAATCTGCGACTATGTTGCCTGTAATAACTTTAATACCAAATATTTTCCAATGACACAAAATAGAGCAATATGCTAAAAAAAGAAAATGATTCTAAGCTTACGTAGGTTATAATAAAACTATTTTGGACATACCTTGGTAATGTCTATTTAAGAGAAAAAGACGATTTTCTAGTTTGATGTTCGTGTACGCCCTCTGGCGGCCATCGCGGGAATTTGAAACCATTTTTCAGTAATTCCTCTCGGTCACTTTTACTATCAATATTTTTCCCCAAACTGTGCGATGCGTAGTTTATCATACAGTCGGCCTCCTTTATTAATGGACCACCCGGTACGTTAGTATGATATCTGATTTTCTAGCCTTATTGTAATTATTAATAAGTAATCTTAATGTGAACTTTCTGCACTTTACAATACGGTTCAATTCAGTAAATATGGATAAGGGTCAGTATCAATTGGAGTGGGTTCCAGTAGGGTTGAAAATCAGTCAGAATGTTTTTCTAGAATAATTACCTTCAGGGTTAAATTTTAATTCATGTTCGGTATATTTAGATATTGCGGTATTTGGTATTAATTCAACAAATGATAATAAAAATTTAAACAATTGATTTAAAGTATTACAATGGTCAGGGAAAGTAAATATAAAAGTTTTTAAACAAAAAAAAATCTGTGATTGGATGGTTTAATTACAATAAAGCGTGTATTACTTGATCCAAATTAAACTGTATTAAATAATTGGAAACGTATCCTGTACGTCAAGAAACCAAAACATTTGTATCTTTTTGAAATTACTTGAAAAGATTTATTCCAAAGTGCAGCGGAACTATTAAATAACAAATAAAAATTTAGGAAGAACATAGTATGCTAAAAGCCTTATATACAGGGTTGGTGCCTGCTGGGTAGACAGAGGATTGCTCCTTAAATATTAGAGATGTTAAAACCAATTTTGTTGTGGTAATACACGATCATTGGACCTACATTCTAAAAATATTTAGGTATATACAGGGTGATTGTCAAAAATATGCCAACCCAAACCTGTGTTTTTTTTTTAATGGAACACACTGCATATTTTTGCATTTTTGGATTCACCGTTACATTTAGAATAAAATTATAGACATTTGTATCTGTATCACTAACCGTTCTGTAGATATTGTCACTTTAGTACCAAAATAGGGTTAACTTTGGAACCACGACGCGAGCGTTGTCACCACGATTTTGTAAATCTGTTTATACCATCGACTATTAATAATGGTCTACTAACAAACAAGCTGGGAAATTTTTCGAAAATATGTAAAATTATACAGAACTTACGCGAAATGTAATTTTTCTCATTTTTTTTCAAATATAACACCCTCTATATTTTTTCACATTTCGATTCCCCGTAATAAGTAGATACTAATTGATAATAGGTTTTATAGCCATAAGACGGGTCCTTCTTGAGAAGCGTAAAAATATTCTAAAATACAAATTTTCTATGACAATAGAATTCATCAAAACAAGTCAGGTAGGCTAGCCGCTCGTAATAAAGAGGAACAATTGCATATATTATTTTGACGTTTGTATAATCATTAAAATATTGTTCCATTAGTTTTGTGTCTTTTTGGATTATCGTTTTGTCAATTTTTGCATAAAATGAATTTTTCCAAAGAAGAAATGGTCGATATGATCTCAAAGAAATGCTTAGCTGGCTACCCATTTGTACTATGAACGATACCCAAAGAGAAGACAGCTGCCGAAAGAATCGTTCATGAATGTAGGCTGAGAGATTTATAAATTATAGAAGCGCGTGTTATCCCAAGCGCGCAAAAACAAGCCCAAATGAAGAAATTGAGTTTCCAATTTCAAGTAGCAGAGAGCTAACTACTCACCTAGACCTTAGTGTATATACAGTTTGCAGCTTTATTAAAAAAAACCAGATTGCGTCCTTATCATATCGAGCAACATCAAGCTTTAAGTGAAATAGATTTTCAAAATTGTGAATTTCTGCCAATGGGTAACTACTAAAGTCAATGAAGAACCCAATTTTGTTAATAACATTCTATTTACGGATGAGGCAACTTTTCACAATAATGGCAATATTAATACACATAACTATTCAGATACTAATCCACATATCTTAAGAGTTGTTGATCACCAGTATCGATGGTCAGTTAATGTGTGGGGTGGTTTAAACAATTTTAATGTGGTTGCTCCTTTTTTCTTTGATGGGAATCTTACTGGAGAAAGATATTTACAGTCTTTGGAAAATGATTTACCCGAGCTGTTGGAAAATATCGAGATAGATAATATTCGTACGATGTTGTTTCAACTGGATGGCGCCCCTCCACACTATGCAATCAACGTTAGGCAATATCTCGACAGAAATTATCCGATGAGGTAGATAGGACGAGGTGGTGTGCAAAACTGGCCAGCCAGATGACCGGATCTTACGTTCCTTGATTTATTCCTTTGGGGCTACGTTAAAGAAAAAAAAAGTTTACCAACATCCTCCCACCACAAGCGAAGATGTAAAAAATAGAATTAGAGCTGCGTCTCAATCCATTTCGCCTCTAATCTTGTTGCGAGTGCATCTTTCGTTTACCGAGCGAATTGCAAAGTTTTCCTATCAGTTAAAGAATTTATTTACCTACCATTCGTATTTTCTAATTTGCTCTGGATTTTGTTTTATTTGTTCTTCTGTATGTTAATATTTTCAAATAAAGCGTCAATATCTCAAGAAGGCTCCGTTTTATGGCTATGAAACTTATCAATTAGTATCTACTTTTCACGGGAATTCGAAATGTGAAAAATATACAGGGTGTTGCGTTTGAAAAAATTGAGAAAAATTACATTTCGCGTAAGTTAATCATTATGTATCGTTTTACATGTTTTCGAAAAATTTCCCAGTTTATTCGTTAGTAAACTATTATTGATAGTCGTTGGTATAAACAGATTTATAAAATCGTGGTGACAATGCTCGCATCGTGGTTCCAAAGTTAAGTCTATTTTGGTACTAAAGTGACGATATCTGCAGAGCGGTTAGTGATACAGGTACAAATTCCTACACTTTTATTCTAAATGGAACGGTGAATCCAAAACGTCGAAAATATGTAGGGTGTTCCTTTTAAAAACACAGGTTCCTGTTGGCATATTTTTGTCAATCACCCTGTATATACCTAAATATTTTTATAACGTAGGTTCAATGATCTTGTGTTACCACACCAAAATTGGTGGTAGTTAAGGAGAAATCCTCCGTCCACGCAGTAAACACCCACCCTGTATGTACTTTCAGAAATCGTTCAGTAAAACCACCAATTTTAGAATATCCAAGTTTCAATTTAGACAAAAAAATTAATTTGACAACGAACGCAAGCGAATGTGCCATATAAGCAGTTCTTTGTGAATAACTTTACGTCTAATAAAAGTAGATTCAACATCCGAAGTTCGAAGAGGAAATACAAGGAAAAAAAGATATTTAGAAATCAGATTATATAAAGCAAAATTGCATACAAATTCATGCTTTATGCGCTGCGACCCGGCATTTGCGAATAACATTAAGTGGAATTGGTATTTTAGAAAAAAAGGAAATAATAGGTTTGTATATATTCAAAATAAACGAAAAGGAAGCACTCATGCATCAATTAAATTTATAAATAATTCGTGTTGCGATATTTATAATTCAAATTTATTATTTAAAACGTAAAAAATTCGGCTTTCCTATTATGTACAGCAGGGTACACTGGAATAGCTAAACGTATACAAATGTAAAAAAAATTATTGTTCTCACGCGAGAGTAAAGGTCTGTTCCTATGATCACAAAGTAGGGGATGATATATCGCTTTAATGATAAAAAAAATTTCCCCACGTTTATAGATATTTATTATAAATAAAAAAGTCAAACTCGTTGCCATGATACATATTTTTTCTCTACTAATTAAGTTACTTAAGAACACTCTGTGTACTATTTTGGAGGAAATTGAAAAATGATGTAAAAAAATGTATTAGCAAATGTACAGACTGTCCATAACTCAAACATACATACTTAAAGAAGAATCATCAACTATAACACCCACAGCGTCAACATATTTTTCTGTAAATTTAGTGGGATGTTTAAATCAAGCCGGTAAGGATCACAAATACATATTAACCATGTAGTGTGAGTTAAGAAAATTTATAAAAGGTTGTCCTATAGAAAAAAAGCAGACGAAAACGGTACCGAAAGCATTTATAAAAAATTTATTTTGAAATTTAGCATTCGGAAAGGCATAGTAAAACAAAATATTTAAAGGGTCAGTAAAAATTTTACATATATAATTCGAACGCGTACCATTAAACATTTGGGCTGGAGAAATCTTAAATGTATTTATAAGCATACCTTAAAATACAAACGTCAAGTTACCATAAAAAATGCACACGTGCACGCACAGGCGTCCAGACGCACTCGCTCACGTATATTCCTACTAACACGCACAATGCCACGTGCACAAAGGTGCCGTTGCCCATACTAGGAGGTGTGCCGTCACTCCTTTTAAGATAACCGATAGATCAGCCTTTTTGGAAAGCACTTGGATGCGTTGGCGTAGAAATACAATAGAAATTTAAATATGGCACCACTCGTTTTGCTATTATACAGCCCTCAAACAAAGAAAAGGACAAAGGCATAATTAAGAAAATGTCACACTTAAAATAAAGAAGCGAAACGCTGACTTTGAAGACGATGGATTAATGTAGTGCACGTGATAATAATAATAATGGTAGTTCAACAAAGATCTTTATTTCCTAGCCCAAATATGAATAAAAGATCAATTTCCCCCAGTATAATGTTGCAGAAGCAACAAAAATACGAAATAACTATCTACAGTAGTAATGAATTCAATACAGTAATAATAAACCCATTTCACTTTCCAACTAAAAACTATAGGTGCGTACAGTTGCTACCATGCAGAAGCAAAAGAACAATATATTTTGTAGTTATATACAGTACCCGTTAACATCTAAAGGAAGATCTCCACATTCAATTTGTAGGTGTGTAGTGCATAGGATTACTACAATTAACTACTGTCGTTAGTTTGTTGTATTTCCACCGTTAACTTGGTTGTCGGGAGTACCCAGAAGTTTTACGTGATTTAAGTTCTTGTATATTAGGCAGAGATCGGGCCCAGAACGATGAAATCCCGTTTAACTGCCTTTGATACAGAGTCAGTGCTCAAGAAGTGTATCATTAGAATGTCCATGAATCCAGGTTTCGAAAAGTGATTAGGTACAGGCGAAAAAGTAAACACAAACGTACAACAAGAAAAAAACGAAATAAATCTTAGTTACGTGGCCAGCGCTAGTTGCAGAAATTTTTAATACATAAGCAATAACGTAAAGGGTGTAAAAAATAAGTGGAGACTTGCCTCCTGAAGAGATGAAAGGTCACGTAGTTTTTAAGGAAGCATATCCGTATAAAAAATTTCCAGCTAAACTAGAAAAAATAGCGTCACACAATCTGTTTAAATTGCCTTTTTGACCAATTAGAAATTTCCTATTCCTCCGAAATTTTTAAGCTTGGTGTTTAAAACGAGTAAAGTGGTACGAGTCCAACTTTTATATCGAGAAATACATTGCTTGAGAATTTGCCGGAGGTAGATTGTGTTGCCCACCAACCGGCACATGAACTTCTAAGAACGCATAAATCACGAATGATACTGGAACTTGTCGCTGTTGTACACTTTCGGTTTTAATTGTTTTTATGCGGTTATAAAACAGGATGGGTTAATGATTTACCAACGTGTCTCTGAAAAATAATAAGAACCCTTCAATATTTATATGAGTCATCTTTTTTTGACTATCAAAAGTTTTTGGATTGGTCAAGATTTAAATATCACCCTGTATAGTGATGTTTAATAAAATGTTTCTAGCTGCTACTACCAATATTTCAAAATCTGTATGACCTCATCTGAAAGGATACATATATGATATATGTTCTCTTTATTTCCATATTAATACAAGTATTTAAAAGCATTTGCTTCTAACCTGTGCCACGTTCATCCATCCTTCCTGCCACCTTCCTGGTGTCATCGTACCATGTTAGCATGGGCCTTCCTGGGTTTCGCTTTTCTCCCCATGGTTTCCATTCTGTCGTTTTTCTGGCCCATTTTCCTTCTCCATCTTCGCTATGTGATCGGCCCATCTCCATTTTGCATGTATTATTCTGTTTTGACATCTTTCATTTTCGTTCTTTCTCTAATCCATTTTATCGGCTTCTTATCTGTCAGTTTTATGTTGAGAATTGCTCTTTCCATGTGTCGTTGGGTGGTTTGCATCTTTCTCATGGTCTTCTTTGTTATTGCCCATGTTTCAACTCCGTATATTAGAACCTGTATTACACATTGGTTTAGTAGTTTTATCTTCATGCGTGTTTTAAATCTTTTTCTTTACTGTCTAATATGTTTCAATTTCCGTAATTCCATAGATTTACTATTATTGCATTTGCAGTTTCTAGTTTCTAGTTTCCAGTAAATATAATATATAGAAAATGTAATTAAACGCCTGTACATACCTTATAAAGAAGCAAAACTTAAAAAGATAACGTCTTAAAGGAACGACATGATGTACGGAAATGCCTCAGCATGTGATTTATTTCGTTCGCATAGAACTAAAACTGAATGTCTAAAATATATAGGGACGTACGTAATTATGTAGACTGAAAGAAAATATTGCGATATAAAATTTAATTATTGAACGAAAAAGAAATGCTTAAAAATACTAATGTAATGTAAATATACTTATCGATAATAAAGTTCTAAATTTAAATTAAGGTAACGTCAGACAAGAAATTGGCACGTAAAAAGTGCGTACAGTTGCTATCATGCAGAAGAAACAATATATTTTGTGTTATATCAGTACCCGTTAACATCTAAGGAAGATTTACATTCAATTTGTAGTGTAGTGCATGGATTACTACAATTAACACTGTCGTTAGTTTGTTGTATTTCCACCGTTAACTTGTTGTCATCCCAAATTTTACGTGATTTAAGTTCTTGTATATTAGCAGAGATCCAGAACGATGAAATTCCGTTTATGCCTTTGATACAGTCATGCTCAAGATGTACCATTAGATGTCCATGAATCCAGGTTTCGAAAAGTGATTAGGTACAGGCGAAAAAGTAAACAAACGTAAAAAAAACGAAATAAATCTTAGTTACGTGCACGCTTTGCAGAAATTTTTAATACATAAGCAATAACGTAAAGTTAAAATAATCTTGCCTCAAGAGATGAAAGTCACGTAGTTTTTGAACATATCCGTATAAAATTTCAGCAAACTAGAAAAATAGCGTCACACAATCTGTTTAAATTGCCTTTTTGACCAATTAGAAATTTCCATTCTCCGAAATTTTAATTGGTGTTTAAAAGTAAAGTGACATCAACTTTTATATCGAGAAATACATTGCTGAGAATTTGCGAGTAGATTTTTCCACCAACCGGCACATGAACTTCTAAGAACGCATAAATGAATGATACTGAACTTGTCGCTGTTTACACTTTCGGTTTTAATTGTTTTTATGCGGTTATAAAACAGGATGGGTTAATGATTTACCAATGTCTGAAAAATAATAAGACCTTCAATTTATATGAGTCATCTTTTTGACTATCAAAAGTTTTGGATTGGTCAAGATTTAAATATCACCTATAGTGATGTTTAATAAATGTTTCTAGCTGCTACTACCATATTTCAAATCTGATGACCTCATCTGAAAGGATACATATATGATATATGTTCTCTTTATTTCCATATTAATACAAGTATTTAAAAGCATTTGCTTCTATCCTGTGCCACGTTCAACCATCCCCTTCCTGCCACCTTCCTGGTGTCATCGTACCATCTTAGCATGGGCCTTCCTGGGTTTCGATTTTCTCCCTATGGTTTCCATTCTGTCGTTTTTCTGGCCCATTTTTCCTTCTCCATCTTCGCTATGTGACCGACCCATCTCCATTTTGCATGTATTACTCTGTTTTTGACATCTTCCATTTTCGTTCTTTCTCTAATCCATTTTATCGGCTTCTTATCTGTCAGTTTTATGTTGAGAATTGCTCTTTCCATGTGTCGTTGGGTGGTTTGCATCTTTCTCATGGTCTTCTTTGTTATTGCCCATGTTTCAACTCCGTATATTAGAACCTGTATTACACATTGGTTTAGTAGTTTTATCTTCATGTGTGTTTTAAATCTTTTTTCTTTACTCTCTAATATGTGTTTCAGTCTTCCGTAAGCTGTCCAAGCGAGTCTTATGCGTCTATTTACATCTGCCATTTGCATGTTTCTGTCTATGTAGGTTTTGTCCCAGGTATATATGTATATATATATATATATATATATATATATATATATATATATATATATATATATATATATATATATATGTTACACTTCTTCTATAGTTTCTCCATTTATCTTAATTGGATCGTCTTCTTGATTTGATGATCTCTTCATTATTTTTGTTTTTGTCATATTCATAATTAGTCCTATTTCCTTTGATTTTCTGTTTAGTTCTTCCATCATCTCCTGCATTTCTAGTCGGTTTTCTGCAATAAGCACTACATCGTCTGCGGATCTTAATGTATTTAGTTTTCTTCCTTCCATATAGATGCCATGGTTCTCCCAGTTTAGGTTTTTGAATACGTCCTCCATTGCCAGTATGAAGAGCTTTGGCGATATGGAGTCTCCCTGTCTTATTCCTCTTTGGATTTTTATTTTTTCTGTTTCTGAATGTAGTTTCACAGTGCTTGTTGCTTCCTTGTAAATATTCTCAATAAGTTCTATATATCTGGAGTCGACTCTGCTGTTTTATAATGAGTTTATAATTGCCCATATTTTTATCGAGTCGAATGCCTTGCTGTAATCTATAAAAGCCAGATATATGTCTTTTTTGTATTATGTTGTTTTCTCGATGATGTTTCGTAGTGATTGTATGTGATCCAGAGTGCTGCATCTTTTCCTAAACCCTGCTTGTTCGCTGTTTTGATATTGTTCGGTTTTGTTTGTTATTCTTACAGCTATTATTTTCATCAGCAACTTATATGTTTGGCATAAAAGACTTATTGGGCTATAGTTTCCTAGATCTGACTTATCTCCTTCTTATGTAACAACACAATTACGGCATGGTTCCAGTTCTGTGGTATTTTCCATTCTTAAAGACATTTATTTAGAAGTATTCTTAGGTTTTTAATAGTTTTCTCCTCCGTATTTTATAAGTTCCGGAATTATTCCATCTTCTCCTGGAGCTCTGCTTAGTTTTATTTCCTTAATGCGTTTTTATTTCGTCTTTTTCAATTTCCGGTATTTCTTCTGATCCGATGTTAAGAAGAGTCGGTGCTGTTAGCGCCGTGCCGTTAGCACCGTGGAAGGTTTTGGTGGTGTTAGCGCCGCAGATCATAATGCCCTTTGCCCAAAGTGCCGTTCGCGCCGCTAATAAAACAGTTTAAATTATTGATACATTTTAATGGAAAGTAAAGAACTTTATTAACCTAATGCTTTTAAACATGTATTTAAATCTTTATTAACCTCAAATTTTTCAAGTATTCTCCTTATCCTGGCGTCAATTTCCATATTTTTCTTCTTCCTCTTATTCTGTAGCAGTCCTAATTCAGCCATGGACTAGTGATTGCAGGCCCTAACACATTCTGTCCTTAAAATGTCTATTATACAATATACATTTGGTTTCTTCTTGCCAACTAATCCATTCAGTTTATGGTGCCAACTTTCCACTGCATTGTTAGTCCTATGCCTTTGCATGTAGCAATTCCACGACGACACTTCGATGAGACAATTTCTCGAAGAAATAAGTATCTTCTGAAGAAAAATCTGAATTTATGTACCCTCACCCCTCATTTTTCAGCTGCGACACTTAGTTATATTAAAATAATTGCTAATTAACATTCTTCATAATTAACATTCTTGATAATTAACATTCTTGATTTAATGTCAATACTTAAATACGTATCTTCTGTGAAATGGTGTAGTAATTTCCTGTACTAAATATGGACATTAAATTGTCATAGGTATACTGATGGGGTAATTAAGTATTAAAAATGCCATTCTACATCCCTTGCAATTATGGTCCTCGGCGCTAACAGCACTTTGGGCAAAGGGCATTATGATCTGCGGCGCTAACACCACCAAAATCTTCCGCGGCGCTAACGACACGGCGCTAATGGCACGCACCGGTTAAGAATGTGTCTTCTTTTTATTTTATCTGGTTTTTCCATCTTGGTGTTGTATAACTTTTGATAGTAGTTTTGTGTTGTTTGAATGATTTCTTTTCTATCATACGTTATTGTGTCGTCTTCTTTTTCAGATGGCTAATAATGTTGATATCAGTGTTTATTTTTCTTCGCAGCCCTTTTAGGCTTTTGTTTTCTTCGATTGTTTTTCTATTAAATCTTATGATATCTTCTTTTATTTTCTTTCGTACAGTTTTGTTTAGTTCCGTGGATTCTACCGTACCTCGTTTACCATGGCTTGCTAATTCTTGTCTTTTTCTATTAGTTGCCTTGTTTCGTTCCTGATATATTTTACGTTTTTGTTTTCTGTTGTTTAGCTATTTCCTTTCCTGCTTGTAATATTGCATTCGTCATCTTTTTATTTATTTGTTCTATTGTGTCTTAATTTCTATTTTGCTGTAAAAGAGGTTTTCTCCAATTCTGTTCTGTATTCATCAGTTTTTCTTTAAGAAGTTCGCTATCTATTTCTTGTTTATTTTTCTTTATTAATTTTATTCGTTCTCTTTTTGTATTTATTCTTATATTTCCTCTTACTATTCTGTGGTCGCTCCTTGTTGGGTATTTGTTAGTTACCGTCACATCTGTAATTAGGTGTTTGTGGGATGATATAATGTAGTCGATCTCATTCTTTGTAGTTCCATTTGGGGCTCTCCATGTCCACTTTCTCCCTTCTTTCTTTTTGAAGAAGGTATTCATAATATATAGCTAGTGTTACTTAGTTTAAATTTGTCCTGGCTGTAGCTCAATCAGAAGCTAATTATTGTGACAACTACTCTATAACTCCCTGATTTTGACAAACGCACTAATTCGTTTTAACTGTTATTTATTTCCTACAAATATTTATGCATTTCAAACTAAAAATAACTTTACTTTGTGCTGGAAAATAAAAATAAATTCTAAAGAAGAACACAAACATAAAAAACGGAAGGAACGGTCCTCAAAGACCTGCACTGGTTCTGGCGGATTGCACGGCCTCCGCCTAACGGGCGTTGGAGTCACTGACGTGGTTTTAGCCTCTGCGGTTGTGGCAATTAATAATAAAAGAAATACGGGTAATACTCGAAAATTATTGATACAAAAAATGTAATTTCATGTCTGATAATGAACTCTTTAGCAGTCTTTAGATACTTAGCTAATTATATCAATTACGCAAACTTGGGATTAAGAAATGATAGGCAAACAAAATAAAGAAAAAGGTTTTCTTATTCTTAAAGGTTTTTAATTAACACTAAAGACTATGTAGCTGACATCTGGAAATTACGAAGGAATAAATATAAACTTATTCCGGGGACGCAATAGGGGCCTTATAACAATAACAATGGTGATTTACTAGAACATTGGTTCTTTCTTTTCTATGAAACGAGCTGGTTCACTAGGTTAATGGTTCTTTCTCGATTCTATTTACGAATAAAGTACTATTTTTACGGAGTTTTGATTTAACTTACTGGTCTTGCTTCAATTATTACAATTACGCAAAATACAATATAAAGTATCAAGACTATAAACAACGTAAACAAAAAGGAAAATGTTGGTGGTTTCATCCACCACTTGCAAAAGGAGGTGAGATGAATTTTATTTCTCTTAAAACGTATTGTAGAGATATATATTTTATTTACGATTACGATTTATTTTTACCAGTTTAGAGTAAATATACATGAACGGAATACTTTTGAGAATTGAACTGAACAGATGGTTTAAAAATAAAATTCCTGATGCTGTTTGGTGGCGGATCGGGATGTATTAAACGTTATTTATGGTGATGACTAAAATTATGGCCACCTAATGGGCAATACAGTTTAAATTATAGCAATTTATTTATCCCTCCAAGAAGTGGGTTTAAATACTTTTATTAGGCTTTCTGGATACGAAACACAGGACATTCTTACAAAGGACCAACTGATTTAACTATTTATCTGGATACGAAAATATAATTTTCGTGTTTAACAACTGGAACTCGGGATTTATTTACGGTCATGGGAATATCTATTTTAACACGATAATCCTTACGGAAACGCGACTTTCTGGAGATTATTATGCGATTGTCTGTCTGCAGAGGTTTGGCTAGTTTGTGTATATGTTTATGGTTAGTACTTACTTACTCTGGCTTATTTAGATTCTTGTTTGTAGACTTTTCAGGAGTGATTCGCCTCTTCAACCCCGGTCATGAAATTTTGCGCTCATATAGGAAGATACCTACGTGTGATTGGGTAAGGTAATGGAAATGGTACTTGGGTGGGGTTCTTGCGTCTTACGGAAGAAGAGTCAAAATTTATAATCAATAGCAATTTTTAAGGAAAATGAATGGACAAATTAAATAATCGCATTTAAGGATTTACCTAAGGATACTGGGATCTTTACTGTGTCTCATTTGTTATGGTTTTCAAGGGTAACTCGAGGTATGATTGAATGCAGATGGATCAGGTTTTAGAAATACTTCTTTATCATGGCATAATTATTTTTTGAGATATGAGAGAATTTTCTTGCGATCAAGGATGAAACCTTTTACACAGACTTCGACGGTGTAATCAGTTTTAAAGTACACTTTAACACTTTTTGAGGTATCAAAGATATATGTTTTTAATGGGACGCCCTATATTCTTCGTTTGACAAAAAAAAAATTGTACAGTATTACGAAAATTGTATCCCTCCATCTTTATTGATAATCGAGATATCTTGAAAAACTATCAAAATTGAGGTATATTGTACATTTACCTATAACCTATAAGTATTGGTTATCCTCATCAAACTAACGTAATTATAAAATTTCCGTATTTTTACTCCCAATGCTAACATTCTTATTTTCATGTAAATATGTGTTAAAGCTTTCTGCTTAATAATGGCCATATTGATGTAATGTTTATAAAGGACGTCAGATCGATTATTATTACGCAACAGAAAGTGTCATTGGTGTATTTAGTTTATTCATGTATATGTAAATACCATAAGCATTACCTATAAGGCGTTCTATTATTACAGTACGTGTATACCATACTTGTCTAAATAGAGCTTCACAACGTGAAGTTGCGCTGAAATCTTACAAAAGTAATCATCCAGAAATTTCAACCTCAATATCAGCTAATATTCAAATAATTGATGGTACATTTACATTTAATATTCTGCACACGTACCAAAGAATCCACAGCACTAGAAAATTGGCAAAATTGTATAGACTGGATGATGTGTATGCAACATAATATTGTATTTGTAGGCACTAATTGCTTATGTGTGTTTATAGGCCAGGTTATTTTTTTTTAATATCATTTTAAATAGCTTTTGTGTTCCAAATCCCACTGTAGCAGTACATAAAAAATGACATAGAGTAAGTAATTCTTGGACTCTTCATAGTCTTATTTAATTATGCACCTGTCACCGTGAAATCTTTTGTCTATTTACAATTGTATATAATTGTATAAAATGTATATAATTGACACTGGCTTAACTTACAATGTAACAATGCCCTTATCTCTGAAATTAGTTACTGGTTTGACTTACTACACTGCGAATTTTAGCAAATCGATTAATTGTAATCCGTGTACAAAAGAGGAATTACAATTTAGTATTTATATTATGATGATTATCCCATTTTACTAAAATAATTTTTTAATTAGATTATTTAACCAACTTCTTACATTTCTCATTTGAAAGAAATTTACAACAGTATTTAGCTAGTATTTCATAATTTAATAAAATGCATTTTAATTGAATTATATGTTGTGATATTTATTGTCTTCACAATAAAGTTCACAATAACCGAAAGAATAAAACCACACGATACATCGACTCTAGTTATTGTTACATACGTTTACAAAACAAAGAATTCAGCTCTGTTTGAATTGCTCATTCCATTTCATCTCTTTTAATCAGATTCCTGAAAAAGCCATTCAAATGATTTCGGTTGTTGTAATGTTTACTTTTATTCATTCTTTTATTTTTAGTAAATGTATTATTTTACAAAATTTAATTAGCTAATCTCTTTTTTTAATTTTATTTTCTATACTGAATAGATTTAATTAAATGGAAATGAACATAATGATACTAATTTAAAACACAAAATCATTCGCTAGTAAAACAGGACAAACACTCGTTTCTTTTTCAATGTGCCAAAAATTAATTCAACTTTGTCACATTAAATTACACTTAAAGAATGATTTTTAACATGGTATAGGATGATGTAATTGTAACCGTGCATTCTACTTATAAAGAAAACAATTGCTCAAATAATTTATTAGGAGTTTTTGGAAAAATAAGTGTGACCATAAAATTAATACAATAATAATTATAATAAGTAGCTCGCGATATGTTTGTGTTACATGAACACGTGCACGTTTTTAAGTGTTTAGGAACTCGCTTTTTGAGCCTTTAACTTAGTTATTGTGTTAACATTGAAGCGAATTAAAACTATTTAAAATTATTATTTGATAAGTGATAATGACCCATACTTCTACAACAGTTTGTTATAAACTTACTTTGTGCAACTTCATAATGCTAATTAATAAATTAAAAGAAAGTCTACTAAATTCAATAATTTCTTTTAATATTGCCCGACCCATTTCGATATATACCATATCATTATAAACAGCTTTTCAAAACAATTTTAAATTATCACAATAATTGATATTTGTATAGTTACGGTTAATCACTGTATATTTAATAGTATTGATATTCCTGATTTAGAACTTGAAAATTTTATTAAGAGTATATTGTGGGTATCTTGCAAACACTGGTGATTTCTGTTTTCATTTTCTCAATCCAATTTTTTTTCTTGGTACAGATGGTATTCACAATTTG